>CM056607.1:13580218-13917960 GCA_029721355.1 Tegillarca granosa
CATTATGATAGAATGATAAAATTTAAAATGTTAAACACCTAGCTGGCATCATGCGTTTGATAGAACAGATATATAAAAATCAATATTCTGTAATTTTTTAAAATAGATTTTTGGTATTAGTATTTCAGCATCCCCACACAAAGCTCGGATTCTTATTGGTGCAATATCTAGGGATTCTCCACCATATCAACACTTCAGAGCCACAGAAATTATCATACACCCAGATAATGCCTTTATACATAATGCTGATATAGCTTTAATACGACTTCAAAGACCTGTTAATATTACAGATTACGTCAAACCTATATGTGTTCAACCGGCCACACTCAATATATCTGTAGATAATGCAATTTGCTATGTAGCAGGATGGGGAGTCACAAAAATGTCTGGTAATTTTTATATAAAATAAATCTTATTTGGTTTTATTTTAATCAGTACTTGTCGTTTTTCTTAAGGCAACAACATAACATTTCAGTGATCAATAATGTTTGGGATTACGTCTGATTTGTAACTATGTTATTCATTATCTGTTATATTACAAGGTGTATCAGACATATACTGAAACAATAAACTGATGACTTAGCTTAAAAAGTCAATATTAAATGATGAAAAATTCGATCAATACGGCTGAAAAATTTATAGATTTTTTTCTGGTGTATTTGTGTTTGAGCTACATTTTCAGTACTTGCTTTTGGCTCTTATTCCATTAATTCTTACTGCATTTATATTTTAGCTATCAGTGATAGTCCAATAGAATTGAATAATTTTTATTTTTAGAATTAAGGAGAAAAAGTAATCTCATTTTAAAGAACCATACAATGAAAAAATCTTCACATTAACATTTGAATTCATATATTTCAAAAACGATTTTTTCGATTTCTTAAATTGGGAAAATAGAAAAAGAAATTCGAAAAAAGTTACTGATAAAAAACAGCAAAAGAAATGTCTTCGTATAGCCCAACATTGATTTGAGATTTGACGACGATTTGCTTATAATAATCACTATATATATAATCTGAGTATTTATATGAATTTATTTATTGTATTTTCAGATTATTATACGACAGTTCTACCAGATTATCTGAACCACGTCAAAATGAGGCTTATACATCAATCAAAATGCAAACTTGCTTATAACAACCGAATAAAAGACACTATGTTTTGTGCCGGTTACCAATATGGACGTATAGATACTTGTAAAGTTAGTAAATATATAACACAAATACCAGTTAAATTTTGATGTGCCAGATGTGCACATTTCTGGAATTCATTCCTCATCAGTGACAAAATATTCTTAGTTTTAGGTCAAAAACATTAAAGATTTGCCTTACAATTCCCAGCAAATAATTAATAAAAGAGATAAATGGAATTATGATGTCAATATTTTTTTTTCACTTTTATCGATCAATGTTGATGAAGTACCCGAAAAACCACCAATCTTCAGTAATCGAACAAAAAAGCTTTCTCTTACTAAATCCGACTGAGTAGGAATCGAACCTATGCGCTTTAGACCACTAGGTCATATTATTTCCCAAACAAGACAGACAAAATGACTACGCAGGTTATACAAAATCCGTTATACACAACTCAAATAAGAATAATTACAATGTTCAGTTTGAAGACACAAGATAGCCTGAAACCTTGCGCATATAACATTGACAAACTGTGTAAAAAAAAGTCATGGACAAAGATATATAACTCTTAAAGGACAAAATCGTAAACAAAAATATCCAAAACGTGTAGCTTTACTCCGGAAAAAACAAAAATATGAACCTATTGTAAGAGACCTCATTTGATTTCGATTCATCTATAATACCGTTGCAACGTTGTTTTAGCCCATGCTGTTAAAAGAAAAATCGTTTTTGCTTTTAAGACAGTTATACGTTAACGTCGAGTGCATTTTTATGCATTGGATATAACTTGTATTCGTTTATCGCTATGTGAGTAATGTTTCTCGTTTCTTATAGCTTGTAGACATATTGTTACATTCCGACTGATAAATAACCAATAGATTCCATTAAAAAATTACACTCGTTTAGAGTTACCAACCATAAAAATTGATGTATAGAATAAAAACAGTCGGACTTTTCTGTTTTTCGCGGATGATTACTTACTACTTTTCGGACACTAAAACCCGTAGATAAAGGAAAAACCAGTTCAAACCTTACTAACAACTATAATTAGTATATTTTTGCTTAAAAAGGTTTCCGCAATATACAGAAGTTGTATAATTAGACCCTTTTCAATATATTGTTAGCGAACCAGGAAAATGTAACTCCAAATTCAATCATTATTCAGATTTTTTAGAAAGGTTTTTTTGAATAGATAACTCTGTTTCTGGTCATCTTTTTTAAAGAAAGATTTATATTTAAATCTACCTAGTACAATCACTTAGATAAAACATTTCGCTTCTATTTCAACTTGATTTTGAAATATCTTTATTTTTCATACAAAGTCTGTATCGCACTACTAATGATCAAATTGCAATTTGATTCTTTTCTGATGTAGGGAGACAGTGGAAGTCCTTTAATGTGTAAAGTCCAGTCAAAATGGGTTCTTGTCGGTGTAACCAGTTGGGGTGAAACCCCATGTGGTCAAGCAGGGAAGCCTGGCGTTTATACACGTGTTCAGTTTTATAGCGGGTGGATAACCACAATCACAAGCCCAGGAGGTAAATATATTTAAAAAACAAACTCATTTATTGTGAATGTTTAGGAAGTACATACTTGAACATTTCAGAGCAAATTGAAAATTTATAATATTTCATTAAAAATGAACCAATGTTTCTGCTCTGAAATTTCTTCTAAGTTAAATCTGCCATTAGCAGTTCAAAAAGTTGTTTATTTTAACCAGCTTTCGTTTATTTTAATTTAAAAAATGTAAGTATGTGACTTCCTTTACTTATTGCTAAGCAGACAGTTTATAGATAGATATTGTCATACAATATTGTAATCAATTTGTATTGATATTCTGTATGTATTGCAGAACCAACTTTATCTTGTACATTTGAAAGTCACTCAATCTGTGGCTACCATGATTTATCTAAATCCAGCACGATGTGGACAAGACGGTATGGTGGATGGAACAGACCTGCAAATGATTATACAACTAAATCACAAAAAGGTATTAAGATATACGAAAACAGAATTTTGAATATAGGTTTGTTTTATATGCAGATGATGAATTCTTAATTCTGTGTACAAATATTGTTTAATCCTACAAATATTGAAAAAAGAATAAAAAATAAGCTTTTCATTCTAATGTTGATGATATATAGTGTTTTTATGAAATACTTTTTTGGTGGTGTGATTATTGTTCTTTCTCATGTTAAGTTTATGCTTTTGTACATTGCCACGTTGTTGGTTCACCAGCCTTTTAAACAAAGTTTTTTTGGGGTGGATAAAATATGTTGGAACTTTAATTTCTAATGGAGAGACTTGTAAATTTGTATTTAATAAAGCAAATCAAACTTAAATTCAACTTGCTTAGAAGCTTTTAGCCAAACCAAGTAAAATATTGCCAAAAGCGAAGTGTTAAACAAAAAATATTTTTTGAAAGAATTAAAAATACAAAATGAATTCACAAAAATATGTATATAAGAAAAACAACCAAAGCTAGATCACTTTATAATGAAAAAAAATTTTCGAACTTATCAAACAGATTAAACAAGCACACTATTGGACCTTTTTTACATTATAAAGCACAAGAATAAAAGTGCATTGTTGTATCAACAATACTTTTAGAGTGTCCTTATAACTTTTTATAATGTGGTATTTTCGATTAACACAGGTCATTACATGTATGCGGAATCATCAAAAAAAATTGGGGATCATGCTATTTTAACAACGCCAACTATTGCTGAAAAGGAAAGCAAATGTGTTTCATTTTCGTTTTCTTTCTATGGAGAACCAGACATTATTCTTACGGTACTAGGAAAAACCAACGACAACAATGATACGTCACAAGTGTTAATGAAACTGGAACACACAAGTGGGGACTGGAAATCTACAAAAGTAAATGTTAATAAAGAGATCAAAACTTTAATGTTTGTGGCCAAGGTCATTGGAAGCAGAAACAGCGGAATAGCAATTGATGATATCACTGCACACCCACAGCTATGCAATGGTAATTCTCTCTCTCTCTCTCTCTCTCTCTCTCTCTCTCTCTCTCTCTCTCTATATATATATATATATCACTCTGATTCTATATTTCTTTCTCAAAGGTCAGTTGCATAAGACAATAAAAACAAATGTAGGTGTGATTTAACAATAAACCAGTACGAACTGTGTTACAAGAAATGACAAAATTTCAAAACATGCGCGTAATAAACAATAGAAGATTGTTAAAACTAAAATTCACTCGAAGAGTCCTCATCCATGTTTGATTTGGAGGGTTTATGGAATTATTCCTAAGTCTATGAACAAATTTTTATAAAATGATTTGTTTCAGACATAATATGGTTTTTACTTTCAAAAAATGCTTCTGTTGAGAGAAACTAAAATATTTTGTAGAAGTGACTACCTTTGAATTCCATGGGGAGTACACATGCCTAAAGTTGCACAAGTGTTACTCAAACAAGTGTGACTTCTAATTTTTATATAAAAACTGTTCTTTTACGAGGATATCTTGATGTATCAGATAATGTAACCATATTAAAATCAACAAAATAATGATCTCTGTTTCCATATTCCTTGAACTGTAACCTTTTTCATGAATATCAAATGTTTTTGGCATTAATGTAGGTTGTTTGTTGAAAAAAGATAGAATATCAATAAATTATATGTCATTGTCACTTTGAACTTATTCAAGAAATTATTTGTCAAAAAAAACATTGTTTTTTAACACGAAAAACCGTTATCCGGATATTACATTGTTAATGCAAACACATATTTTACACTACCAGAACAATTTTCTGTGTCTACCCAGCTAAATTTAGAACTTTTATGATAAAAATTCCATTGAACGATAGTTCAGATTACCAATAAAGCGGTAGATGATATCATGTTGATTATTGATAAAAATATAAATATCCTTTTGCGGTAATCAAGGTTTCATTTTAACAAGTTAATTAATTACAAATCTTTTATTGGATACATAATTTTAATATCTTCTAAATGTAGTGTAAAATTTTAATACCTTACAATATTTTTACAAAATATCAAAGTTGTAAAAGGATCGGTAAAGAAACAGTTTATCATCTTCACTTTTTTTCAGCATTTCCATATAGTCGGTCAGTATAGGTGATATTTCTATTAATTTGTTCCATAATAATTAAACATCGGTTAAATATTTTTTTCTGATAGTATATTTGTTACATATTGTTATAGCATATGAAACAAGACCAATAATCCTTTGATGATACAGAGTATATTTTTTTTTAATTTTACGTTGGTTTGGCATTAAGTTTGTCGTTTGGCTACTACACCAAATCCGGATGTATGGAAAATCATGTGGGTCGATAGATTTTTTTCTTTTTGATTTTCTTTCTAGGTGATTTAATATCGACTACTCGGGGTAATTTAAGTTCGTATAATTGAAACTATTTAGTTTTTTGTTCCGATAGACTCCCTTTCCCTTGATCGGCGTTTATTTCTTTCGACTTTGATGATATGTTCTTTGATGTTCATTTGTTTTGACAAAATCACATTTCAAAGGAGTATACGACATGATGAATAATTAATAAATTTTAATTTTAAAAAAATTGCTAGACTAGGCTTGTTTATTCCCCAGAATGTTTCAAAACGTATTAATTAATATAGTCTTAATTTTAATGTTTTGATAAGCGCTTTAGTTTGCTTATAATATATCTTAACTGCTAATTGTTCTTCTGTGTACCGAAACAACAGTCATAATTTGGTCAAAATACACAAACAATACTTGGACTTTGTAATTGTTGATGTGTCTTATCTAACGGTAACGATCATCTATATTTTCAGAAAATGACTTTTATAAATGTACATTTGATTATACAACTATTTGTAATTACACACAACTAAAGGATGATTTCACAGACTGGGAAATAGTTTTATCTAATTCATCAGGTAAATATCCTTTATAATTTATTTCTGTCTCAAATTGGAACAATGGATGTCGTATATTGTATTCTTAAAATTCTTATGAAGGTAATAAATATGATATTTGATACTTTTGAATTATTCTCATGTCATTATTAATCACATTACGGCTTTATATTCTACCTGTTTCGTGACAAAGCCGTTTTGATGTCGTCAAAATCAATTTCCTTAGCTGTAATTTATTCATTTTTGGGTCAGTTTGAACTTATCTTCCAACCCGGTTTTTTAAATAGTGGGTCAATGGAACTTTATGACCTACATAATTTAAAATGAAGAAGAGTAGAAACCGAATGAAACACATTTTAAAACACAAAGGCTATCAAAAAAATAATAATGTTATGTTCTTTTTTTATGAGGATTGAAAGTTTTATAGAAAGATTATAGAGAATAGATGTAAATAATGGTGTGTTTTTGTTGGAAAAATATTGAAAAGTTACAGAGAATGTTTTTTTTTGTTAGAAAATACCGAATAGTTGCAGAGAAAAGAGTGTTTTTGTTAGAAAATACCGAATAGTTGCAGAGAAGGGAGTGTTTTTGTTAGAAAATACTGAATAATTGCAGAGAAGGGTGTGTTTATGTTAGAAAATACTAAATAATTGCTGAGAAGAGCGGGGGGGGGGGTTTGTTGTTGTTGTTTAATTGCAATGAAAATACCTTGAGCTCTTAAGAAAATAACTAAACGATTTAGTGATAAAACATGGAACTCGTCTTATTAAACCTCTGGTATTTTTTATAATTTCGTGAAAAAAAAATCAAAAAATTGTTTTTCAGACTAGAACCACTGCTTAATATGTAAATCAATAGTTACCTCTCGCCAATTCCATTGGTCATTTTGTATCATGTCCATTTAAGTGGATTCTTTAGCAAGCGAAGATACACTATATACATCTTCATGTCGCTAGGTTGTTGATTTGCTCACGAATTTGTTATTAAATTCATTTCGATATTATTTCGTAACTTATTTTGTTTCCCAGGATACCATCTACGATTTAATGGCACTGGTAAACATAAAGGGGATAAAGCAAGGTTATTGTCTCCAATATTTGGTTCATCATCACCAAGATGTTTGCAGCTATTATTTCGATTATGCAACTCGAATGCGGGAAAAATATCCATTCACAGTGTCGTCGAATTTGGAGGCCATCTTGTTTATACCGGTTTACTTTGGTCAAGCCAAAGATATATTAATTCAAGCAATTTATGCTCTTGGAATCAAGGCAATGTTAATCTAAAATCTGAATCTTACTCTTACAAGCTAGTTATAGAAGCAGAACGAGGCAATGCTGCTGGGAGTATTGATTTAGATGATATCCAAGTGTACAACGGAAATTGTTTTTGAATCGGTCGAGTTTAGTTTTATATATATATATATATATATATATATATATATATATATATATATATATATATATATATATATATATATATATTTTTTGTGATACAAGATCCGTAATTGTTTTCTTGAAATAGAACCAAAAAGGAATTATTCTTCTAGAAAACACTAAAATATTTAAGTTTGTCTAACATCAAAGCAAATCAGTTATCTGTTTATACATCTAGTTTATCATATTATTCAGATAATGTCAGACCTATTCGGTTACCATCAGCAATAAGAAAAGAGTTTTAAAAAAATTACGCAATACAAATGGTCAATGCTATGCATAAGATGATAGGAAAAACTATATAAAATACTGTAAGTGTTTTTGTCAACGTACTAGAGAAATGAATAGGGTGTTTTTTTCTGATAATAATTTGAATATTCTAGTCATTATATATTGGAAACATAAAACCAATTGGATGGTTTTTAAAAATTTAATTTCAGCAACATTTCCCCATCAGAAGGAAAACACATTTTTAAACACGTTTATTTAGTAAAAAAAGTAAGTTGGGCTCTTGATTTTTTTTGCAAATGTCCTTAGGTATAAGCAAACAAGACCGCCTCAAAGGCTCATTGAGTGAGCGCCTGCCTCGAGAGCAGGGGTTGTGGGTTTGGACCCCTGCTAGGTAATATATAAGACTTTAAGATTTAAGGTACTTCTTTTCGTCTGGCGCTCGGCATTACGAAGATGACGGATATCGACGGTTTCATCCTGTGCCGGGATAATGGTATGTTTGTCTGCGGCATACTGACTAGGTGAGCTAACACCTTACCAAAAAGTAGATCTGAGTAAGCGCTAATACACGGCAGACAAAAATACACACTCGCACATTCCTCGCATACACGATCATGTTTTTAGATTAATCCATATATATAGATATTAAGATACCACTTTCGTCGCGAATAGCTCAAAAATGCTGTTGCGACGTTAAACAACGGAAGAAGAAGTATACCATATGCACATCATATTAAAAAGGGATGTTATGTATATTATTTTACAAAAGAAGGACTACATTGTTAACCAAATCGGATAAAACCAAATATAGCACATACATAACGCCTTTCCTTTAATTTGCACCCAATCAAAATACTAGTATATATATATTTAAAGATAATTGTATATAATAATAAATGGGCGTTTTTTCTAAGAAAAATATATTCACCAATATTAAGTAATACGACAATAGTTCCTAATTTATGCCCCGTTGATTTTGTTCTCGAATGTGTGTTAAAGTTATTACGTTTATATTCTATTTTTTATTATTTAAACATTCTTGCTTGCGTTTTTAGTTCTGTTCTTGCAAGGTATACCAGGCACAGAAGCCAAAAATGTTTCTTGTGAAGAATTTTCCTAAATTTGCAAGTTTTGTTAATAGGTGTACTTAATATAACTTTAAGTCAATTATAAATTTGACAAAAATTGCTGTTCTTGTACAATGGATCTTTATAGTAATTGGCCTTGGGAACAAAACAAGAAAAGCGACAAAGTAAAAAACAAAAAGACAATTATCAAGAAAGCAAACTTATGCGAAACATATATAACAAATAGGTAAACGAAAACGTTAAGACTAATTTTCGGAAACAATTTGACAGAAACTAAAACTATTGACTAAAAGTATAATTATTATTAGAATTATTATATTTAATTTTGTTACATGTACATATATCATGATATAAATTGTATTTTCAGTTTTACTTTTTTATTTTTATAAGACAATCAGTATTAAAAAATAAGTATTTTATATATACGCCGAGTTGTTTGTTTTTATATTATATAGATTTAAGAAGAAAATAATAAAACGATTAATTCAACATATTCTATACAATCTGTATTTAAGTAGTCTTTTTAAAATTAAAAAATAAATAAACAAATAAAATTAAATAAATAAATAAAAATCCCGAACTATTTAATTTCAGATTACTCGTATTTGTTAATTAAACTTTACGTAATTCATTTATGCATTTTGTGTTGTACTCTAGACGAAAAACCAAATACATCTTATACCAGAAAAAATTTCAGATTTTTTGAAAGTTTCTGTTATAACTAGTTATTCAATCCATTTTTATTGATCATATGTTACAGACATATTATTAAGACCCACCATCTTTGGACGGTTGGGCGGTACCTGTTTGCAGCTGCCTGGTGAAATTATTTGTATACCCTTTTTTATACTATTCAGTTGATCTACAAAATTAATATATGATTTAAAGTATATTATACATTTGTATGTATATATTGATTTAAATACAATCAAAGCCCGTGTTTCAAACTTATATGTTTTGAAGATGGACAGAAAACAAGAAAAAGTTAAATTTTGGAGTTTTTTCTAAATAGACGCTACTTAAAATATATGCACTTATCATAAAATAATCGATAATTTGGTTTTAAGAAAAAAATACAAGTGGGTTTTATTGCCTTAAAATCCATTAAAAACTACTAAAACGGTGAAATTCCTACAATAACAAACGTACTCTTTCATTCATCTAATTAAAAAGCATTCGAATGATCAATTTATTTCGTTTAAACTATCGGAAATTGCGAATAAGGTGTATATTACTAATGTATTATTGAAGTTATTTATTCAGTGCAGTATATAAGTTAATGGAGTGATAATTGCATATTAATACTTTTTTATGATATGACATCCTTCAACATAAATAATTCTTTATGAAATTGTGAAAAATACTGTATATGTTGTACATGTATGTAGTAAATAAGAAGTAACCGTGCCAGTAAAGCGAAATATGGTGATAAGTGTCTGAGTTAATTAGTTACCAACAAATCTAGGGCAAATACGTTATTTATCTTAAGTTACTATTTTTATTTAAAATTTACCATATCAGTATTAAATAAAAAGTAGATAAACGAGAGAAGTCATTAGATCATCAATTGTCACTAACGTGTCTATAGAAAAAAAAAACTTATAACGGAAACTTTGGTAGCTAATTTAAGTAAAATGTTTTGAAAAATAAGCATAGCAAATCCTGCTACAAAGTATAGATCTTAACCTCAACTATCTACCCTTTATTGGAGATGTTCATCACGTCAATCAAAATCAAGTCTTCAATACTGAACTTAAGTGATCTTTAACACAAGTAACTAGACGCACATATCAAGGTTGTTTAAATGGTTTAATAAAAGATATAAGTCTAAAGGATTCAAATGTTTATGAATTATAATTCACTATGGGCAATACACTTTCACTTAAAAATCAGTAAGAGTAAGAAGTAAGAAATGTTTATGACAGAAAAACGTACGCAATGATAATGTTACCTTATGGTAAAAACTAATATAAAACACTTTTAAATTGTCACCCAAGTGAAATATATTTAATAGTTTGCAGTTTAACAACAATGCAAATAAACTATTTTAGGGGGAGCAATCTTGTTTTTTAAGTGCGACGGATTTGTTTGTCAAAGAGTAATCATTTTTCGTTATTTGGTTATAAAAAAAATCAAATATATTTTTGACAAGATAAGTTATCAACTATGCCATTATACAACGTAATATAAACACACGTGTTTGTGTGTGATTCAAATTGAAATTCTTTATTTATTCTTAATTCAAATATAAATTCTGATGTCATACACCATACTTTATTGTCGTCCAACTCTGGATTTAGAATTCATAATTGTAATTGCAAACAGTCGTCGTTTACTATCAGAAAGATCACAACGTCTCAAGGACTATTTATCCTACATCCACTTTTAAAAGACCATTATTTCAAGGAATAAACAGATGGACATGTTCTTGACTATTTACTTACTATGGTCATCAAGTTGTAACCCATTGATTACTTTTGAGCGTGTTTATTCCTTTAAAAGGCATAAGAAAAGTGCATTTTTAAAATTTTTATTAAACTATTATTTAAAATTTTATCACTCCTCTATATATATCTATATTTGTTTTTATTATTATTTTACTTTGAAGTTAAATTTAAAGCATGTTATTACTGAGTCATTTCTTTCTTAAGAAGTCGTGTCTCATTTTACACCCCAAAAAAAATCAAACAAAGAAGAATCAGAAACAAAGTTGAAAAGACTGCAGATTTCAGAACAAAATATATATCATATTATACATATTATGTGTATACATAATTTTTTCGTCTCGCGGTAGCAACTTCTACTTTTCGCAGCAATCAATCTCTGATTAGTATAACACTTTCTCACATTTAAACCATTCAGACAACGCAAAGTAACGCTGATGTGCCTATGAATGACGACGAGTTTTGTTTAGAATTCCACCTTTTCCAATCGAACAACCCAGATAAACTCTTCAAATGGAAAGGGAAAAATGTTTTAAAAAATGGCAACTTCCGTTAAGGAGTTTTTGCTTTTGATAAAGTTTTAAATAGCTTTGAAGAAGATTTTATGGACCTTTCTCCAATGATAACGCGCATATCTTATTGCTTTTAAATAGACCAGTATTTTGTTCGTAGTAAACAGTTGTTATCCATTTTCTAAGCGCGGGACTGTTTTTGTCTTCTGAGATTCTGCCTGATTTTTGGAAGAAACAGAAATGCTTCTGAAAAAAAAGTTGCCCAATCGAACATGCAGAAGGCATAAGACGCGAGAAAATCACGCGGTTTTCTATATCTGACAGTTCCCAATCGCACCGGGCTCGAGTCAGTATTTGCTAATGTTGCACACAAAACTTGTTTATTATGCTACCAGTGCAAGATAAAGCAGAGGCAGTTAAGAATTAGTTGGATCGCTTAAAGATTAAAGCTTGTGTCCCTCAAGGGAATTGAACTTTGGCCTTTCAATCCTGTCAAACGAGGTTTCACTTGAACAACATGCTTCTAAAAAGATTAAAGCATGTGTCCCTGATGGGAATTGAACTTTGGCCTTTCAATCCTGTCAAACGAGGTCTCACTTGAACAACTTGCTTCTAAAAAGATTAAAGCATGTGTCCCTGATGGGAATTGAACTTTGGCCTTTAAATCCTGTCAAACCAGGTTTCACTTGAACAACATGCTTCTGCATGTGTTCCTGACGGGAATTGAACTTTGGCCTTTCAATCCTGTCAATCCTGGTTTCATCTGAACAACATACCTCTAACTCTGTTTTTATTATCTATTTTTGCTTCTCTCAGTAATTAATACATATAATACACATACATAAATGAGAATATTTCGCCCATCCTATGTTTTAACTCTCTAGGCAATAAAACATATTATTCCATAAAAGTGTCAATTAAAATTCTTAATTTCAATTTTTTGTCCAGAAATGGTTGCAAAATTATATATTTCTATCATTATCTAGCATTTCAAGTAACAACAGGCTTATAACATGGAATTTCAATTTCCGGCGAACCCCTCGAGCAGCTGTTAACAATCAAAATTGATCTAAAAGCGCATGAATTACCACTCCTTAGGTATATTGATTAACTATATCTTACACCAAAGAAAAATCAGACAAAATAAGACATCAAATATTTAAAAGCTATTATATTCTTTTTTATCCCCTCTTTAACAAAGCGACTACAATAAAAAAAATTACGGAATAGCCTTATCTAGAACATTAAAAACAATTTAAGCTTAGCTAGCATTCTTATGATAACTTTAAACTGAAAATAAAAAATGTATTTTAATGACTATTTAAATCTCTTTGTTTTATATGTTCCTGTTAAAGTAAATTGAAAGTTGTTAAAAATTACCATCATTGTTATAATTTATAATGCCATCAATGTCACCACTGGCATAAATCCAAATGTCATCAATGTCATCATAGGCATAAATCATAATGTCATAAGTCATATGATTATCAATGTCATAAGTCATATGATTATCAATGTCATAAGTCATGATGTTAATAATGCCACAATCCATCATGTCATCAATATCAAAAGTAAAAAATGTCATCTATATCAAAAGTTATAATGTCATCAATTCTATAAGTCATAATGTCATAAGTTGTATGATTATCAATGTCATAAGTCATATGATTATCAATGTCATAAGTCATGATGTTAATAATGCCACAATCCATCATGTCATCAATATCAAAAGTAAAAAATGTCATCTATATCAAAAGTTATAATGTCATCAATTCTATAAGTCATAATGTCAATAATGTCAAGAGCTATAATATCCTCAGTGTCATAAGTCATAAGGTCAAAAATGCCATAAGCCATTATGTCATGATACCATAAGTCAATTGTCATCAATGTCATAAGTCATTATGCTATCAATACCATAATTCATAATGACAATAATGCAATAAGTTATAGGTTAAAGAAAGCTACTTTATTAAATTCCAAAATGTAGACGTCAGCGCATGTATCCCTTTCGGGAATAGAAACGTCCAAATAGGATAAAACTGTTGCGTTCCGGATGTTTGTTTATCATATATATATATATGTATATATATATATATATATATATATATATATATATATATATATATATATATATATATATATATATATATATATATATATGTGTGTGTGTGTGTGTGTGTGTGTGTGTGTGTGTGTGGATCGGAACAGTTTGTGGATACCAGGTATGTATGGCATTTAATACTATTGCTGTCTTAAGAAAAAGATTGGAACAGTTTGTGAATACCAGGATATATATATATAACATATAATATATTTATCTATTCGATAAACAAACATCCGGAACGCAAGAGTTTCATCCTATCTTGACGTTTCTATTTCCGAAAGGGATACATGTCATTTGACTGATTAAATAATTAAATTCAACCTTTTCTGAAATGTAGACATGTAAAATACTTTAAACACTTTATTCACATAATGATTAACTATATGCAAATGCAATGTATATACATTTCATCAATTTTCAATACCGAATTGGTAATGCATCTAGTTACTTTAAAAATATGTAGCTAAAATATGCACTTATGTACTTGACATTATTAAACGTCAATAAGCAAGAACACAAACAGAATTATAATAACAAAAAAATACCATAGTTATCCTACTTTATACAGGTATGTTATACAATGGTATGAAACTCAGTGGTGTGGTTTGACACATTCCCAGTGGTGTTGTTTGACTCATTCCCAGTGGTGTTGTTTGACTCATTCCCATCAACTACTGTTCCCTTCACACTTGTATTAAAAACGTAATGTTACCAAATTGTTAAACAATACATTCAAATTAAGCACATAAAATCTAAGTTTGATAAACTTCTTTTGCAACATATTTTAGTAATAATTACACACTTTTGTCACTTATATTAAGTTGTAAACCATACAAAACTTCGTCTGTATTTGACCGAATCGCAAGTTATGTAAGTATTTTATTTGTAGTGTTACCACACTCATAAGTGATAATGGTTATATTATTGGAATAAGCTTTACTATAAGCGAAAATCAAATCGATCAGTCAACAGATCACTCGTTTCACACACACACACACACACACACACACACACACACACACACACCGGGTTAACAATTATATAAATGCAGATATTTCTAATCGAAATCGAATCCGAATATTAAATGAAATGAACATTTAATAACCTGATTGGTTGTTATCGATTGTCATGGCAATTAGAGGGAAATGAATATCTAAGATACGTATATATAGTAAGTATCTATACAGACTTTTAACGAGGATACAATGCCGTTCATATGGACATTCATCTCTGTGGTATTTACTACAAATTATGTTTTAGGAAACGTGAACGTTTCTTTAAGAATAATGGTTCTTTTACCAGAGAGGAAAGGAAGTTTTTATTATCCTTTTGGAATGGAGCGTGCAGGAGCCGCAGGTACGTGTCTCTATTTTTTGCCTTTCTTTCCTTCTTTTTGTCTTCACACTAATGGCATTATTTTTTTGTTTGCAGTTTTGTCTAATTTTCTCTCTATAATAAAAATAGCAAATATAGATGTGACCGTTATCTTCTAAAAACATACACATACGTTTTTAAAACGATCTAAAAATTTAAATACATGTCTTTTCTGCATAGATGCTAAATATACAGTTATTATAAAAAAAAAATGAATAAATAAATAAATAACAAAAAAAAAACAAACAAAACAAAATAAATAAGTTACCATGACAAAAAAATTGGTATTTCGGGATTAAAAAAATCAAAATAAAAGAGAACTTAAATATAATTTTTTTTTTCAAAAATTGAATAATTTTACACCTTGATTATGTCTTAACACAAATTAAGATTCCCTAAATTATGCAGTAATGATATGTAATTCATGACCACGAAAATAAAATAATGGATGGATAATTTCATTACAGTTTACCCAAAAGAGAAACTATTGGTTTTGGTGACAAAATTATATTGGAGTTTTATATAATTTTTCACTACGTTATCAAGTTGACTCTCAAATTTACTAGCCATTTGTTTCTCAATGGTCCTCTCTCTCTCTCTCTCTCTCTCTCTCTCTCTCTCTCTCTCTCTCTCTCTATATATATATATATCTTGATATATATATATATTGAACTTTTGGTATAATATAATATATATAAATATCAGAAAATGTTTGTCAACTTTATGACAGGGGAAAATAAAAGAGATTTAAGCCATAAGTAAATCAGCATTACAAAATAAATAAAAACTGAATTGAAACTACAAAATTACTTGTTCAGCATAATACGGAATTTTTTTCTTAACACCGTTTGATATGTATAAGTGCTTGGAGTCAGATATGTATCAAAATATTTCAACAGTAAGCTGTGAGTTACAGCAGTTTCCGTGGTCGAAAAAGAGGTTCTTCATAGGAAATAGCTGAATTGAATTGAATGTACATTTCGTCGAATGCAATCTCTAAATGAGCAGTATTATATCCAAATACGCGTCTTATGTTAAAATACACTTTGGAATTAAAATACAGATGATCTAGACAATGTTTCTGTCCTTTCTAATGCTATATTCAATGATGTGCAAGACAGCATTTAGACACTTTAAACCCGTTAGGTGATAAGGACTTAATCATGACGCAATAGATGACACATTCTGGTAATCTTAATTTTCATATCCTTATTATACTCTTAATTTAAAAAAAAATATATAATTTTTTTTCATAATAATTGATCGTTTCTGTTTCCAACATACGTTGAATTTTTATTTTTGTAGGCAGAGGTGAATTAATCAATTTTCAAAGACGAAATATTATAATAAGCAAAATACCAAAGGGTCGGATATAAAAATGTCAAAATAAAGAAAAAAATTAACTGCTAACCATATTTTCAAAATAAGAAGCATTTTGATTTCTTTCTTTAAGGACTATATGATATATATATGTTTGTGTGTGTTTTGAAAAACAAAGATGTAGACTTAATAATATGTTACCAATAATTATAAAACATACGCAATATGTTAGATATATACATGACAGATGAAGTTATAAACTTCATATTCCACAACAGATGATATTTATAACATTATCAGTAGTTTGATAATCTAGATATCCCAGGCCGTAGACAAGCAGATGTTTGTTTTAGCCCATCGCTGGTCTCATCGACCATTAAATGTTCATGGGTGAAAATTTCCGAATTTGAAAAAATACAATTTTCATTATTTATCATGATATATCGATAATTTTTTTCAAACTTCGTTCTTATAATAAAATGTTGACCTGCAATATGTTAAATGACGATTTTCTGGCTACGAACTACAACATAACAGTGCATGTAAAACTAAACGGCCTGTAAAGATAACAATACATAGCGCATTCCTAATCAAAGGAACGAACGGCACATAACATATTCCAATCACATGTATATTACAGAATACTGTTGTGCAATCATCAAGCTTGCATGACTTAGGTGTTTAACCGATTAAATACCTCTGTGTGCCGTAATCGGATTTAGAGATTAAATAAATGGTCATGCTGTTTTATATGTTATAAAGTTAATTAGTAATCCCGAGTAGTACTCAACGTTACAGGTAACTGTTTAGACTTAGTGTTTTGTTTCACCCTATTACTGTTTTGTTTCACTTTATTACTTTTGACGAAATCTGTAATATGTCTTTAGCGTGTATTTCGTTTACAATACCTGCCACGTCATTCAGAACAAAAATGGAATTTTAGCGAAAGAAGTCGAAACATAACTGAATTGACATTTTTGAAATGTTTTATTGTTTGAGCAAACAGAGGTGGTATTCGACTTAACGAAGCTCGAGCCATCTCTGAAAATCGAATAATCCTATATATAGTAGGTGAATTATTCTTTTAATTTAATACTAAACTGATGAGAATCAGTAATGTCACAGATAAGTCATCAAAATACTGGATAATATATAATGATATAATATACTTTATTGAAAAAGATTATTCCCGAAGGAAGTTTAGAATTTTTATGTTCATTGACATTTCCAGATTTTACATCGATAATGCTGAATAAAAGGTATTGGTATCCCTTGTAGTTGCGTAGTTAACTCAACTACAACAGATGATGCCCGGGTACCATCTTTTGATCATAAGTATATGAGAAAGCCATTGACGAAGTTCCTGTCTAATAATGGCAAGAATTAAACGTGTATAATAATTTCTAATTACAAAAATAATACTGATTTACTTCTTCGCTCTTTTTTAGTTTTTTTATTTTGTGAGTGACTTCTTGTTAATTCAGAATCCTGGAACGATCACCTGCTAGTTTTTTTGTTTGATAAGATTGATGTTTAAACCACATTCCTCTTTTTGTTTCTTTAAACGGAGACTTAAAAGTGTAATGACGTTCACTTTTTTATTTTAAAGGTCTAGATAAGAAAAACAAAACACAAATTCCAGGTTTGATGGACCTGTAAATATTATTGTAGCATACTGCAAAGATAGTTCACCTCGCCTAAAAAGCATTGGAGGCTCGTAAGCCTTAACATATAAACTATCAATTAGAGACGTTCTATAAGTTACTTAAATACGTTGAACTTAGTAAAGAATTGTACTAAGGCCTTCTAAATATCATTTGCAAGCAGATCCATAAATAATTAATACGTTATTAGGTTAAGATCTGATAAGGGATCTGTATAAACTAAGTAATGTTGGTTGATCAACTACATTTTGTGTTGAATAGAACTTTAGAATATTCAATGCTTAAAGACATTTAGCCTCAAGGCTTTTAATATGAGAGATAAAAGGTAATTAAGAATTAAAATTAGATTCCTACAATCTAGGCCTTTTTTACAACTTCCATTGATGTACATGCTGCCATTGCTATAGAGCCCCTTGTATTTGTAAATTTTGCGTTTTTATGCAGAAATGCGTATAGAAGTGCAGAAACTTTATTTATTTATTTATTGATGAAATTTTATTTTATTATTTTTGTTTGCATAAACATTTCTCACTTGTGTTTTGAGCGGCAAAATTATATGTCAAATGGTCCACTACATACTTTTTAGGATTTAAGAAATAAAATTCACAATATGACAATGATAATGATAAAAATATATGCTTCCTTGTCTATTGATCTCCATATAGGTCGATAACTATGAAATGTTGAGGTCGTTTTATAAAACAAAATGTTTAAGGGTGTGATTATATACAAGCGCAAACATGCAATTATCACCCATAGAGATGATGTAGACAAATTCATGTTTATAATCATTTTGCAATCAGATCATGAACAAAACATAGTAACTTAATTGTATGTATTTAAATATAGATGTTCTGTTTATTGTTAAAATGTTTGAAGATGTTATATTAATGAGTTTGAAAATTGAGCTAATATTCGAAATCTTATATGCAGATCTATGTAAAGATTTAGCATAAAGGGTCGATGAAAACTATTTTTAATTGTTGTTTGTTATACTTGATTTACAATATGTGTAAAGTGTGAGTTTTAATGTTTAATGTTGAAAGGTTTACAAAATTATAATTCATGCTCCAAATGTAACCCATTTGTTTTTAAGACCCTCTCTCTCTCTCTCTCTCTCTGTTTGTTCTTAGTTTTTGTCATTCAAACCTATAGATAATCGGCACGTTTCAATTAAAATTATTCTCTGTGTCCTTATTCAATCGCTTAATAAGTATTTGTTGTATCAGCAAATTTTAGTTTATAGTTTGATTAATTGTTAAATTCATCTTGAATTATTTAAATAAAAATTACTTTGATATAGTGCTTGATTGACTAGGACCTTACAATTATCTCATTTAAAAAACCTGACATCGTCTTATTTGGTATTAAATAAGTTTTATAAAATTAACTTAATATTCTTTTGAAGGGTACTTTATGTCCCAACAGTTTTATGCGCGTTTACAGAAAAGCACTTCTTATGGCTTAAGCTTCAATTTATAGAAGGACAGATCCTATTGTAACAAAGTCGGACATTACGATAACAAAAGGTCAGTTGTTTGCTATTGGCACTTCATGTTTTGACAATTGACCGCCTTGATACAAATGAAAAAACGGTCTTTGGATTTAAACATAATTGCGCCGTTAATTTCTTAGCCTTGTGTGTATCCGGTATATTTTGGAAATTGTGTTCTGTTCCTAAAAGCTAACGTCAATTTAATGTAAACTGCATTTTCTTTATTTTTGTCCGAGAATAAATCCAAACAAAATAAGTGTTTAAAAGTTCTATTTGTAGTAAATATTGATGAGATATCATTATTAAAATATAGGTCACAGGTGTCATTATTCAAATATAGGTCACAGTGGTTTTGTACGCGGCCTAATTAGTCGCTATTGAGCGAATTATAATTTTTATATCCGTCATATAAAACCTTTATTGACTGAAATTTCGGTTTCATCAATTTTAGTTTTTGTCAAAATTGTAAACGATTTAATTAACTTACTTTAATGAAATAAGTATATTGAAAATGTTTTATACTTTGGACATTTTTTTTAATATCTTAATGAAATAGTTTTACTGTATTGAACTGTATTGTATGTAAGTATTGAGTTACTGATGGAACAACCTCCTGTGGAGAATTATGCTTGTCAAAAAGTACGCATACAAAACACACTATATTATACAATGGTATATCAAAAGCATTTATGAATTTTTGTTTCTATACCAACCCTTAAAGATTAATAAAATTGCTTTCATCGCTAATGGCCTAAACATTACAAATTCGACGTTGAGCTACGTTACAACAGCACCAACGAAAACAACAACAAAAACAGCAATAGAAATAATACTTATTATAATCGATTCTTATCTGCATCGTTAGAAAATGACAAATAGATGGTTTAGTATAATTATCACAATCTAGTTTTAACGGTACACTGCTTTATTGACAAATATTTTATTTGATATTTATTAATTTATAACGAGATATTTATTTCCCTCAGTAATTAAATATTTCATATTACAGCAATAGAAACAAGTTAGTATGAGCCCGTGGCTTGTTCTCAAATCCTATATGATAATTGTAACAAATAATGTGTTTATTTAATCAATTTTTTAATCGATCCTTATTGTTATCGAAATACATAATGTTCATTTATAGATCTTCAGTAATATATTATATATCAAACTTTATTGTATAAAGCAGTATAGCTTATGGCATAATAATAATATTATTGACAGCGGCAGAAAACAACAAAAATATCATTAAAGTAAAATACATATATAAACACATATGACATACATACATACATTAATATATATATAAACATTGTTAACTTCATTTACATATCGCAGATTTATTTTCTGTTTTCTATGTCTAGTGGCATAATGCAAACATTTCGCTAAACATAACAGAATTTTCGAATAGAAGTTTAAAGGTATTACAATTTTGATACATTTGGCCATCGATTATAATAATTTGGTAAACACTCAGATCTCAAATTTCTGTAAGCATGATAAACTAAAGTGAAATGATACTAGTTTATATCTTCTAACATTTGCATATTGCAGCAAGTACATAATCTCTGATTTCTGGGAATATTTTTGTATCTACCAGTTTCATTATTACGTTTTAAAGAAGAATTTTAGTCATTTAACATTTTTGTACAAAAAATGAAAAAGTTGCGAAAGAAATGTAATCGAAAATATGATCAACATTGTAAATATTTGCGCGTTAATGTTTTGAAACTTAGTAACAATAGTTAAAATATAGTATTGATCAATAAATAAGGAAATCGTTCTTAACTGATATCAATTTTCATGAAAATTTGAAAAAGCAAATATTTTCCAATTCAATGCATAAGCCTTGAATAATAGGCTCAAATATTGCCACTTTTGTTAAAAATTTTGTGATTATGCCGTAGTATGTATAAATAAGAAAAAAGCTTTTTCTACAGATAAAATGTTATAGATTCTAATTTAGCTAAGTAAATAGGTTGATTTTCTTCTTACTACATGTATAGGTATAGTAATTAGCAGTTTATATCTTGGAATGAAGATATAAGCGATTAAAAAAAATGAAACTTAACTCTTTTAACATAAAAATTTAAAACATCTACATTTTAGACCACCGAACATATAGGTTGGGTAAATAACTTTCAGTGACCAATTTGTTTTAGCGAAAAAAGCATCGATTTAAAATGCGGTACTCCCAACATACCAACGTTAAAACCATTTGACTCGATAAAGTTCCTAATCTTTACTTTTTTACAGTTAAATCATTATTTAAATTTTTTAAAATTGATTTTACTTTAAAGTTTGATGGATAAGTCTTAATAGTTAATCAATGTACAAGAATTAGCAGCGATTATGTTTTTACTGACGGTATTTTACCTAAAAGCGCCGATTTATTAAACACCAATCACTAAATATTTTTTGAAGAATTTCTGAAATCATTCTTTTTTACGTTTAAAATTTATTTTTGAAATTCGAGAAATCGGTTTCTAGACTTTATAAAAGCTTAGTCGACAGCAATAATCAATTAAGCAAAGCTCTTTTTAGAAAATTGTCCATCTTGATCAATGCATTATTAGGATGTATAATCCGCGTATTGACTAAGGTATTTTCTGATTCAAACAAGTTTAAACACTAATACAGTGATGTCTTTACAGCAGCATTCAATATATCCTCACAAAGTCTAACAAATATCGTAATAAAGGATCTCTTCCGTTCCCCGACTTCCAACAAGGAAAATCGGGATGTGGACATTGTTTTATCAAGATTTACTGGCTAATTATAATATTGTAAAACCAGAAAAATAAAAACTTTTCACTCGCACAAGATACGTAAAAAACAATTCAACTTAAACAAAAATCAATTAAATTCCTGGTAAGTGTTTATTTTCAGTTTTTTCAACTACACCCGTAGTTGAACTTTAGCATTCTCCAATATATATTTTTATCAAAAACATTGTTTAATATTAGAGGTGAAAAAATGCAATTTTATAGTCTTTTTCTGGCCAATAAGTGACGCGTAATTTGAAAACTTTCGTCGTCCAAAAATAAATAAATAAATAAGAAATAAAGAACTCTATGGTAAATCTGTCAAGGCCTGAATACTTATTTCATGTTTTGTTTATTTTGTCTTTGTCCTTCAAATTGCCACACAAATTTTTCAACCTTTTAATGTTGTTAGTTCTGATTTGATCCTCATTACCATCTGTAAAGGTATCATAATAATTTACTAAATGAAGACGGTTTTAATTTCTTTTTCAATTAATTTTCTTTTTTTTATGTCAATATTTTTGTATGACGATGACATTATTTTTTTCTTCCAGTTATAAGTCCTGCAACATCTCTCAATCTATTTTATGAATAGTTAATTAATTGGCTGTTTCTCTGATACATTGTTTTATCATTTTGTATGCGTATTGTCATATTACAAGCTATTATAAAATTTCAATACCTTTTCCCCTTCTTTCATAGTGAAAAGATTATTGTTGATTGGTAACGAGAATGGTCAGTACTATACCTAGTTGATTGGTAACGAGAATGGCCAGTACTATCAATAATTCTTTAATCTTTAGATTAAAAGAAATAATCTTATTTTCTTTGTTTTCCGTTTGATCTCTTAAAAATCGATGGCTTTTCCAGCTATTGGACATGCCTGTTGTATGCACCCCTGGTTTTATAAAATATAATTAATTGATATAATTAATGAAATTTTTATTATTCATTTATTAAAAAAATAAATTAAATAAAATATAGATAAAAACATTGAACGGAGCTAGCTACCTAGTTTGCTTTCCACGAAAATAATGGTTATAGAACTAGAAATGCAATCAGCAATACCCAGTTAAGTATCGTTTATTTATATTATATCGCATATTAACATTAAAGGAGCTCTCTCTGTTTTATGAAGTCATGCATATTGATGTATATTGATGACTTCATAGTAACCGAGTTGTTGTAACAGTTCCAATCAAACCAAAATGGTAAGCTATTAATTTTACATTATGCCCTGGTTCTTATTAAACAATCATTTAAAAGTCTTTTTTAAATACCTTTATCTATTTCTTTTATAATTATTTAAAAACATAGTTATTGAAAATCATTCGTTAAAATGAAAAAAAAATCATATTTGTGCCTGATCATATCGTGAGATGATTTTAAATTATAAAAATCTTTGACAGACATTTATCCTAACGAGTTGGAAAAACTGGCATTTCAGTAGTTTTAATTAGTATTTAAAAAAGGAGGAAATCTCAACATGATCATATGTTCTGTCTGAACCCAATAAATGACGAAAATTACGGAAGTCTGATGAGTATAAATAATGAATTAAAGATATCATTATGAGATTGGTTGTCAAGTTTTCACCAATAAATTTCGTTTGTACCTCACATGTCAAACTAATTATTCCATTGGGGATTCATTGCAAATATAATTTATTTGGTGTTACTTAAACAATTATTTGAACGTTTTTGTAATACTTTTGTAATACTTTTTTAATGTATTAATACAATTTTGTATGATTTCATATTGACTTGCTGTTGTATGTTTTTGGGCGAAATATATTTTCTCTTGAGTCGTACATAAAACTGTTTTAGTGTAGGAACATTTAAAAAAAGTAAATGATATTGAAACGAACAGTACAATATCTTATCTTTTAGAAAAAATTGCATATATATATATATATATATATATATATATATATATATATCTGTGTGTTTGTAAATCCGTTTTCTCCATAAAATAATAGATTAAGAAGAATTAAATACCCAATTCAGACACCTTTAAACATGCACTAATAATATGGCTAGATAAAGTTTCATTACAAAAAATATTTCTATAATATAATATATTTAGTATAATTTGAAAGCGTATTATTAAACACATATTCGAATTAAAACAAAAATGCTCAATGTGTTTCCACGTTGTTTTGAGTTTTTCTCATTGCCAACACATTTGTTCTTCACGCCTCTTCACGAAAGGCAGTGTGAGTCTTTTCGTAAACAATATTTTCGGTGCACATTCTTGGCTCAAGAAGTTTTCTCGGGTTTTTTGTCATTGTGTTTTTAAGACTTTATAATCCATTAAGAGGTTAAGGTCAAACCTTTGTTTTTTGCAAATATATCTTTGTGCTTTTTATGGAAATATTTCAATGCAATTTTTTTTTTACTTTTTAAAGCAATTTTTAACATTAAACAAAGATCGAAGGTCATGGTCATGATCCTTCTGATGACATAACCTTAAGTTTTTTAACATTGAAATTTTGTCAAATGGTTTTAAATGTGACATTTTCAGTTCTGTCAACGGTCCAATAAAGCCAAAGAGAAATCCATGATGCCAGTGTGAATTTTACTGCAATGCCTTTTATAGTTGAGTCAAACATAGGTCAAAATCATGACATAGTATTAGATGTCTTGTAAGTGTTTAAGATTTGTTACGTTTGGAAAAATGATAGTGATATAAGTTCTTGTTGGTGCTATAATTATCGGAAGTGGGTAATAAAATGAAATGAAAGTTTTCAAAATCGCGCAATTAGGGCTTAAATGATTCTTAAATAGATCTTCTTCAAAACTAGAAAAATTGACTAAAATAATCTAGTTTATTTTTTAAATGCCAAATCTTAATTATTTTTTATTTTATCGTAAAATTTAATTTTGACTATGTGTTAGGGATGTATTATCTTTGGACAAAGGTTGCGTGGATAATTTGTTTGGGCGTGTTTACTCCTGTCATGTTTTGACAAATTAGTAAAACTGTAAAATAAAGCTTGATGGTCAGATAATGCAAAAATATTTTTAATATTTTAATTCATTTAGTTTGTCTAAATGAAGCACGCACGTGGTTTATGTTTACAAGTTAATAATGGATTTGAGAAGTATTAATTAGGGGGCGATGTACAAATAAAATAGTAATTAGTGTGTACATAATATTGTAATCTAATGTTTAACACCTGTCAGTCATAACAATTATTAAAATTTTGACACCGATACAGTTTCTTTTGAGACTTATGTCATTGGAAAGTTAAAGTCAAACGTCAATGTATAACCATTGTTGATAGTACTATTTACCTTTGGTAATGGGTATTATCTCCTGTTCCCTTATTGACGTCATCATTGCATGCCTTAGTTACATTTCCATTTCATTATTATCCAACAGAATCAGAGGACAATGCTTTTGATTTTCAAACATTGCAAGCAAATACCTTACTCTTATACATATATGCGTAACTACTAGTAAAATCAAAGATTCTTAACACTCCTGGAAAAAATTAAGTTTCCTATGGCAGAATAAAAATCACTGTTTTTTTATTTTTAATAGTGAAAATAAAAAGACATTATAACTAAAATTCATGTGCCTTTAACCATTAACTTGTCGAATAATACGACTTAAGATTAAAATAGAAACACATAATATAAAAATTAAAAGAGATATTTAGGCTACTTATTATAAAATATTTAATATTTTATTAATATAACAAGCACTAGTAAATTTTAATCACAGTGGTTTGATTTTATTAGAAAGCCAGAACTATCTTTTTAATTCAAAATATTTACACCTTAAATGGGGATCCTTAATTTGTAAAAAAAAAGTCTTATTTCAACAGCCAACAATTGTCTATTTAGATTCATAAGTTTTCAACGGTGGCGTATGTTTTTTTATCTATCAATCTTTTCGGCCCCTAATGTCACTGATGAGGAATGATTTTCCGAAATGTGCATTTGGCACATCAAAATTTAGCAGGTGTTTGTTATATATTTACTACCCCTGAGAGGTTACCGCTGCTGGTGGAGTACAACTCCCCGAGTGTATTCATAACTTAGTAGTACTTTGTGCTCTCAAAAAATATAGCATTTAGCAACATTTTCAGTCGTCTTAATTTTTGTAATTTATTTAAAACTAAGGTCTGTTACCTCATGCAAAACATTACTTAGCTGGATTTGGATTCATATATTTTTGAAACTTTAGATTCATTAGTTTTCATCTGTTTGGCGAATGTTTTTTAATCTATCAAACTTTTCGGCCACTAGTGTCACTGATGAGGAATGACATTCCGAAATGTGCACATCTGGCACATCAAAATTTAGCAGGTATTTGTTATGTATAATATGCTTTCCATAAAAGGTTTAAAAGAATTTATATTTTGTTTTTAATTTTTTTTTTTTATTATCTCTTGAAAAATGCAGTCGGATATCATATTTTAAAGATGTACTTAGGTTAAAAAAGCTGTTTGAGATTCACTCTCTGAATAAAAAAGACCGACAGACATTGACGATGGTAATCAGAAGCCATCTACCTTCATAGATAAAATTGGTTGCCTAGGAGTTTTTTTTAGCGTTGTCATTCATTTTTAAGTGAGATGTTACTTAAATTAAAGGTTGCACTTGTTATTTTATTCTAGTAATATAAGTCTTAAACAGCTTTATCATACTTCCTATTTTCTATAAATTGTTTTTGTCTTTTTCCGTACAGAATGTATTAAATATCTCACGAATTCTAAGATACGATCCTTATATAAAATAATAAAAATTCGTTGTGCCATGTAATGTTTAAGAGAATAATGCCTAAGCTTAACATAGGTGCTTTATATTTAAAAAAATTACCACCGTTTCATTTCGTTCTGAATATTTTTTTTGTTTAGTTTAATTCTGCGATGTGATTTAGCAAATAACAAAAGAAGATAGCTATAAAGCTATCTTTCTTCAAAGATAATAAACTGTTTTATTTCGTAAGGCTACAACAATATTTTCTGAATTTAATGACAGGCCATTATCTTTGATTAATACAAATTGTTTTGTTATTTTTTTAAGGTAGACATAGCATTACAGTTCTTTGCAGCCCTACGATTGCCTTCTTACAGTTTGAGATTGTGTGTATTTCTTCATAAACATGTATCATCTTAATAGAAACCTTATATGGTTTTTAGATATCAAAATTTTAAACGTGATTAAATACTAATAATGATTGCCTCGCTAGACTTACAATTAACATTATAGACAAAAGATTGGTGAAAAAAACAAAAAAATTAATTACATCATTCATGGGAAAACCGATGAATATTTCATTTCAAACGAAAAAAACTTTCCGCTGAGTGTTCTGTTAAGTTTTCAAATCATGGACTTATGATGTCATAATTAAAGTCACCCAATCATCGTTGCCTTGATGATAGAAAACAAACCTGAAATAATGCTTAAAGGAGTGTTATTTTGTCATCAATATAATGAAATATTTCCTAAATTAATATAATAAAACAGAGTGAAACAATAAATAAGCAGAATATTCATCGACGCGACAAAATAGAATCTGTAAACGTAGGCCATTATAGCATAAAAGCGCTTACTTATACAATAACCACATTATTTATTTTGTTTTTATAACGGTTAAAAAACCTTTCACACACACACACACACACACACACACTGTGTGTGTATGTTTTTTGGCTGGCTATTGTTTCAATGATTAATCACTTATAAATTTTACGATTTTTTCAAACTTTGCAAACTAGTTGTGGTTTTAAGTTATCAGCACGAATTCTCAGGATATACTGTTAAATATAGTAAAAAAGGCAGTGGTATTTGTCGATAATACAAACTTTCATTGATTTAAATAAAAATATTTACATAAGTACATCTTTCACAGTAAAATATATAAACAATTGAAACATGTGTTATTTTTATCTTACTATGATCTGTAAATACTGCAGTTTATTTATCACGAGTATGAAGCACGGCATGTTGCAGTTAGCTACAATTTGTCTTTTTTAAATTTGTTATATAAAATTTTATTTGCATCAAGTAAATTTGTTTTACTTATACAGTGAAAATCGATGAACAAAAATATAATGATCTTTTCTAAATTTTCTGTTTGAAAAATGTTGTGTTCAGCTCAATATGAAATAAATAAAATATGAAGAAACAGGAAAATATTTGATTGATCTTAGCTTTATTATTTTACTTGTATGATTTTATTTAGCTCATTTATAATACCATTTATTATTTATTAACAGTTTGTCACGAAAACAAAAACAAATTCTGTTCCCAAATATGTTTATGTATTCATAACTCGAAACATTTAGAATAAATTAAAAATCTCTTCTTTACATAACTCTTACAATCATTGACAATGTTTATTAATTATGACATACAGAAGATAATGACCAGACAGAATTTATTGTAAAACAAAGATTAACTTTCTTTCTATTGGTTCAATTATGTTGATTAAATAAATAAATTTCAAATAAAAAACCTAATTTTCTTTTACTATATATATATATATATGTGTGTGTGTATGTGTGTGTGTGTGTGTGTGCGTGTGTGTGTAAGCTATAAAAGATAAAATTTTCTAACATTTGCGTAGTGTAATATCACCAGACGCAAACTATGAACCTCTTATATCGTGAAAACTCTTCTTTGCTTAAGACAAGCAGAGCAGGCGATAAGTGACTGGATCTTTCCTATAAAATAGTTGTTTTAAAATAGTCGTTAAATGGCTTCAACTATGTGTGGCCACATGAAAAAATAATTTTTTAACAGTCCATGAAATGAAAAATTCTAAACATTAAAACTTCATATATAACATTTTTGCAGTTAGTTGTAGGCATTTGTTAAACGAAATCTGCATACTGAGAATAAAAATCGTTATTTAATGTATAAATACAATAAATTAATTGGATTGAATTCAGAAAAAAATCAATATATTTACCCAGAAATGTAACAAAGCTCATAAACGTATTTGAGTATCAGATTATAAATAATTGATAATATCAAGTTCAGATTAAAGGCATATGTGCTGAAAAGAGTAAATTTGATTGATATAATACATTAATATATATTATACTATAAATAAACCCTCAATAGTTGATTCACTAGAATCTCGACTTTTCCAATTCTTAAAATGTCGCAACAGGGACGAAAATTTTGTTACTATTAGAATCTGTATCTGACAATTGAAAGTTCATTTAAGCGAGTTAGAAAATGATTTATTGATCAAATATTAGTACTTATGAAATTTCTGACATTTATTACAAATGATGTAAAAAAAAATCATTATGACTAATTTGACTATATCATAAAACTAACCAAGTTTGTGTTTAAACTTGTATCGGTTTTCTTGTTTAAGTTAAAAAATATTTTGATCAATTATCTCCAAAGTTGATATTGCAAAACTAGGTTCATTAAGGCCCTTTGAAACGTTTTATGTTCGACATCACAATATTGTTGAGAAGCATCAAGTCTCTCGGCATCAGAGCATAACCTGGAAATATTTAACGTCCCATATTTCCATGTTCCTTTCTCACAAATTTGATTTTGCACGTGACGAGTGAAGCTAGATAGACAGGAGATGCTTGCTTTTCCGGAGTACCCGGTTTTACATGCTGGAAGTTAACGTGTGGATTGGCCCGTTTTCAAAGCTTTTACGTTTTTGATTAAACATAATGAAGTACACATATTGTATTTGGATGTAGAAATAGCAAACATATTAATTTTAAAAAAGTAGAAGTAGGAGGAAATAAACCATTGTTCCTTTTCAAAGACATTTAAATGGACGCGTATTGTCTACCAAATCAAGCACTAATTTATTTTTTATGATTTCATAAAATATGTATAAAGACACAATGCCCTAACAAAATGATGGATTTACTTGTTTAATGTCATGTTAATAAAATGTTTTAATTTGTAACGATCTAGAACACCTGAACCTTTTATTGTACAAAACAAACAAAAAATATATATATTAAATTTTACCTTAGACTTAATTAATGATACCTTTTTTTTTCTACTTCAAAATTAAAAACATCAAAAACATATTGATTGAATTTAAGGCTTATAACAAAAGATAAATTACCGTAAGTAATTTAGAGTATACATCAAGTAATTGTTCACAACCACGCAGAATCTTGGAAATTCGATTATACCTATTTAAAGTCTGAAGTTAAGAAATCTGTTGTCAATATTTGTTGATGATTCAATACCCTAAGGCAACTGAATATGTGTTGTTGAATTTTAGTAACAACCTCTTATCTTTTTAAGTAATTTAAAGTAACAGGTCATATAAACTGTAGCGGGATACTCAATGCCAAATGACCCTTAGTGCGCATTAACGAGGTTAAAGTGCCTGTCACAGCATGCAACCTTTCTCAGACATATCCTAGTGCAAGACAGTTGCCAGTTTGCTGTTGAAGTTCATTGGTCCAATATCATGAATCTGAAAACTAGTTGTCATGTACTTTGAAACGATCTAACGTGTCATGTACTTTGAACGATTCTAACAAGCAAGCATTTGTTAAGCTTACATAATCTGTATCACAGACAGTAAAAACAAGGAGTGAAGAGATAAAGTAACGGACAATATAAATAAATTCAAAATATGCATAAAAACAATTTTGCGGATAATTTATTTTTTAATTTTTTTTTTCACTTTCATTTTTTCCTTTCAGTGGGATCAATATAGTTGGTCCTATTCCATTAGTGTATTACAGCTTTCTAAATGTTTCTTTCTTGTCTAACCTTTATTTTACGAAATTTGTTTTACCAAACACGTCTGCAATTAATATTAATGATTGGTTATATATAAAGCTATTGTTTAGGTATTATTTGAAAGCATCGAAAAAATAATTGAGTTGCTCGAATTTGCTTTTGGTCGCCTTTGTTAAAAGATAGGTGTATGGGTAGAAATTGTAGATATGGGAATTATCTTTTTTATTTGGCATTCGTGAAAACAAGATTATTGATATTATAAAACAATTTTGTCTATTAAAAGTAAAGAGGTTTCTTTTATAAATATGATTTGATAAGAAAAACGTATTTTTGAACATTTTTTCTGCAATCATACCTTAGCATATAGTTGGAAAAAGTAATAACTACAATTTATTTTTGATTATAATAACACCATTATAATCACGTAGACCTTTTATATTAAGAATAAAAAAATTAAATTCTTAAAAATCTTAAATTCTCTGATTTCATTCTATTTAGTTGATCTAGATATGAAAGAATTATCGAGGGACAATCAGTAATCTAGAATGATAAATTAGATCCAAAAATATATCATATATACGCAAATTACAGGAATACTAAATTATACTTTACGTCCTAATTTAAGTATTGATTCAAAACGCCCTTTATTGTGGACTGCAAAGAAAATATGGTTACTAAAATTCCTTTAAGGTTTAAAATCAGTGGATGTCTAAACATAATTAATGCGTTTTTGTTATAATGGAGATAGATTAGAGTCTTACTTGATAAAGTTAACAAGCTGTAAAATGTTTTTCTCATAATTTTGTAATTTTCTTTTTAATCATTTTATTCACAAACATATAAACTTGCAATTTAATTGAATGAAAATCCCCACAAACACAAACATTTATATACATTAATTTTGTTGTGCTGTATGTATATGTGCACAATTCAAAGATTTATTCCATATATATATATATATATATATATATATATATATATATATATATATATATATATATATATATATCATGTAATTTAGTTTGATCGAATTTATAAGCTGATTGTTTGGAAACTATGTTCCTATTTTTACGTAAGTTTTGCCAACAGGTAATTATTTTACCTAGCAGTTACCCGAAATTAACTCTTTCCCAATATTTACACAGATTTTCAACCACTTGTAAACAACATTGTAAGTAGTAATTTAATGGCTTAAAAGAAAACAGGACGGGAAGTTACTTCCTATAGTTAAATAAATGAAAACTAAAACACAAACATAAATTCGTTATAAAACTCTTATAATAGTATTCCTAAAATAACAACAATGCACAATCTATTGTAGGTCGTCAGATAAATGGGAATAACAAAAACGCATATTACACATATTATAGAATTCGGCATTAAAATCATGCTAGTTATCATTTAAAGTTTTTATACGTTTAAAAAAACGAAAACGAAAAAGTGCATGGTTACATAAAGAATTTTAAAATATAAAAAAGATAAAAATTTTAAATTTATTTAAATCCGAATCATAATTTAAAAAACAATTTCCCAATTTTATCTTCTTAGCACTGGGCGAGCCTTCTCCTACTCTTTCCTGTAAATAATTTCAGATTTTAAACTTGTATGTATGACCGGGGTTAAAACCTACAACCTCTCAATCTAGAAGCAGGCGCTTACCACTGTGTCACCGAGACGGTCTGAATCATGTTAATAACTGTTAAAATATTGGAATAGACAGCACATTTACCAATGTGAAACAATATTCTATTGAAGTTTATTATGTGTGAAACCGATTTACAAAAAGATTATCTTATCATCTTTTTAAATGTCAAAAGAACCGAAAACTCTTTATGAAAGCAATTCAAAACATATCAAAATTGATTTTCAAAAGGAATTAGTCAAGGCAAAATTACTTCTTTTCAAAAGTAACTTTTTAGACATAGTTTTGGAATTAAGGAAAATAAATTCAGTCTTATGTGACGGGGGAATATAACGTGTTCTAACGTTAATATAAACATGGCGGAGATGTTTATATGAATGTTCTTTATAGCATCCATGTTTCTAATATTTAACACTTTAAGTAATAAACAGTTTATACCAATCACAACATGTGTCTGGCTGAAGCTTAGAGAAGACACACTTTATACACGTGATATATTTCTGTGTCATATGATAACCTGTTTGGATATCATTAAAGACATATTTCTAGAATATAGTTAAAGATTTTCTTACAAATCTCAATTTGTAAGCCAATTTTCTCAAGACTTTTTTAATTTTCTCCCAGGCAAGGTATTATCTAGTCTTGTAATATCGTACAGCTTATAAGATTGTTTCTTTGAATGTTAGATCTTAGATTTATTTTTAATTAATCATTAGACACAAAGACACAATAAATTGATTATCTTGCCTGATCCGATCTATAACAATAGGTTTCTTTTTAATGTCAATCGGATCACCTTGTGTTTTTCTACGTTCAAAAAGTAACAATATGTTAAATTATGATATTTCATTATACAAGCGGTGTTAAACAAATAAAAATACATTTGTAACAATTGGATGGAAAAAATAGCATTTGTTATGAAGTTTTAAAATATGTGTAGCTTGGTGAAGACAATAACAACTATATTTATATTCCAGAGTTTAACTAAATTACTTTAAACATTTTAAATGTAAAATAAGTAACAAAAATGCACGCAAAATTTTGGTGCGCCTTATGCACACATTTCTGAAAGTCATTCTTTAAAAGTGACACTAGGGAACATGAAAATTATTTCACGCAAATCGTGCAGATGTTACTTTATTAAACGTATCCATATATTAAATACTTTTGCAAAAAAAAATCCTTATCCGTTTATCAATCACACAGTTCATTCATGTTTTTTCTGCCCAATTAAAAAGCAAAAACCATTGCAAATGTGTCAGTACAGAAGAGCATAAGAAGTTCAAATCTTCATCAATTTAAAAGTAATTCGGACATTACTAGTCATAAATGTGCAAATAAAGCTGAGGTCTACAAAAAATAAAATTTTCAACCGCCATTAATCATTGAATTCATGGGTCATCAAAGTTAGCAGTGTTTCTGTAAAACTTTTTTTTTGTTATAATGGCGATAATTAGAGTCTTACTTGATAAAGTTATCAAGTTGTAACAATGCTTTTTCTCATAATTTTGTAATTTTCGTTATTTATCAATTTAATTACAAACATATAAATTAGCCGTTTAATTGAATGAAGAATAAACCTTGATAAATTTGGAACACAACAACATTCATATCATTTTTTTAAAAAAATTGTCATAGATCATCACATAATCAGTATTTCGGCTTATGTCTTCATTTTCTATTTACGTTTTTTTTTTAACTATTTCGCAACAATCTCTCTCTCTCTCTCTCTCTCTCTCTCTCTCTCTCTCTCTCTCTCTCTCTCTCTCTCTATCTATGATAATGCAAAATAAACAGTATGTAACTTTGGTTTTTTTTTTCAGTAAGCATCGCTTTAGACCATTTAAAAAGTCAGGAAATACTGAGTGGAGTTGATTTACAAGTGGATTACGTAAATACAAAATGTAACGACGTTTATGCTCTAGGTACGCAATATCAATATGTAATTAAAAGATATATATATATATATATATATATATATATATATATATATATATATATATATATATATATATATATATATATATATATATATATTACTTGTTATTTTTATGCAGTATATGTCCTTTTACTTTTTACATTTTATATGTAGCAAAAGAAATTTAAAATTACAAAACAAAGACTACCAGAAAAACAAACAATTGATAATTGATGTCAAAAGCCTAGATTGTCCTCATGTAACAGTTTTAATTCTTATTATAGCTCATATCAATATATTGTCTCGTTATTATCAATTAATTGGCTTATGTCTTCATTATTATTTTATTTACTTTTTTCAACAACCTTTTTTGCAAGCTCTAACTCTTTACGCTGTTTGTTCTTTGATTAAACTTGTGACCAAATATTTGTTAAATTTAAAAAGTTTTGTTAAAATATGACATTTACTACTCATAAAAACAATACAGAACACTTTTTCAGATACTGTATATGTAACATCTTCATTCACCATTCCCTGAAAAGCAACATAACTTTTTACATAAAATATATTATACGCGGTGGTCATTATTTGTTTCCCTTCTGTCAAAACTTTGTGCAACTTAAAATACTTTTGTTTTAGTCAAGTCTCCGCACACGTTTTTAAGTTGAATGTTTAAACTGTACAACGAGTTACTTTATTCACTTGGATGATACTAAAAAAAACGCAATTTTACAACACCATCATTTCATCCTAAACATATGTTTTGCTTCTTTTTTAAAGGAAGCCAATTTGATTTAAAACGTTTAAATACACTCTTTTCATATAGAAAAAATCAAAATCACTCTATGAATTTGACAAATAAAGACGTAGGACACAAAAGACAATGTTATGAGGTAATTCTTATCTCGTAGAGTGGCCCCTAGTGTCACTGATGAGGAATGATTTTCCTATATGTGCACATATGGCACATCAAAATTTAACAGGTATTTGTGTTATAAATCATTTATACCACGATGACATAATTCATTTTTATCATTATATGTTCCTATAAATGTTTTTTAAAGTTCTGAAATAACCTTAAATAGTTACCTAAACAACTTTTTTTCCCTTAGTTCCATTGTCTTTGATGTTAATTTCAGAGCCATTAAGTAGACGGAATATTGATTTTTTTTTTGTCTTTTGTCTTCTTTGCTTTTAGAATGTGGTTTCAATCATCTACGGAAAATGATCAGTCTTTAATTTAAATACATAAACTATCTTTTAGAATGAATGTAGCTATCTCAAATGGTATAAATTATCAGACTTCTCACAATAATAAATGAAAGTATCATACACATGCTATATAAATAAAATTAATTTTTGAAAGAGGAAATACAATCGGATAATTCATAAAAAAAACTATTGTTCGATATTTTACTACATATTATCGTTGGGCTGTTTAATTATCAACTAGTCAAGATGGTCGATTTAGTTATCTATTAATAAATCATTATGTTTAAGTTTGACAATATAAATTATCCCTGGCAGTTGGGTTTGTTAAATATCAACCAGTCCTTAGTTTGTTAAGTGTCAGCTAGAAACAGTTCTGGCAGTCAATTTTGTAAAAAAAAAAAAAAAGAATCAAATAGTAATACATTTGACTTAGTCAAATATCAATCTGTTATATTGTTTTGTAATTTAAATTACATTTAAATTAAAAATTAATAACTCGGTTAGCTACACATTTAGCGAACCTTTTCTAAAATAAACTAATATTTATATATCTGGAAACAAAATTAATTTCGTGCTTTTCGAGCTACAATATTACGTTATTATGTTATTGTTTAATGTATAGGTACAACCAGTGATAAAATTCATCAGAACACCTATACGGCTATTATTGGACCTCAATGTTCTCACGTTTGTTCTAATGTTGGTAGACTTGCTTCTTTCTACAATATACCCTGTTTTTCTGGCTTATGTCAGGATACAGAAATGCTGAACAAAAGCAGATCTTTTCACGTAAGTAGTTGAAAATTGTGTAAGAACAATAAAAAAGTGTTTATTTATTCATTTATTTATTTCTCTTTTTATTTACGTATTTATTTCTCTATTTATTTATTTATTTATCATACTTTTAATTTTTATACATTTACACTCAATTTTTACCTATTTAATTTTTGGTTCAAGATCTTAATAACGATAAATCAATAATAATAATTATTATTATTATTACTATTAATATCATTGTTATCATTATTATTATTCATTTATCGTTATTAAGATCTTAAACCAAAACTATTATTATTATTATTATAATTATTATTATGTTATAGTGCTTTAGCAACCAATCTGATTTTAAGTTTTAAAGTTTTAATTTATTGTCCTTCATGTCAATACCAAAAATAATAATCGGTCTCTAAATAATCTGACATCTAATTCATTGTAATTTTCACCAATAAAATTAATTATTTCCCGGCAAACGCATCTTGTTGCTTTATATTTTTGCATTTTAATGATCATTAGATTCATATTTGACTGACGGAATGACCACGATCGGAAGTTAAGACAGACAAGTGTTATATATCTTAATAGGAATGCTAAAAAAATTAACCTTACTGTTTTGTATGATATTTCAGACATTGACCAGGTTTCTAGGAACGTTCGATAAGGTTGGTTTAGGTGTACATGGATTGATGAAAGCGTTTGGCTGGAACAGAATTGGCGTTATAGTACAATCACACACGGACCGGATATGGCTCTACACAGGAGATGCTATTAACGAAATCATTCCAACTAAAGGTGGAATGGTAGCTGCCTCGAAAATATATGACGCCGAAAAAAATATAACAATCAAAAGTATATTAAAAGAGGTTGCCGAAGTATCACGAGGTAAAAAGGCGTTAACTAGCTGTCAATTGCAACCTGTATCAAGTACTTGATAAATAACATCGTTTATTGCATTTTATATAGAAAAAGTTTTCAGTATGCATTAAATGACCATCCATGTTTTCTCTAAAATGATATTTCATGTTTTCTCTACATCAAAACTTATTTCATCTTGTATTCGAATAATTTGAAAAAAATAAATAAGAAAAAAATGTCTTCAATTCTCTGAATATAAATGATACCAAAAACATTACAATAAAAAACCAAGAGGTTGTAGAAGACTTGATGGAAATTTAAAAAATATTCTAAACAAAAACATTGTTATAAATATATTATTAGCATAATCCATTTCTGTCACTAAAATGAAGTTTCCTGTTAATGGAACAATTGTTTTCTTGTAAGTTTATTCACATAAAATTGCTTTCTCCCGTTTAACAAAAAATTGCATCTATAAAATGTAATACATGACATGATAGTTTATTGTTTTACTTGAATATTGTCAAACAAAACTTATTTTTACTAAGGCTTGTCCATTTTCAGTAATCGTCCTTGCGGTAAGAGGAGAAACATTAAGAGAATTAATGTTGAATGCATATGAGATGGGAATGACAAATGGCATATATATGTTCATTTGCATATACTATTACTTACAGAAAAACACATTTGGGGACATATCATGGAAAAGGGTGAGAATATTTATATTTGTTTATGTACATCTATGCAGTTGCTCATCTAACGTAAATATGTTTGCAATAACATTTGTCAGGAAAGAATTTTATTTTAATTTTAGAAAAAGATTCATTTTGTTCCATGAAAAAAATCAAAATTAACTATTAATCTAGATTTGTTTACGACTGCGCGTTATGCACAAACATGCACGCAATGTAATTTCTGACGCTTCATAATGGTTTTTATTCTATGCTATAAGCATGAACCAAAAAGACCAATCGTATAATAAAAAAAATTAGTAGAAGTTTTAGCTTAAAAGTGGATTCTATGAAATGCCAAGCGTCTGTACTAATTTTCAAAACAATATTATTGATAAGGGTTTTCCGTTTCTTCTTAATACAATATGGAATTTTTTCTATAATAATTATAGGTCAATAACAACAACACTTATGATACTTTTGCAAACTTATTGATATTTTAATATAAGATGATCCTAAAGAATTTTAACCTTAATTAACGTTCATTTATTGTAACATATCGTAATCACTATTAGACACCCTGCCAAACACTTTTGATGCGTTTTATTTCTTTTTTAAAATTAAATTGTTATGATACGCCGAGCAAAACATAGTGCACAATTGCCTGCAATCACACATAAAAAACATTTTAATTATGTTTTAGAATGATAACCTAGACAAGAAGGCAAAAAAAGCATATGAATCCATATTGTTCATGGCGTATTATACACCACCTGTCTCTCAATTCTACGAGTTTGCATCGCAAGTTAAAAACCGGTCTCAGGACTTGTTTAATCATCAGTATGACAGCGATGAAGAGGTAAGCATACATTATAAAATTTTTGTCAATTGTTGCAGCTGAACCGTTGCTTGCTCATAGTTTGATTTAACAATAATTGCTTTCAATTTTGAAATGTTGGTATATAAAATGGTAGAACTGTGTATTAGAATTTTACGTCCCGTTCAGTTTTCAATATAGTTTTTTCGGGGCTTTCATTTTAATGATGGTGGAGGAAACGGAGTTCCCTCAAAAACAAACGACGATTTGCCAAGCGAACTGACACATACACTAGGATCTTTCCAACGAAAAATTCGACCGTAGGTTTTGAGAGCGCTGTAATACGTAAGACCACGATTTAGACTGTTAAGATAACTAAATTAGTAGATGTGTTTTTGGTAATTAAGTTCAGCGCCCGCTTCCAGTCAGTGGTCAAAATTATTGTTTCGTTTATCTGTTTTGTTCATTTGTTTTATTTATTAATAAAAAAGGAAATTTAAAGGTTTTTTTTTAAATATCTCCCTTTTTTACATTTATTTGGTTCTTAAAAATTTGGATCCTTCAAAAACATGTACAAAGCAAAACTTCAAAAATAAAAAAGTACATTAAAATTTCAAATATTTACATTAATTTTTAGGTACCTTATCCAGCTGTCTCTCTATATGACGCTACTTATCTCTATGGAAAATCTGTAAATGAAACATTAGAGAACGGCGAAGATCACATGAATGGAACTCTTATTTCTACACGGATATGGGGAAGAACATTTTCAGGTTAAGTTTGGTATTTCATACTTCAGTGGGGCAAATGTTTTCGGATTTGGATTCATATAATTTTGGAATTTTGGATACAGTAAATTTAGAATGTTTTAATTTTCTTTTTTTTTTTTTTTTTATCTTCCAACATATTCGTCACCTTGTGTCAATGACGAGGAATAAATTTCCGAAATGGTCACATAAGATAGATAAAAATTAAACAGGTATCTTTGTTAAACATTTACTACCTCTGAGTAGGTACTATTGCTGGTAAAGCAAAACTCCCCGAGGTTTCTGTAACTCAGAAGGCAGTACTTTGTGCAGAAAATGTGCCATGTAGCAAATTTTCAGCCGTCTTAATTTTTTACATTTATTGAAAACTAAGATTTGTTCCCTCATGCAAAGCATAATTTTGGAATTTTGGATTCAGTAAAGTTAAAATGTTTTGATTATTCTTTTTTATCTATCAACTTCACTGATGAAGAATGAATTTCCGAAATGTGCCCATATGGCACATTATATTTTACATGTTTTTCTTAAAATTTATAAAGTATTCATTAAAAAACAACCTTACACTACAATTAGAATTCCAAGAATCATACTTTTTCCACTCAACTAAAGAAAGTTGGAAAAAATCTTATTTTTGAAACCAATTGGATATCCTTTTCTCTTACGCGAGCTGTACAAGTAAAGTGGCACCTGAGCTTTTGTTACGTTTGTAAAAGGTTTATTTATAAACAGTCGATAAAAGATTTATTTATGCATTTTATGATATATTCAAGACAATCAAGAATCAAGACTCTTTGGAGACTTAGACTAAATAAACGAAGTAGCTTAAACAGATCTACAAAAAGCAACTCTGACAATTTTCCTTCACTTATATACAACCTTTACAAGAATCCATAACATTCATTCAGAGCATAAAATGTTATATATTGCGAAATAAAAAAGTTTATTAATTCTATATAAAATTCTTCATTTTCTCAACATGCTTCCGGCACTTCTCCTATCAGAAGTTTGCAATTATCTTTGTTGCTTTGAAAGGTTTTAACTTACGGAACTAAATTATGTCGATAATAGAAGTGAAAAAATTAAGAGTTTTATATCAAACAAATAAACTTCTTCAGTTTTAAGGATGCTGATTTTCAATATTGGCAAAATATTTTGTTAAGATTTTTAAGGATATATAAATCTGAAGTTATAACAACTATTTACAGGTATTACTGGAAATATTACACTTAATAAAAATGGTGACAGAGAACAGGGATATAAAATAGAACAGATAACGTCAGCAGACGACCGGTTCAATTTACAGGTATTTTAATTTTGGACATTGTAGATAGCAGTCAAGGTTACGTGGTTAAACTTTCAATTAGGCTATGGTATTTGCGTCCTCTTAATATCCGTGACATCTATTGATGTTCGGTGGCTGAAGCTTCTATCTTACTCATACAGTCCTAGAAAATGTGTCGGTTTTATTATCAAAGGTTGGCGGTAATTGTCTCACGAGATTCAACTCTAGTTACATCAAATGTTTTGTGATTAAACTATAAAGTGATATGTTTTGGTTTTGTCCAAAGTTATGGTTACCTTTTTGTTTATTCCATGTTTAATGTTTTATCTCATTTAGGAATCTAACCACTCTCAATTTGATTGATGCTCGAAGGACGTGTTAAGTTATCTATTTATAAATAGACTGAGCAAGTCATGATTTTAGTCGCATTTACTGTGCCTGTCTATTCAGTTTCTTTAGCCGTAAAGTAAAGAGTCTATTTATCACTAAAGAAGGTCTGGGTTTGATCCTTTCGTAAAAGCATTTGTAATAAATAAAACAAACATACCAGTCCTTGTCCATATCACAATCCCAAAAACAAAGTAAAAACTTTGCAAACTGGCAAAATATGTTATACACGTGAACTTCCATCAAGGAAGTGAGACCGGGTGCTCCGGTAAGTAAGTATATAACTGTTTATTTCCTTCAGTATTTCAACAATTCAAAGAATATTACATCAAGTTGGTTTTCATCTGATAATCTATTCATTTTGTTTACATTTTTCAGGTAGTTGGATTTTTTTTTTCAAATGTTGGATATTTTCAATACAATGATGGCAATTCTATCACCTGGCCCGGGGGTGTTGGACCTATTCCCGACCACCCTGCGTGTGGTTACAAAGGGGAATACTGTGCTTTTGGTAAGTATCTGTATAATATGATTACACAAAAATAACCTGATGACGTCTGTTACAAACTTGAAAGAGATTCTGGAAAAAATGTCTGATGACATAACAATCAATGTATAATACAAGGCTTACCATTCAATTGCATTTGGAGTGATAAGTAAAATAAATTAGCTTCTTTTATAATGCCAAAAAATCGGTCAAGCTGTTTCAGAAGAAAAGATATTAATCATTATTTAACGAGCATTTACATTCAGATTAGTATACAAATTATCCTTAATACTTAGGGATAAATATATTTAGTACAGTAATGTCGTCAAAGAAATACAAGACAATATTATGTTACTAAATCACCCATTTGAATAAAAAAAAACTGACAACAAAATTACTAGCTTTCAAATTACGAAGTTCTGTGTCTTTAATTAAACATAATTTTTTATTTTATTGTATTTACAGGATTAAACAGGTATAAAAAGGAATATAAGATAACTGTTGTTCTAATCAATATAATAAATCCTAATTTGTTATTTTTATATGAAATTATTACTAAACTTCAAAGGTTCTTTAAAATATAAAAACCTTAACAATTGTACAATAAATGAAAAAATGGTGTAAACGTATTAGGCTTAGAAAGATGATATCAAACTCAAAAAGGCAAACAAAATAAAAATTTAAATTTTTTAAAATGGTATAAAGAAGACAATACGAAAAATTGTTACACAATATGTCAAGAGAGAAGAAAAAATGCAACATTCAGACAAAACAATTAAAATGTAAAACAGTAAGACAAAGAAAATACATGTAAAATAGTAAACAATAAAGCAAGATGAAAAATGGTATACAGTAAGACAAGACGATAAAAATATAAACAGTAAGACAAGACGAAAAGAAGTAAAATTGGGACAAGACTTTGAAATTGTAAGCAGTAAGACACAACGATAAAATGGTAGACAGTAATAAAAGACGATAAAATAATAAAGAACAAGACAAGATGACCAAACTATAATCAGGTAACATTCAGACAAAACAATTTAAATGTGAAACAGTAAGACGAAAAAATTGTAAACAGTAAGACAGGACGATAAAATAGAAAACAGTAAGACAGGACGATAAAATTATAGAACGTTTGATAAGACGATAAAATCATAGAGAGTAAGACAAGACAAATAATGATAGACAGTAAGACAGTAGGACGATAAAATGATTGACAGTATGACAAGCCGATGACAAATGTAAACAGTGAGACAAGACAATAAAAAAGTTATCAAAGACGAGGAAATGGAAGTTACTGTTGACAGTAAAACAAGATTTTTCAAAAATTATTAACGGCAAGACAAGACGAAAATATGGTAAACAGTAATACAAGACGATAAATATTGTAAACAGTGAGACGAAAAATGGAAAATTGGAAATTTAAATTGATTTGAAATGATATCACAAAGCGTTTAAATTGTAAATGTAAAACAAGACGATGAAAAATGGTTAATAATAAGACGAGCTAGAAAAGGAAAACAGTCACATAACACGACAAAAACGGTAAACAATATGACAAAGGATTAAATGATTACTATTACGACAAATTTATAGAACGTGGCAAGCAATTAAACATTGAAATTGTAGACAATATGAAGGATGGTAGTTCTTTAAACTTTTATTTTCATAAGTAATTTTATCCTTAAAAATAGATGCATTTTACAATCATTACATGATATTACTCGTATAAGGGTTAATTTACAACTTTTAATATTCTTTCCAATGTTGAAATAAAAATAGATATTTTTAGCTTAAAGAGAATAAAATGATGCTATTACAATTATCACTGCATCCCACATTGGGAGTTAAGATGGATATAATTGATTTGATCTCTGAATTGGAACAGTATCTAAACAATCCAACTGTAAAAAAGATCATATTGACATATATTAAAATCCCATTTCTTATCTCCCAGAAAAGTTTCTTATTGATATACGGCTTATTGTTGAGTTGATTACAGCAAATCAGGCATATTTAAATTGTCTGCTATCGGGTATCTTTTTAATTGCTCAAAAACAAAGGGAAAGTCCGACTACATAAAGTCACCACTTTTCATTTTGTTAGTGGCTAACGTGAGATATCTGTTGTTATCAATTTTATTCAAGCCACAAAAGCTGTATAACTCGACGTCACATTTTTGTTGGCTATATGCACTGTATGACAGAACTTTATGAATGACTTTTGATGTTGATGAAATTCAAAATATAAGGTAACATTGATTTTCAAGTGTTGTACAAAAATCCTGAAATGTACAAAGGGGTTATTGACAATAAAATTAGAATTTTATTTATTTATTTTTTTGAGCATCAATCTAAATTTTTGTTTGACTTTATTTTTAAAATATTTCTTAATACGTTAACTTTTTCGAAAAAATTGGCGTCAATATGACATCACAAAATGACAATAAAATTCATATATATTTAGCCCCTTTTGGTCATATCCTCAAAGGTTTTTGTACGTCGAAAAGCTTGAGTGCAATATAGAATATAATATGTTTTTTAAAAAAACTGACACAAATTGTATAAAAAATACGTATAAAGTCTTTTCTCCATTTACTCATTGAAAAATCAAAATATGCGTACCAAAGGACAAGCACTTCATTAAACACGAATTTAATAAGAAACATTTACAATTTTACTGCATTTAATAAAACGAGAAATGTCTTAAAGTAAAGTTTCTCATATCTTCTTTAAAGACGGGTATTAATGTTCACTTTTGACCATGCCTCCATGTAGTTGGGAAATTGATTCTTCTTGTATAAAATTCTTTATAAGATAAGGTTGGATATTTTGAGTAAACAATTTGCTTATTCTTAACTATAGATCACGGATGGATGGTAAAAATTTTCATTTTTAATATTAACATATATGTTTTCAGGATTAAGTGACACAGAAAGATTACAGCTTGTCATTGGAAGTCTTGTTGGAGTTTTAGTTTTACTTCTCTCCTTAAGCATTATAGTTCCAAGACTTGTGGTAAGGTAAGAAAAGTCTGTTAAAAGAATTACATTTTTCGAGATAAACTATAATTAGCTACATGTTTTTTAATATTTGCACCGGGAAGTATCTAAAATGAACATTAATTTGTTGATAATTTGATGTAATTTAAGGCTATTATATTCTTTGTCATTTGAAACACCTTTAAAAAGGTGTGATAATTTTATAATCCTATATTTCTTTTTTAAGATAGCTACACTGTAACATCAAGGAAAAATCAATTTAACGAAAATACTTCATTTTCAAAAATTAATTGTTGATAGCCTACGGAAGTAATATCTCAACGTAAGAGGTGGGTAGAAAGGTAGGTAGGTAGATAGGCTAGTTGGTTGGTAAATGGGTAGGTAGGTAGGTAGGTAAGTCAGTAGATACGTAGGTTGGCAGGTAGATAGGTAGGTATGTATGTAGGTAGATAAATAAGTAGGTAGACAGGTAGGCAAGTAAAAAAGTAAGGTAGGTTAGATGGTTTGTCGGTTGGTAGGAAGGCAGGCAGGCGTTCAATATTTTTGCCATTCAATCATAACTCTTCTTTTCATTATGCAATTATGTGTCTAAATAGGGAGTTCATAAATCAATGGATTCGGTATTTGTACACTCTTTTTCTTCATATGTTTTTCTTTTCTACATCTGGCGGTTGGTGCTTTTAAACATTATATCCACGATTTCGCAGATATCTGGTTCCTTGACTTTCGAATTTCGGAAGGGAGACTGGCAAAGTCAAAGTGGTTTTTGGACGTTCATTTGAGGTGAATACAAAGCCCACTCTTTCACTGAAAACATGTATTTAGATTTTGTTTGCTTTATGAATATATAAAACATATACCTGTTAAATTTTGACTTGCCATATGTGCACATTACGGAAAATCTTTCCTCATCAGTGACACTAAGGGCCGAAAGGTTTGATAGATAAAAACAGAAGCCAAACAGTTCAATATCAATTAATCTAAAGTTCCAAAATTAGTTGAATCCAAATCCAGCTAAGGAATGCTTTGCATGAGGGAACAAACATAGTTTTAAATAAATTTTAAAGAATTAAGACGGTTGAAAATTTTTCTCATTGGTATATTTTCTAAAAGCACAAAGTACCGCCTACTGAGTTATGGATACTCTGGGGAGTTTACTCCATCAGCAGCGTTACCCTCTTGGGGGTAAATATATAACACAAAGACCTGTTAAATTGTGATGTGCCATATGTGCGCATTTTGTAAATTCATTCCTCATCAGTGAACCATGACTGTAAAACTTTTAGAAAATTTCAGAGTCAATTTGTACCTTACCTTTAAATAAGGAACTACACACCGATATTATTTTTGTTGCATTCATTATCAATTCGTGAGAGGATTTCACGTAAAGTTTAGAATAAAAAATTGCCATGCAAATAGAGTAAGTGGCATAACATCTTGGACATTATTTGTACAAATTAAAAATCTAATTCCAGTGAGGTAGTTGTTTTCTACAGAACCAAAAATAAAGAGCATAAAACTTTCCGAACTGAAAGAATTACCCTTTGATAAAGATTAATATATAATACAAATACCTGTTGAATTTGATGTGCCGTATGTGCATATTTCGGAAAAACATTCCTCATCAGTGACACTAGAGAAAAGTTTGATAGATAAAAAATATAAGCCAAACAGTTGAAAATTAATGAATCTAAAGTTCCAAAATTATATGAATATAACAAAAGCTATGTTATAACTTACTTTTCATATGTTAAACTAGAATATATAAGCTCAATTTGGGAAAAAAGGTAGAAGTTCGTCAGGTCATTACTTTTTCGTAATATTTCCTCAATACCGAAACAAGATAAAAGCTCCATGTAACTTTCATTGCAAATTTGAACCTATTAAATAGATAATATAATACAGATTATTTAAAAACCAAATGATTAATACTTTTGGTTTTAAGGTTAATATTTTGCTAAAGATGTCTATAACATGTAGTCAATGTCAAAATATATATCGCAAAGACCCGTTAAATTTTTATGTTCCACATGAACACACTTTGGAGAATTATTCCTAATCATAAATGAGTTTTTGACATTAGTGCATTCCTACTTATGCAGATATTAATATACTGATTTTTAAAGTTTTCAGATACAGCTTTCTATATAAAACAAATAGTCAAGGTTAAAAGGTCATTTAAAATTCTTATTTACCATTTTATAACTTTGGTTTAATTACACTTCAGAATTGAGGCTTAAGGTTGCGACCATGTTTTCTAATGTTGTGCTCTTGTAACTATTTGTAGCCTTTATTTGAAATTGTCAAATTTGTAAATTTAACTGGTATTTGTATTATATATTTGTACAATAAGTTTTCTTTATTATGAAAGCACCTGACATCAATTAGTTTGAATGAAAAACAGAAATGTAATTATCTTCTCTTTATCAAAGGTATATGGAAGTAGGTAACCTTTTTTCATATATGCCGTCTTTAAAGAAAGTAAATCTGCTTTATAAAGACTTGACGTTTTATCGATAATGAAATCGGACGATAAGAATTTCATTATTTTGTTGATACATAGCCATATTATTTTTATTTTCAGAAGAGCAAAAGCACGTGCAAGCCAAATGCTTTGGAGAATTAGAGAAAATGAGTTAACTTTTAATAACCGATCCATGAGGTCTATGTCCAAGGTAAGGTGTTTTTGTAACTTATTTACTTTCCAAAATTTAAAAAAATTGCATATGTAGTATGGTTGCGGATAATTTTAAAGTATCTATGACTATTAACATTTTGTGCATGTAATTACTTGTATGGCTTTGGAAGCATAGTTACTTAATTAGTTACTCAATATGGAATTTATTCAAGGGTTTTAAAGATTTTATTATAACCGACTTAAAACGCCATCGATAAAACTCGAAATGGAAAATTGTTTTTCTTACATTGTTTTATTGAGTCTATCAAGCCTTTTGAAGGCCAGCTTTGCGAGCAAAACATCGCGCTAACTCAAAGACTTATGTATATTCTCAAAAACATATAATTCAATTAATGTAGCATAAATTTTCCATTAACATATCGTATGTTTTAGTAAAATTCTGTCTTTAAAAATTAAGTAATTAATTGAGTTGCATAAATATCGCATAACATTAATAATTGTATTGATAGAAATTTGCTAAAAAAATCTTATGTTATTCAACATAACAGCATCCATCTATTACAGATATCTCTACGATCTGGAAGTTCTCAACAAAACAGCCATGGAGTTATTACAGCTTATTATAAGGTTTGTTTCCATAATACTAAAGAGAGTATAAATAATAATAACCTCACATGATCCCTTTATACAATAAAATTTAAAATTACATCCATTTTTAGTTAAAATCTAAGGAAAGAATATTTTCCTTGATTACAGATGTCGCCATTATGGCGTCAATAATATAGCATTGTGTTTTATCATTAAATAACCGTATTTGGCCAGGCATTTTGAAAGTTATAGTTTTTCTATAGACCGCAAAGCAGAACAACCTTTATTATTTATTTTACAATAATTATGACAAAACACACAAAAGTATAATTCAGTAAAATAATATTATAATTATGCTTTGTACTTGCCGATCCACAAATTTTGTTAATTTGTTTATTAACAAATGATACTGATTTACACCTTTATACCTATGTTTTGTAACGGCATTACGATCAGTGTGTGTCTGTGTGTGTGTGTGTGTGTGTGTGTGTGTGTTATTTAAAAGAATATCGGAGAGTATTAGATAAAAACGTATAAAATGATTAAGCGCAAAAATTATGGTTCAAAACATCTACATTTTAAAATACATTTCTAGACAAATGTACCTAAATTCAAAAATGCTAAGTAAAATCAATAACAACCCCAAAAATAAGCATCAAAGAGAAAGCTATTACAACATCTGTATATCGGTCTTGCTGAATCAGTATTTATATTCTTTATGTGAAGTGTATAAAATGACATTTACACCCCAGAAAGGATTCTTTTACTTTTTTGTGACGGTAAATTTAGGATTGTGGTGATAACATGAGTATTTAGATAAAACAGCCGATTTTTTCAAGCAATTTTTTTAAAAATATAGTCTGTCCGAGCGGGATTCGAACCTAGGCAATGCTCACGCTTTAGTAAACTTGGTCATGTCACAAAGGCCCCCTAATATTCTTTGGCTTTCTTTATACTAAAATACATATTTTCATATTTTGCTAAAGTTATGCTTATGTATAGCTTTGTACACGACAATATTGAATACAGTGAATACAGAGAATACAGAGAAAAAACAAATGACAGAAGATAAAAAAGATACATACAAAGGTTATAACATTTTCAACAGAAAATGAAAAAGTTGGAAGATTGTTGCTGTACCTTAAAGTCCTTGATATCCAATTTGGATTCATATGATTTTGATACTTGGACTCATAAATTTTCGAATGTTTGGATTATCTTTTTTATGTATCAACATCCACGTTGCTATAGTCACTGATGAGGAATTAATTTCCGAAATGTGCACATATGGCACTGGCACAAATTGAACAGGTGTTTTTGTTATATATTTACAACTAACGGTCTGTAAAAATACACATCTAACTTGAAGATTAAATTGTCGTTGATTTCTATTAATTAGATTCATTAGCTTTTTAGCTCACCTGAGCTGAAAGCTCAGATGAGCTATTGCTATCCATCTTCGTCCGTCGTGCGTCGTCGTGCGTCGTTTGTAAACTTTTTACATTTTAATCTTCTCCTCCAAAACCACTGGGCCAATTTTAATGAAACTTAGTTACCATTATGTCTGGGTGAAGCCCTTTCGAGTTGCACAAATGAAGGAGTTATGTCCCTTTGGGGTCCCATAAGTGGGGAATAGTGAAAAATAGTGAGGTTGTATTCGACTTAACGAAGCTCGAGCCATCTCTGAAAATCGAATAAGCCTATATATAGTAGGTGAATTATTCTTTTAATTTAATACTAAACTGATGTGAATCAGTAATGTCACAGATAAGTCATAAAAAATACTGGATAATATATAATGATATAATATACTTTATTTAAAAAGATTATTCCCGAAGGAAGTTTAGAATTTTTATGTTCATTGACATTTTCAGATTTTACGTCGATGATGCTGAATAAAAGGTATTGGTATCCCTTGTAGTTGCGTAGTTAACTCAACCACAACACATGATGCCCGGGTACCATCTTTTGATTCTAAGTATATGAGAAAGCCATTGACGAAGTTCCTGTCTAATTATGGCAAGAACTAAACGTGTATAATTATTTCTAATTGCAAAAATCATACTGATTTACTTCTTCGCTCGTTTTCAGTTTTTTAGCTCACCTGAGCTGTAAGCTCAGATGAGCTATTGCGATAGTTTTACCGTCCGTCGTCTGTCGTGCGTCGTCCGTCGTGCGTCGTGCGTCGTCCGTGCGTTAACTTTTTACATTTTAATCTTCTCCTCCAAAACCACTGGGCCAAATTTAATGAAACTTGGTAATCATCATGCCTGGGTGAAGCCCTTTCAGATTTGCACAAATAAAGGAGTTATGTCCCCTTGGGGTCCCATAAGGGGGAAAGAGTGAAAAACTTTGAAAATCTTCTCCTCTGAATCTACAAGAAATATACCTCAGTAATTTCATTTATAAGATCCTTAGGTCATCTATTTTCAGATTTGCACAAATGGTAGCCATGGGGCTCAAGGTGGAAAAATTGTAAGGCACTGAATGGGGAAATTGCTAAAAATTATATACTTGTCACTATATCTTGAAAACTATTAACTTTTTGTATAGGCATGTATATTAGAATATTGTAGGTATTGACATGACAATCATTTTGGTATATGGTTTTAGTTCATATGTTCAAAGGTCAAGGTCACAGCTGCAAAACAAGACTTAAATTGCTAATTATCTTGAAAACTATTAACTTTTTGTATAGGCAATTATAAGAATATATTAGAATATTGTAGGTATTGCAACAATGATCATTTTGATATATGGTATAAGGTCCTATGTTGAAAGGTCAAGGTCACAGCTTCAAAAGAAGACTTAAATTGCTAATTATCTTGAAAACTATTAACTTTTTGTATCAGCATGTATATAAGAATATTGTAGGTACTGCGACAACCATCATTTTGATATATGGTACAAGGTCATATGTTGAAAGGTCAAGGTGACAGCTGCAAAACAAGACTAAAATTGCTAATTATCTTGAAAACTAGTAAGTTTTTGTATAGGCATGTATTTAGAATATTGTAGGTACTGTGACAAAGATAATTTTGATAAATGGTGCAAGGTCATATGTTGAAAGTTCAAGGTCACAGCTGCAAAGGTCATATGTTGAAAGTTCAAGGTCACAGCTGCAAAAGAAGACTTTAATTGCTAATTATCTTGAAAACTATTAACTATTAACTTTTTGTATAGGCATGTATATTAGAATATTGAAGGTATTGATATGGTGATAATTTTGATATATGGTTCAAAGGTCAAGGTCATATCAACATAGGAGTACTAAAATTAGTAATTATTTTAAAAGCTATTGATTTCATGCATAGGCATGTATATTAGAATATTGTAGGTATTGACATGACAATCATATATGGTTTGAGGTAATATATGTTCAAAGGTCCAGGACATAGCTGCATTAGTATACTGAAATTGATTAATGATTTGGAAATTATTCATTGCACTACAGTTACTTCATGCATATTATATAAGCTACTTATAAATGAAATGTGAGTAGATATATTTCTGAATTAAGTTTTGATGGAGTTCTTAATTTGAGAAAACTTTTCAAGTTTCTGTACTTCATTTATTGTCTATTGCACTTTGCAAACAATATTGGACATATCTTCAGGTGAGCGTTAAGGCTCATGGGCCTCTTGTTTCATATGGCACATATGGCGCATCAAAATTAAACAGATATTTTGTTAAACAAGTAGTTTTGTTAAATATATACTATCTTTTGTTTCTAGGGAGTTTTGGTATGTGTAAAGAAATTTAAAAACGTTGAACATAGAGTTGATTTCCAAGAGCTCAGACAGGTAAGATAAAAAATAAACAAAAATACGTTTTGATATATAGTAGTATGATCTGAATATAAAAAGTCTGCGTGTTGTAATATCAATACATAAAGTACACTAAAATGATTTAAAAAGTCATAAAAAAGGAAGACAAAACCAGAAAAAAGTAATTTTCTTCAATGTTTGATTTGGATTTGAGATTAATCCAGTATCTAATAACTGTTTCTTCTATACAATTATGTACCATTCATTAATTTTGACAAGACGGCTATTTTTATGATCTTTAAAGCTATCATTTTTACGATTCGTTGAAAGTTTTTCTATTTTATATTATCAGAAAAAAAATTGAACGATAACAAATACAGCAATTTTTTTCATTCGCCTTTGTTAAAAAACATTGATTGAAATAAAGGAAAAGGGTCAAATACGTTGTATTATACCAGACTAATGCATGTTATCTGTTCATGTTATCCTAACCCATAAAGGTTTGCTTTACATATCCAATGATGTCAGTTTATATATCCATCTTTTGTCTCGTTAGTTTTTATTCATATGCCATTATATGGTATTATATGTTTTATTTATTAAAAAGTACATTCAGGTATAATTTATCAGTTTAGGGGAGTCCTTCAGTCTTTTGGTATCAATTTAAAACAGGAAGAACTTGACCTGCCTTACTTGTATTGGATTCCAAAACTTCACAAAAATCCATACAAGGAAAGATATATTGCAGGTTCCTCTAAATGTACTACTAAATCATTATCAGTAATTCTAACACAAATTTTGACAGTCGTCAAAGATGGCCTTCAGACTTATTCAGATAGAGTCTATTCTACATCTGGCATCAACCAAATGTGGATTCTCAAAAATTCTAAAGAACTACTTGACCATTTTGTCTCTAAAACTCTATCTTCGGTAAAAAGTATAAAAACTTTTGATTTTTCTACCCTTTACACCACTATCCCTCATGCTAAATTGAAAAAAACGTCTAAAACAAATCATTCACTTTTCATTTTTTTACAAAAACGGTAAACCAAGATATAAATATCTAGTGCTCAACAGGGATTCTGGTTATTTTGTAAAACACCATACAGACTGCAAACAAAAATATACTGAAGATACCATCAACAAAATGTTAGAGTTTTTGATAGACAACATATTTGTTGTGTTTGGCAATATTATCTTTCAACAAACAATCGGTATACCAATGGGCACAAACTGTGCACCTTTACTTGCTGATTTGTTTCTTTATTCATATGAATCAGAATTTTTACAGAACCTTGTCAAATCTGGAAAAAAGACTGTCGCTAAATCATTCAACTACACATACAGATATATAGATGACGTTCTTTCTCTAAATAATCACAAATTTGGAGAATATGTGAATGTCATCTATCCAAGTGAGCTTGAAATAAAAGACACGACAGATTCTCCATGTTCTGCTTCATATTTAGACTTATACCTCAATTATGACACCCATGAAAGGTTACATCTGAAGCTATACGACAAACGTGATGACTTCAATTTTTCTATTGTCAACTTTCCGTTTCTTTGCAGTAATATCCCTGCTTCTCCTGCGTATGGTGTATATGTTTCACAGTTAATACGGTACGGTAGAGCTTGTTCCCACTATGGGAACTTTCTGCAACGAAGCAAATTACTTACAATCAAATTGTTGACACAAGGATATTGCAAGCCTAGGCTAATCAGGGCCCTTAAAAAGTTTTATGGCCGTCATCACAATATTGTTGATAAGTATGTAGTCACTGTATCCCAACTTATACTGGATATATTTGACTTACCATAGGTCTTTGTTCCTTTCATTCTCAAAATTGACTTACACGTGACGGGTGTAGCTAGCTAAACAGGAGGTGCTTACCCTTCCGGAGCACCCGGCCTCACTTCCTTGATGGAAGTTTACGTGTATCACCTATTTTGCCAGTTTGCAAAGTTTTTACTTTGTTTTTTTGGATTGTGATATGGACAAGGACTGGTATGTTTGTTTATTTTTATTTGTAATTTATTGTGTAACTCTTGTGAGATCATAAAACCGTGAGGTTTACTTAACGTGAATTAACTCACGTGTTACGTATTTGACGGGTTTAAGCCTGCAATGACAAATTATTTTATGCTCGTCTTTTATAAATACATCTTTTATAGATCATTTTATCAACAATTGTCTCATTTGCATTAGTTCTGGAAATTTCTGCTGCCTTATAGTTTCGTAGAAATCGTATAGCTAATTAGGTATCAGGGACATAATCTGATAATTGTTTTATTTTTAGCTATTCATTTAATAATTATTAGGTTAATTATATTCTTTGTAGCTAAAAGAACTTGAACATACAAACATCGTAAAAACAATGGGATTCTGTGTAGATGCGCCGTTATTTTTTGTAGTCACAGAATACTGCAGTAAAGGAAGTCTCATGGTTTGTATTAAATTTGGCTAAAAGCCATTGTCAAAAAATGTTTCAATCTATTCTTTAGATTGGAGTGGAGTAAACGGCGTTTTACGCCCAGTCAAGATTTTTTCACTTATTCTGAAGCGGTCAGTTCTAGGATGGGGTAGGAAACCGGAGTGTCCGGAAAAAACCACTGACCTTTGGCATGCGAACTGACAAAGGTTCTCACACTAGGATCTGTCCCGAGTGGAATTCAAACCCAGGCGGTGAGAGACGCTGTGATCCGTAATCGCGCGCTTTAGACCACTTGGCCACATAGGTCTCAATATTTATTCTTTAGCACGAGATATTTAAATGACTCGGATTGTTTTGCTGTAGTTATATCTGATAGTGTTAGCATTTACGTGGTTATTTCTTACACCTTTATTATTGGCTTTAAACATTTACATTTATTTTAGTTACACAAACTAGAAATTTGAATACATTTTGCTATTTCGAAACTGGAACTTATTCATTTTTTCTTTGGTTTGTTTGGTTCAACAAATTGCTAGTATTATTATTTTTTATTGTTATTATTATTGAATAGATGTTAATAAAGATATTTATTTATACACCCATTTAACATCAGTAACATTTTAAGCATTTCTGTAGACTAGCTAAACCTGCTCTGAGGTTTATTTTTTTTTTTTAGATCAGTTTTCTTTTCCTATTTAAAAAAGGTTGTATTTAAGCAATGCTTTAAGACTGTGTTACATTATCTTCTTGTGTTCGACATTAACGTCCGATATTTAAATGCAAAAGGTTCCAATTGATCCTAATAATTATTTCATTAATATGAAATGATGAAAAAATATATATATTCAGTTTTCATCACCCAAATCTTTGCAAGCCTTAACATACATTTTCGGTCATTAAATGATTTAAGGAATGTTTGGTGGTTGTCAATAGATATGAGATTTTTTTGTTAATTTTCCTTGTAGGACATTTTAGAAAATGATGATATAAACCTTGATATGGATTTTAAGTATTGTCTTTTGTGGGATATTATGAGGGTAAGTCATATCAGAAGTTATTGAATGTGGAAATAAAACAAAGTAATAGCTGAATCAAGGCACCATTGAAAAAATAACAATAAACAAAAGAAGGTTAATAACAAACAAGATATTTTAATAACAAAGCTCTAGACTTTTGACAGAAAATAAATGTGCTGTAAAATTACAAAGCATTTAAGATAAAAAGGTACAATTAATCGCAATCATCTAGCATCATTTTTAAAAAAAATGATTCTTTAGCATAAGCGTGTGCTTATTAATAATAAAAGCAAGCTTTTAAGTTTAATTTTTTTAAATTCTTCCGACGATTAACATAAGATTTTGCATATATTCTTTCTTATTTACTCTTAATTTTGATTTTGTTTTAGGGACTTGAATATATTTTTGGGAGCAGCATCGGATATCATGGCAACTTGAAAAGTTCTAACTGCATGGTGGATAGTAGATTTGTGGTAAAATTAAAAGATTTTGGGCCCCATGGTTGGCTTTCCTTGAAAGAAAGATTTGCCTCTGGTACAAAGAAATTATTGCCTGTTGCATGCATTTTTTCTTAGACTGCGTCAAAATAAACTAGTTAATTGGTAAACGAAATAGCAGACAAAATATAATCAACAAAAACAACACACACACGCACACACACACACACACACACATAAATTGTAAGGGTACTAATATTAGCGGTGTATATATTTTAGCGATTTTCGCGCTTGAACAGTAGCACTAATTTAAATACACTGCTGTAATGAATGTTGCTTCAACAGTTTTTTAAAATATTCTTTCTTCTTCATTATATTGACTCTCGCAAGTTCAAAGATAGAATTGTGCTATTACAATGTAATTTTCTGTTAAACTTTGTGCTTTTTAAGATTACTTATGGACAGCACCAGAGTTACTTCGCCTGCCGAAGCACAGTAGTAGTATTGTAATGGTAGCCACTAAATTCATCAGCCCGTTAGCAGCTACTAATGCCGATATATATTCACTGGGCATTATCATGCATGAAATTTCCGAACGACAGGGGCCTTGTGGTATCGAAGTGCTTGGAATGACACCTACAGGTATAACTCTCTCTCTCTCTCTCTCTCTCTCAGAAATCAGCAGAAAAATGTCAATATAACGAACATGAACAACCAAAACACCGACAAATCTTGCATTAGTTATCAGAGCATAAAACTATTTAAAAAATCTATTATTTTAATTTGACAATAATAATCCAGTATTTCGAAACAAATATGATAAAAGTTTAGCCATATTGGTTCAATTATACATATATTATTACAATTTAAAATAAAATTATAAATATTAATACAATTACAGAGGTTGTAGACAGCATTCAGAGGGACACCGTACCTGTTTTTCGACCCAAATTTGAAGAAACACCGCCGAAATTACAAGCTATAATAGAGAAATGTTGGGATGAAGAACCATCAAATAGACCTAGTTTAAAAAGTATCATTAAGGAAATCAATAGTTTCACAAGCTCCAAGTATGTTTTATTGCTTTACATGTTTTGACGATTGAATTTTTTGTACGTCTTTTTGAGATGCAAAAAGGGACAGTGGTGTTTATCGAGAAAATCCGAATCCTTTTCCTTTCATTTGTAGTTTTCCCTTCCGAATGCACTTTATCCTCTCATAATTAACCCATTATGACAGTTAACTTTTTTAAAAAGATAATAACACTTTTTTGGCAAATCCACACGAACTATTGAATAAAAATTTTAATAATTATTTTTGGAAATTATCAGTCGATCAATGTAATATATTCCAGAATTGCCTATGTTTCAAGCTGACATTAATTATTTTAGATTACAAATTCCAAAAAATGTGCTTTAGTGCTCATTTTCAACGTAGAAAAAAATAAAGCGATCCTTATAATATGTGATTATATTACTATAGTACTATTCATTAACGAGTTTTTTTTAGAATTCTTTACGTTTATCTTTTTTTAAAATAGATACTTCAGAAAACGGAAATTAAGCTTTTTAATTCTACGTATTGTTGCCGATAAGTTCTTTCTTTTTTATAGAATTTGTGACTGCTGAGCTTGTTGTTTTCTAAGTATTGAACATATATCAGTTTACGACCACATTTACTTTTTGATTTGTTTATGTCTAACAGTACATGCATATTCCACGTTTATACATAATTTCTTATCATTTTCTTAAGTTCGTATACAATTATATTTTAATGCCTATCGGCGCTGTGTTTTTTTTAAGACAAAAGGTTGATAACTTTTTCGACAATCTGTTAAAAAGAATGGAACAGTATGCCACAAATTTAGAAGACCTTGTAGAAGAAAGAACTTCGAAATATTTTCATGAAAAACAAAAGGCTGAGGATTTGCTGCATCGACTTCTCCCTCAGTGAGTTAAATATAAATTTTGTAGTTTTTAAAACAACAAAAGCATAGGTAGGATTAAATCTGGTTCTTGAATACAAATTTGAATAAATGAAGACTACTTTTTAAGATATGGGCGACTATGAACCACTGTTTAGATGGTGGAAGAATGGAGGACTATAATCATAGAGAAAACGGTGTCCTTTCAAACACTTTTTGATTTTTATTTTTTGTTGTTAATTTGGTCCTGTTATGTTTGGTTGTTTAAGCATTTGCTTCTTTAATTCTATTGTAAAGTAAGTATGTTTGCTAAGGTCGTTGCAAGGTATTTAATAAGGTTAAGATATCTTGCTTATATTTTACTCTCTGTTAAACAAAACATAATCGTTTAAGCAGAGTACATGGTTTGTTCAGTTATTTAGTGTTTAACAACACTTTCCGCAATTCAAAAACGCCAGCTTTATATATATATATATATATATATATATATATATATATATATATATATATATATAATTTTAGACATACCTAAAAACGCTACACGACGCATTTGTGTCTATAGACAATTTCTAAAATACGGGGGTTTATTTTTTTTATTATATTTTCCATTCGTTGTTTCGGTTCTTGGTTAGGATATTGTTTTTACTTTTATTTGAAGATCTATAGCACAACAAATACAAAGCCAAGGGTACGTTGATCCGGAACATTACGACTGTGTTACGATCATGTTTACCGATATAGTACAGTTTACATCATTGTCTGCAGAGTCAACACCCTTACAGGTAGATACGATTATTATCGTTCATTGTTTTTAGTGAATCAAATGCATCCACCAGACTTATCTACACTAAACGTTATGCTACATCAACTTGAAAGGGTTTAATAAACTACTTGTAGTCGAAAAAAATCAAAAATGTCCGTTTGATGGTAATATTGCAATTTTACCAATCAATACGAATTTGGTTACGGTGAATATTCATCAGACAAGAACCTCGTCATCATTTGAAAAAATTCTTGTATTTTTTCTATTTTGTAAATCTTATGTCTATATAATAAACACGTGTGTGTGTGTGTGTGTGTGTGTGTGTGTGTGTGTGATATCATTATTGTGTTTTTAACCGTGAAAAATTAATATCGAATGCAAACATACTGTTAAGATACCCTCGGGGAGTTTTACTCCAACAGTAGTGTACTGGCACAGGCGTGGTAAATATGTAACAAAATTACCTGTTTAATTTTGATGTGTCATATGTACAAATGCAAGCCGAGATGAAATATAATATGACATTGCCCACGGTAGAACACATAATTAAACAAAATATGCTAGATTAATTCCAGTTTTTCTTAATTATAGTATGTAGCAAATAATCCGACAAAATGAAAATTATTTGATAAATTAATCAGTGAAATAAATCGATTTTACGAAGGTATAATGATCTTGAAAAAAAGTTGATATCCTTTATGTTTTTCTCATTAATATCTTAGAGTTCTATAAATAAACACAAATAAGTGACTTACAAACATGTTGTTTTATGATATATATTCAAGTTCAAACAATATTCCTTTCACCTGTCGTGCATTCGTTCAGGTATTTCCGGCTCTATGTCTTAATTATAAAGAATTATTTAAGACACATGATAGCGTTGTCGCATTTTTCAGTAATTATATTTAATTTATATTTCATTATGTTTCATTACAGATTGTAGAAATGCTCAACAGTCTTTATTCCCAGTTTGATGATGCTATTAATGAGTTTGATGTTTACAAGGTAAAAAAAATTGAATTGTAGCTAACCAACTGCAAAAGATAAACTTCGTCATCCATTTCCATAATAATGATTCCATATCAAGTTCAAAGACACATTGGATTATCATTCACTTTGAATAAGCATCATGTATTTCAACAATAGAATAATACAAAATCTTGTGCAATTTTTACTTTGCTAGTTTTTCATCCAACAAAGGCATTCCTGTCTTTGTGCAAACCTCAATCCCAAAAGACAAAACGGAAACTTGCCAATTAAGCTAAAAATGTGAATTCCCATCAGGGAAGTTAGCCCCAGAAAAGTAGGATTCTGCTGTTCAAAGAAGACATCAAAGTAAAATTATCAGTTTTATGTAAAACAAAGATCCAATTGCAACTCAAATTTGTTTTTCGGACCATGAACACAATGCGTTTAGACACAAAGGATAAGATGTGAACGATGTGTTAAACTAATTCGATCTTCACAAAACTTGTTTATTATCTTTGTTGTCGAAATAGCATGGTTAAATTGGAAGTATGACAAGCCAGAGCATAAATAATAAGCATACTGCAAGGTGATTGGTTGCTTGTTTTTGAATGATAGTACGCTTAATACTTATCACATTTTGCTTAATCTAGATCTGCATGTTTGTTGAAAAGATACCTTGCTTATGTTTATCTGTGACAAAATATGTATATACATAACAACCAAACAGTAATCTGTCTGATTGATAGATTGTTTCAGGATGATAACTCCTGTAATGTTGATCAGAACTGCCTTCTGTTTTACCTTTAGGTAGAGACAATAGGAGATGCTTATATGTGTGTATCTGGTTTACCAACATGTAATGATTACCACCATCTAGAAATTTGTAGACTTGCTAAACAAATGATGCGCATTTCAGAAAGGTTTACAGTGCCCCACAAACCAGACATGAAAATACAAATAAGAGCAGGTATTCACTCAGGTAAGAAACGAAATGGTTATCAGAGTCAAAATTTAGTCATATACCGAAAAATATCAGAATCAGCATTCCATCAAGAAAGAAACTTAAAGAATATAAAAACATTTTTTCGCTCAGACAAAAGAACTGAATTTGTATCAGAATTAGTTTTCAATTAAGAAAGACACCGAATAGTTATTTGAATCAGTATTCACTCATGTAGGAAACCGAAAAGGTAATCGAAAAAAAAGGTTTTACCCAGGTGAGAAAATGGATGAGTATCAGAATTGGTATTCATTCTATTTAAAAAATAACAAAGTCGGCATTTAATCAGGTAAAATAATAACAAATATGAGTAAAAACAAGAATTAACTTAGGTAAGAAAATTAGTAAGTATACGCACCAGTATTTAATTAAGTAAAAAAATGAAATAGTATACGTTTGCTGTAATGAATTATGAACTATGTCACAACTTTTTTTTTTTTTTTTGAGAAATTTACGAAAGAACTCGCAAGTACAAGCAAGAACATAATGCAGCCAATAATTAAAATTAGAAAAAAGACAAGTAACGCATGACGAGATCACAGAATTAAAAAAACCCTGATCTTGTGATGTGTATTATGTAAGAGTCTTTGTCTTGTCTATTGTCTTACTGCAAATGGTTTCCAAACCTGCATATTAAAAATAAGCCTAATTTTACCAAACAGTGAAGGCCAATAATTTATTATTTTCTTTACATTTCTTCACTTATTTGAAGTTATCCTGTTTTTTCAGGTCCCTGTGTAGCAGGTGTTATAGGAGTAAAGATGCCTCGTTATTGTCTGTTTGGTGACACGGTCAATACTGCATCAAGGATGGAAAGTAATGGTGAAGGTAAGAAGGGTGTAGAGTGCAGTGAAAAAGTTGTTTTTTCTTCGTTTTTAAACTTTTTTGTCCAAGTCAAGAATATTTTACTTACATCGAGGTAGACATAGAGTTTAAACCAGAGTACACGTAGAAAACAACCCACCGTCATCGAGCAGACTGGCAAACTTTTTCTAATATCTGTTCTAGTGTGACTCGAACCTTAACTGTGAGAGGCGCTGAAATCCGTACGCCGCCGCTTTACACCACTCGGTCAGACATCAAACTTTTATTCTTTTGTTGTTGTTGTTGTTGCATTTAAGAAAAGTTCTGTAATTTGTTTTAAAATGTACCTAAGAATGTTTTGGAAATAGTTTTTTAAACTAGACAGTCAATAATAGCACACTCTTAATTATACACACGTGTAACAGTGAAACAAAAACAAAAACGCTGTCCTAGCACAGTTTTCTTTTTAAAAAGACAACATTTGCAATACATTGATGACGATGCAGCTGATAAAGTAGTGATTATGTAAGGAAAACCAGGAAAAGCCCACTTTATGGAATTGTTCTTTGAATTTTTTATACAGCTTTAGACACAAATCTGTAACTCTTTATTATGATTAAATAATTCAATTTTCTTTTGTTTCAAGCATTTTGATTGGTCAGATCTTTTCTGTTATTTTTGCATGAAAGAATTGGCTCTGTTACCGGAACTACTTTTCTGTAATTTTCTTGCACATTGGTGATGTAATTTTCTTTACTTATTATTAATTTAAGTTGTAAAAGTTTTGATTACTATTTTTTTATTCTATGAATTGAATTATAAGAAATGAAATTAATTTTTTCTTTTTGTTATGGAAAAATGAAAGAATTTGACATTTTGCACGCATAACATAATTCGCTATTATGCAGTTTGCAAAATGTCCCATTGTTTCATTTTTCCATAACAAAGAGAAAAAATAATTTCATTCCTATATTTAATATCAAATGTATCGGTAAACATTGACGGAGAGTAGTTGTTTATTTTTCTCTGTTAAAAAGTTCAACTTTTGTATAATTTTAGGTTCAAAGATACATGTAAGTGAACAAACGTTTCAGATGTTAACTACAGATCTGTCATTTACATTCGAAGCAAGAGGGAACATATATATCAAGGTAAAAAAATCCTTAAGAATAATCCTTCGATTATACTTTATTATTATATCGTTTTTCGTTTCGGTAGATCGGTGACCGAATGGTCCAAAAGCTGGCCGGTTAAATGTAAATAAAATTAAATGTAATAAAATAATGTTTTCTCCATTCCAATATTTTTGTTGTATCCAATTTTAATTATATCCAATGACCATAAATAACTGGTTGTTTATTGATATCATAGACGAAAGATTTTTGCAACTTGTTATGTATTTGACAATAGCCAACCCAATCAAGAATGCCATACAAAACAAGTAAATGACAATCAAACTGTCAAACAAGATAAGAAGACACAAACAAATATTTGAACCAATGAAATGAACATTTCCAAATTTGGAAGAGCTATGGAATAAATGATCACTAGTGTTGGTGTGGTTTTAAAATTAATTGAGGGTTCAAAACATTGCACGAATTTCCAATGAAATGAACCAACAATCCTGGTCGTATATGTTATAAACAAAATTTGATAAAACAAATGTTTCAAATTCATTTTCATAATTAATTTACAAAAATATTATTTATTTAGTATACCGCTCCTATGTACATGCCATAAGGAACCAGTTCAAGACTAACGTTTGTATAAGTCCAACCCATCCACAGAAAGAACATAACCAGCATATACATCAATATGTGATTTTTTACATCTCATATCAAAATGCAACCCTAAATATCAGGCTATGGCTTTTCCTTGAATTGATCAACCAATATCGGTAAAATAATCTAGTTTTCCTTTTTTGTTGTTTAACAGGGTAAAGGATATATGTCAACATACTGGTTAGAATGGCAAGATAATTTACGATGTCCCTCCTTTGCGTATGACTTGGCGTTTGGATGATGACGTAATTACTAGTCAATCTTTATAGACTGGTTTCAAGTTATTTTCTCAACGAAACGTGAACAGGGCCCAGTTTTGATTAGTCAATCCCAAATAATTGACTAGATTAAACTATTTTCAACATTTTCTGTTGAAAGAAGAAAAATGAATAGAATATCGTCGTTATGGGGTATTTATTTTAAAACAATTGTTTGTAGTAATAAGTTGGTTCTAATTAATTTTGGAAGTTGTGACAGTGTTAAACTATTTACGTGTTGAAAATCTGGGTTCTGATCTATAATTAGTACAAATGTATATTTATTGCCTTGAAAAAAATTAACATTAATTTAATGAGGAAATTTAATACTTTAATTAAAAACGTTAATGGAAAGGTAGGTAAACTTTGTGTAAAAATAGTAATGAACTACGCAAATCTTTTATGTTTTAAAACCAAACGTGTTAAAATCACTATTAGAAAAAAAGCTATTAAAACAAATTCTGCTGAGTAGCTAGATAGCGATGAGGAAAATAAAAACTATATCGAAAACCTATTCACCTATATGTGAAATATATATATATATATATATATATATATATATATATATATATATATATATATATATATTTGATTTTTACATTTAATGTTTTATGTATTGTTGAATGTATGTTAATTGTTTAAGTCATATTGCTGAACCAATGACTTGGAAAAAACTTGAGAAAAGTTAACAAAGATATAAATCTGTAACATTGGCTGTTATAAGAAAATTTTTAAATGTTAAATATATCCATCCAGTTGAACTTGTTTATATTAAATATGTTGTTAAACGATATATACCTGCGTTTGGTGTTAGCTTTGTTTTAGATACATCAACAATAGCGTACTAAAACCAGTATTTGGCAACAGCTAAAGTAACCAAAAAACACAAAGCAACATTCAGACAGACAAAATTAGCATAATTGTCACAAATTATAACAGTAAAGGCAAATTTGCGGTTGGAAAAAAATACCTGGCAAAAGCTAACTCAAACTAGAACACGAGACGATGAGTTTTAAATTAATTTCTTAAGAAATATGACACAAATTTTAGTACTTGAAAGATACTTTCCGCTGAAAAAAATGTACATTTTCTTGTCAACAGCTTACACAATCTAGAACACACAAAATAATAGGTAAATGATAAAGCAGCCAAAAGAAACAATAACAAAGAATACATAAACACAAAATTGGGTCAATGATTAAACAACTTTTAACTTTGGAATGGCGCACACTGGAGTTACTTACTACTTGTGTGACTGAAGTGCTAATCGAGGATCATCAACAAGCCTACTTATTCTACAACCAGATGCTCAAAATTTAAACAGTTAAAGTTAGAAACAACGAAACATTAAGCCAACAACCCTTAAATATATATGTAACGCATAAATATTTAAGGAAACGTAGAATATTTTCATTATAATAGAATATAATACATGTGTATAAAAATGTTTATTTTTTACATTCGTTAGAAAATACTAACAGAAAGTTAATTAAATTATAAAGCAGTGCAATAAGTCATTTAAGATTTTAATGCAGTCGTCAGTACACGGGGTTAGTCGTTTTTATTAAGCTTGGAGAACTCAAATCAAAAGTTATCGACGACCGCATATTCTTCGGCTTCTTTTATTAGAGTAGAAGATAAGCTTACCTGTTAGGTTTAATTGTCCGTGACGGTACTGAATATTAATCCGTTAATTGATACTAATTAATCCGTAGATAACAAGAACTACTCGGTTCATTTCTCTACTATAACGGTAGCCTAATTACCAATATGTGATTTCTCTGATCGTTTTATTAAACGGTCCATTCATCATACATTGTTAGTAAAAATTCGAGTTTTTGAGGTTAATTAAGCTACAGACTGAATTTTTACTTCGAGTTATCGGGGGTATTCGAATTATAGAAGTTTGAGTTATCGAAGTTTTCCTAAAACATCGTATTTAGAAAACAAAAGTTTGATCATACGTTATAGCTAATTATGATTCTTTATGGAAGCTAGATAAGGAAAATTGTGTAAATATATAACAAATACCTGGTACATTTTGATGTGCCAGATGTGCACATTTCGGAAAATCATTCCTTATCGGTGACACTAGGGGCCAAAAAGTTTGATAAATTATAAAACATACGCCAAACAGTTGAAAATTAATGAATCTAAAGTTCCAAAAATATTTGAATCCAAATCCAGCTCAGGAATGTTTTGCATGAGGGAACAGACCTTAGTTTTTAAATAAATTTCAAAAATAAAGACGACTGAAAATTTTTCTAAATGGTATATTTTCTGACAGCACAAAGTACTGCCTACTGAGTTATGGATACCCTTGGGGAGATTTACTCCCCTAGCAGCGGTACCCGCTCAGGGTTAGTAAATATATAACAAATACCTGCTAAATTTTGATTTGTCAGATGTGTAAATAAGTCCGAGCTCATCCACCTCCGTTGAGATTTTGAGTGAGTGTGCCATTGATTTCTGCCACTTTTGTCAGTCATTGTCTTCTTAGGTGGAATAGTGGTTCCTTCAACCATTAATAATGTAATTCTCTTTTATTCAAAGATTTTAACTAGACGATAGTTTTTAGTCATTTAAGGAAAGAATTAATTCCAAGTCATCAATATTTTCGTTCTTAGGTCAAGGCAAAGCTATATTTTTAACTACGGTAATAACAGTATTGTTTACTTATGTAAACATTGTATCAAACACAAATATACCGGTTCAAGTCTCAATCACGATCCCAAAAGCAGAGTCAAAACTTTGGAAACTGACTGGTTCAGTTAAAGAGGGAAGTAGGGCCGGGTGCTCCAGAAGGGTAAGCACCTCCTGTCTAGCTAGCTACACCCGCCACGTGCAAAAACAATTTAAGAATGAAAGGAATATGAAGCTATGAAGTCAAATATGTCCAGGAAAAGTCTGGATACAGCGACTTCATACTTTTAAAAATATTGTGATGACAGACATAAAACTTTTAAAAGGCTTTAATAAGCTTGATATCCTTGAGTCAACCATTTATCCGTGAGCAGCTTGCTTCGTTTTAGAACGTTCAGCATATATCTTTTTTGCAGCCCGTATGATTTTTGATAAAATAACCATAATCCTTCTTGAGCACTAGATATTTATATTTTGGTGGAAAAAAAGCTTTAACCATATTGTATTAACTGTGAAACAAATAACATAAGCAGAAGAAGCAGTAGAAGCAGGAATATTCCTGTATAGAAACGGAAGGTTGACAACAAAAAAATTGAAGTTATCACGTTTGCCATACAGCTTCAAATTAAACCTGTCGTTGAAGTTATAATCGAGGTTTAAATTAAAATATGAAACAGAACGTGAAAAATCAGCCGTATCGTTTATTTCAAGCTCACTAGGACAACAAGGAATATTCACATATTCTCTGAATGTTTGATTATTATAAAACATGGACTGTCATTTATGCTTCATATGAATAAGGAAACAAATCAGTAAGTAACGGTGCACAATTTGTGGTATGTATACAGTTTTTTTTTTTTTTTTTTTTTTTTTTTAAGAAAATTATGTTGTCAATAAAAGTTAGGAAGGTCAGGTTCTTTTTTTTCAGTTTGATACCGCAATACTAAGAACTACCCTATGGCTGGAAAAAAAACGTTTTTGGTAAAATTAGTTCTGGCATACAATATAGGATTCTCCTATATACTATTCTAATTAATGCTCTATAATAATACATTCAACGTAGTTCTAAACTCGAGGTTACAAACGAGAATAATGTTGTTTGAAGCTTTATTAGCTGGGAAAACATATGTGTAATGTGTGAGGATTGCAGAAATCTCAGAGCCCCTGAGCACTGAAGGTTTAGTATTCATATACCCTTCAAGTTTGGCAATCCTTATTTTTTAAAACACCCAAGTTCAATGACTGCTCTTACACAGTCAGTGAATAAATTATCAAGTTGCAATTCTTCTAATATAGCCCAACCTCTTCAAAATCCATTTGTTGAAGAGGTATAAAGCTACATTCTTACATCCCAAACATAGATGACATGCTCTCAGATAAAATTGGCGCGCCTTGGAATAAGAAGGAACTACAAGAAGATTTTCATACCGGAAGTACAGCTTTTATTTACATCCAACACGTGTTTTCAATTAGTTTGCTGTATGGATCACAGAAATAGGTTTAACAACACTAACATCAATACAAATGTAAGTAAAATTATAAACAGGGAATGTTTGTCATTTGCATATCTATGTGTAACAGAACTTTGCTCAATCGTTTCCTTTCGAATATAATCACTGTTCTCGCTGTCCGGTCAGGTGTTTGACAGGTTTTAAAGAGCTGTGTGTATAAAATTCATTGACATAGTGGAATGTAAATGGAATGGATTTGGTGTTGTTGGAACAAAAAAAAAAAATCAATAAATAAATCGGCTATTAGCTAGGACATCGACATTATTTTGCTTAATATGATGATGATGGTGGTGGTGATAATAATAATAATAATAGTAATAATAATAATAATAAAGTTTATTGCTATAAAACCGAATTATGAATTAAGGGGATCCGAGTCGTTTTTCCAAAAAAATCTGTTCGCCCCTAAATTGTTTTGCCTTAATTCCATTTCTACCATTGTCAATTCGCCCCTATTAATGATAGTATCATGCTTATTGTACATTATTTATTATTGTAATAAGTATATGTTTACAAGTAAACTATCATGAAAAAATTGTCCATTTCAGTTTAAATGTCTTTATCCAAAAATAAATAAATAAATAAATAATTAAAGTGAAATACACCTAGACCTGCAAATACTTTTTAGAGATGTTTTACAAATAGTATTTAAACTATCGTTAGGTGGATGTTAGCTTTGTAATTTTATTTTTACAAACATTTGAAGTGACCCTTTGATTATTTATTTAGTCTTTTTATCTTTTATTATTGTCAGATATTTAGTCAATATCCTAACAATGCTAACTATGATTACATTTTATTTGCAAAACAACAATAATAAATACATACAAACATAATTCTGTATATTCAAACTTGTGTATAATGTTATGAGATGAGATTTTAACACATAATAAGTTCATACACTCTGATTATGCAAGCAGTTAGCAGGGATTTTTCTGGCCACTCACAGGGTCCGGTAAAGGGACCCATTCCCAATGCCAAAAAGCATACATTTTTCCCAATTTTGTAGGTAAAAATTCCCAAATGATCCTGCTTTGAGAAACTTAAGAAAAAGTGAAAAAAAACTCTATATTTTTGGTGTAGCTTGTATATCTTTATAATAACCTGTATTAATGCACATTTTGGTTTATACTCAATGAGGATCTGGTAGAATGGGAGCAACTCATGAAACAACTTTCTCAGATGTTTGTATTTAAGCCAGTCTATGAAGATATTGTGTTAATGTCTGAGTGATTTGGTACAAATGAGTGACTACCAGCATGAATCAAAATAGTAAATATTCCAGGCAAAATATTTGATGTGCTGACAATGTGAAAATTTTTTAAAGTTTAGTGAAAAATTTTCCCAAAATGTCGATTTTGTCAATGATTTTCCCAATTTCATCCCAAGGTCCCTTTCCAAAAATGGCCAGAAAAATCCCTGGTTAGATATTGCATATGACATTCAGCTATGCAGTGTCTACACAACTCTCAGGAGTAGTCTAAAGCACTAAACAGCACCTATTATAAACATGTGCAAAACCTTATGTTAGAGAAGTTATTAGTTGGTTTCCTGTACTTTTTTTGTATCCTTTTTTTATATTCCACAATGTCAAAAAAACATCCCAACAATACTGGAAAAAATTCATTTAAATGTAACACATTATTGCTCAACTCTGATTTACTATGCTTTTTAGTTTTCTATAAATTTAATATGGTTTTAACAACTCTATATTTGTTAGTTTATTGAGATGACAACTACAAAAGTTGTCTTTGTCACTCGTGTTTTATCCTTTTTAAGCATTTCACTAGAAAAAATTATCTCTTTTAAGATTCATAAGGCTTTAATTGTTGCAATTTTAACACAGGATATTGTTTATTTCCCTTTAAACTTTATTTAATTTATTATTTTCCTTGGAAAAAAAATAATAGAAACACTTATGGTGATCTTGAATCTTCATTATCCTAAAGTTATGAGCAAAATACATAGTATTGAGTTTAGTGTGCATGCATGCTCACAAACAATAATTTTACTATCTAGAACTATCTTGCAATAAAATCATCTGAAATGAGAAAAGTGTATATGCAGCAACCTTAAAATGGATCTGTTCTGGCTTAACACCTCACATAAACTGTAATTTGTTTCAAGTGTACAATGTGGCAGATATCTTATGAGACATCTTCTCTGGAAGCATGTAGCTTAGTTAGTTGGATATTAGACTCCAGATTCAAGAGTTGTGTGTTCGAATCCTGTAAGTGGCATGTTGTGGCATTAAACAAGTTAATTTTGTTTTTTACAGGGAGACAACTCATGAAGGTACAGAAGAACAAGATACTAATACAGAAAAGAGAATTTTAGCTCAGTTTAAAAGTGAAGATGGAGAAGTTGCAGGAAGTTCATTTGATTTACCAATTGATATAACCACAGATAAACTACAATTAATATGTAATGCAATACTCAAAAATGTAGGTGTATATATATATATAATTTAATTAAAATTACCTGGTCTGGAATACCTTCTCAAAATTATTTTGGTTTTTTTTTTCAATATATACATATGACCCGTCTACAGAAATTGTTTGAAAAATGTTTTTGGAATATAAAGTGAGAGTAGGTAAAAACAATTTTGAAACCAGAGACTTTGGAGGTTTTTATTGTTACAAGGGAAGGGAATAACTGTTTTTACAGTTTAGTATACACAGTAAGCCATGGTTAAAATCATTTAACAATTTACCATTAAATTCCATTTCCAATGACGTGTACAATTGTTTACATAATTTGAAAGCTGAGTTTCTTCATTAAAATAATAGATGTCAAATCTTGCACAGTGTACACATACATATACATAAATATAATTCTCTACTTCAGTCTAATGATGTCTTTATTTTAGGAAGAATCTGTACCCTATTCCTTCTTTGTAAATGATACTGAAATCACAGAAAGTTTAATTAAGGCATTAGATAAAGACACTCTTGAACATACAGAAAAAGTGTTAGACATTATATATCAGCCCCAGGCTGTGTTCAGAGTCCGTGCTGTAACTAGATGTACCAGCTCCATAGAGGGACATGCTGAGGCTGTTATTTCTGTAGCTTTTAATCCAGATGGAAGGTAGGTCATACATTTTAATTTTCAGTTCATCATGGACCCTAGAATTACTTTGTTGGTAATCAACCATCATCTGTTGCATCTCTTCCACATATTTAACTTTTTCAATCATCTTGAACAAAATTACAGGACAAAAATAAAATATGCCTCAGATGATGAACTAATCTGATTTACACCAATTATGGTCATTATAACAGTGATTATGTTTCACCAGAAAAATATTCTAATGAATTAAATTTGTATAAATCAGCAAAATGCAAATAGGGTTTAATATATGGGTGATATTGAAGAGACCAGGCCCCAGTTTCACAATCATTCACTCAATTGAGTGTACACTCAATTCAAAAAATTCTATTTTTGACTCATCAGTATTTTAATTTTTGTTAGGTTTTTTGATACAATGTTTTGTTTTGTTCAACAAACCTACACTAAACAATAGAAATATAACATTTGATATTTAATTTTAACTGTGTAATGTCTTAAAAATTGACATTGAAATATAAACTAATTTGAGTTGAGTGTACACTAAATTGAGTGAATGATTGTAAAACTGGGGCCAGGTGTTAAGAAGAAAAGCAGTGTTTGCTTACATGGTTCATATTCATTAAGGGTTTTAAAAGACTTATTTAGAAATTATAACAAATTATGCTTACATTGTGTTCCTGTGTACATAAAAGTATAGCTAATGAATCACAGTGACTTTCACTGCTATGTTTGAATCCCACTCCGGCAGATCCAAGTGTGAGAAGGTTTGTCAGTTTGATGAAGACCTTGTTTATCTTCAGGGACTCCCTCTCCCCCATTATCCAAGAATTGACACGTCTTCGTGTAAGTGCAGGAATCTTGACTGTGGCTTAAAACCATTACTCTACTCTAAAAAACAATAAAGGGGAAGTTCTTTGAAAATTTGTATAAAAGTGCAAATGCTAGACCTTCATTATGTGATAGTATGTATAATTTTCTATATATATTACATTGTTTAAACATGTAGACACAGTTTGTATACAAAACTTGTACAAATCTTAGCTAAGGCGATAAGTGTAAAATTTTAATAAGTCTCCCAAGTATGCTGGTATTAGTTAAGAGATAGCTAGAGGTTATACCTTTAAAAACATGACAGTTTCTGACATGCCTTTCATTTCTCTATACATGTACTTATAGTTTTATTTAGATGTAATGTGTTCTACATTTATCATTACAAAAATTATCACTTTACATTTAGAGTTTTATTAAAACCATGTGTTGTATGGCAGAATGAAATTATTCTATGAACAAAGTTTATAATTGTTTTTTTTTTTAATTCTGCTACTAGAATTTCTTTTGATCTTGAAATCCATCTATCAAGTTTGTTCATCATAGCTTAGTTTGAGCAAATGCTCAAGATGTTCTTTTCAAATGCTTTTTGTCCATCTTGTGCTGTCAATCTTCTGTTAACTATTCACTAAGATGACTTCTTCTCCGAAAACCAGTTTGCCATTGACAATGAAACCCATTTTTGTGTTATTGCAGTAAATATGAAATTTATACAATCATGATATTTGTTGTACATTTCAGGTATTTAGCTAGTGGTTCAGGAGATACAACAGTCAGATTTTGGGATGTTAATACAGAGACACCACAGTTTACATGTAAAGGTATAACTAGTTAAACTAAAATATGTCACAAAGGGAAACACTTTATTTTTATAATTGATGTAGTATTACATGTTATTGAACTTAGAAGTATTCATTTTTATCATTTTTAATTCCGAGTATCCTATCTTTATACAAGAACTAGTTTTGCTGTTTCTTTATTTGAATTTAAAACTTATTACATTATTAAGTGCCAAAATCAATACATGAGATATGCATATAAACATTCATGTTCAAACTGTCATTTTGAGTTGCTAAGGAATGAAAACAGTTGCTAAGGAATGAAAACAGTATTTCTGCATTTCAGCAAAGATTGGTTGTGCATTTATACACCTTTTTTTGAAATCGCAAGTCTGTGGGTTGGGAATTATTTATAAAACATCAAATCCAAACAACTTGATGGTCATGGTGATATATGGTTTTATTGTTACTTATTTAGTTTGCTTTGTTTCAAATTCTCTATTGATGTGAAGAAAATCACATAAAAATGATTAAATTTTGACTATTCTTTATTGAAATGTGACAAAATAACTCCTGTCTGTTTAAAGTTTTCTTAGTTAACTGTTTTGTTGTTGTTTTACAGGACATAAGCACTGGGTGTTATGTATAGCATGGTCACCTAATGGGAAAAAGTTAGCATCAGGATGTAAGAATAGTCAGGTAAAAAATACATTAAGTTATTCTAGCAACCAGACAAAATTTTATCAGAAATAATTGAGGTGTTGAGTAGATAAATGGCATGGATTTTAAAATGTCTCGTTCAATGTCAGACAATTAGGGCTAATTATCTTGCCATAGAACTTTTTATGATATTAAAGAAAGCATCACTAGAAATCAGATCATGCAGCATCACCTACTTTGTCATCAAATTGTGATGAACATTTTCGTAATCTATTTATATCAAATGCAAATTACAAGTTTTTTGAATGAGACTCGATGCAATGATCTGTCTACCTTGAGAATTTACTACCTATTCTGTCCAACTGAAAATAAAGTCAAGTGCTTTTTCTATGTGCCTGATAATGGAGTAACTGTTCTTTGTGCCTGAAAATAAAACCAGTGTTCAGTCAATTTGAAATAGAGTAACAGTAACTGTTCTGTCTGCCTGAAAAATGAAGTAACACTTATGTACATCTGAAACTGAGTACGCTGTAATGTTGACTTGAAAATATTAATAAATACAAACATTTTACTAACAATTATTTGATTTGATTTTATGCTCTGTCAGTAGTGAAGTGTGGTGTTGTTAACCAGTGGATACCAAGCAATATTCAGTATAGTTCTATACTGTAATAAGAATTGTAAGAAATAAATTAGATCTCAGTGCTAGTTAACAATATATTTCTAATCTTTATTGATGACTAGTTTCATCAGAAATATTCTGTGTTGAAATCTAATTTATTTCTTACAATTGAGAGACATAGAAATAATACCCCATTACAATAAACACTTGTTATTTAATTGCTTAACATTTCTGACATCTAGTACATTGTACAATTGATTTGATTTAATGTGATTTATGTCCCAGTCAAGAATATTTCACTTACATCGAGATGTCACCAACTATAGGTGAAGAGGCAGAAATTCTGACCTTTGCATTGTGCTTAAGGCAATGTGCAAGGAGGGTTCTTTAACATGCCACACCTGTCCGTGACACAGGGTATTAGTATTTAAGGTCTCATCCAAAGGACCCAGTGCTTAGTACAAAATCTTCATTGTGGATTTTGTTGTATACCAGTAAATTGCTTTTTTATATTTAAGAATGTACATTGATCTTTTTCTTTTATTAATCTCTACTTACTTTTGATTTAGATTTGTTTATGGGATCCAGAAAAAGGAAATCAGATTGGTAAAACCTTAATAGGACATAAACAGTGGATAACATGGTTGTCATGGAAACCATTACATTTGTATGTATTTTTTATCCTTTATGTTTTTTTTTAAATCATTAAATAAAATTGATGAAGAAGTTATGAGCCTTTATGAGATTCCAAGTTACAAGTGTTCAAGAACCATCATGACCTTCAAGTCCCTGGTTGGCTGTATACTTTTTGTACTTGAGCAAGCCTAAGTTTTACATTATTCAATTGACCTGGTTGATGAAATGGGTATGAGCTTCCGGTTAAACCTAAAATACTGTATAAGAAGAAACATTAGCGGTAGGAAGCTTTCGCCGTTTTGATCAGTCTTAACTATTTCTCAGGTAAGATATTTTCACGGTTTCGCCTGTAGGGAAAGTTTACAAAGGGAAATAACTCTTATTGACTGATTATAAAAACACAAATCCATGTTCCGATTTATGATTCAGGTTATAATTACTGAGTTGTTTTCAGTGAGACAAAATAAAACTATTCATGCATGTGAGTTGCTTGAGTTGTTATTTTTATTGTTCAGTTGTACTTTATTAGCAGCAAGGCAGCTTTGGTCCCCATACCAGTTTTGTTATGTGTACTTTAATCACCCCAAACTTTCGGTTGTTTTGATTAATGTTCACATCACACAACCATGATGTCAAGCTTGGCAGTAATTAAAACACCCAATAATCTTCCTGATGGTTTACAACCATTGTTTATGCAACATTAATACTTTTAATATTTCGTATTTTAATGTATTTTTAGTGTTCACCAAGTGATGATCTTTTTAAAATATTTTAAAATTTTGTGTTTATTTTTATCTGCAAATGGTAAGGTAGGTAGATCAAGAATGTTTTATTTAGACTTAAGAAATAAACATGTTTTAAAAATTGAATCACTCTGTATAAAAGAAGGGGGGGGAAAGAAAATTTTGCCAGGAAGATATATTCATGGTACAAGATACACCGCGAAAATCGCTAATATTTCTTCCCCGCAAATGTTTCTTCTCATACAGTAATGTGCAAATGCTTGTGGTTAATGAAATGAGTATAAACAAGAATACATTGAGTTAACCCTGAAATAGTCTGCAAAATCCCTTGTTGAGGAAATGAGTTTGGTATAGAAATGCTTTGGGTTAATATTGAAAAAATCTTTTAAATGTCATGGTTGATGAAATGAGTAACAGCAGAAATGCTTGGGGATTATTCCTGAAATAATATCCATATGTCAATGATGAAATAAGTATGAGCTGAAATGCTTTGGCTTAATGCTGGGATATTCTGCAGATGTCCCTTAAATTTTTATCAGGTGTCTTGTATTCCAGTTTCATGATTGATTGATTGAATGGGATTTAACGTCCCATTCAAGAATATTTCATTTATATCAAGAATTCACTACCTGTAGGTGAAGTGGCAGAATTTTTTTACCTTTGCATTACGGCAATGTGCAGGGAGGGTTCTTTAACATGCCATGCCTGCCATGACATGGGGCATTGGTTTTCAAGATCTTTTTCAAAGGACCCTGTGACTTTTTTTCTAAATGTTGAGTGCTTGGCAAAAGAACAGTCCCTACCAACTTTCAAGTCTTGGTCGGACCCAACTGGGGTTTGACCCCTGCCCTTCCACTTACAAAGCAAGCAATCTACTTTAGCTACTGGCCAAGTTTGTTTCATACATTTGACTTTTCTTGACAGTCATTGATTTACATAAACAGAATGTTTATAGAGTGTCAATATTATTGGAACTTTTTTAAAGAGAACTAATGGAATAAAATATGGTTTTAATGTGAACTCATGGAATTGAATATGATTTGAATAAGAAAATTTTAAAAGAGCCTACACGATCTTTTCTTGACTTGGTAAGCTGGTTACTACAGGCAATAAAAAAGATATTTGACATTTTTAATATACAAAATTATAAAAAAAAAATTAAGTTGATTAATTTTATATATTTTTATCTTTATATTTATTTTCCCAGAGATGCAGAATGTAGATATTTAGCAAGTTCTTCTAAAGTAAGTCATAATTATCACATTGATACTGAAGATATAAAAGTTTTTAAAGGTTTTAAAACAAAAACAGATTAATGTCCCTGTCTGTTGTTTTTTATTAAAAAATTATTTAAACAATAATCATTCCACCTGCATAACAAAGTAGATAATTAATTATTACTATTTATCACCCCAGTTTGCATTTTTGTCAGTTTCAGTAGTTATTTTTTTGTGTCATCAAAAGCTTCTTTATAATTTTCTTACATCTATAATAATGGACAACATCAGCCTTTCATGGAACGTTCACATCTTAATTTTTGAGTATAAGTAAATTTTATAGACTACATAAACAGCAGCCATTAGATTTTACACTGTTACTTAGTTAATAAATTTAAATATTTATACATTAATTCAGTAAACAATGCAGTTCAGACTAATTTTACATAATATTAATACTATCATCATCAATTTCTTTTGATTAACGATGCATTGTCTACACTAGTAGGCTCCATTCCCTATGACTGGCTAACTGCATGCAGATTTCACCCCCTGTCTCCATTTTTTTACAATCATGTAGGTTAGAATTTGAAAGCTTTCACAATCTCTCTGTGTTAGCTCTTTCCAAGACATCATTGGACAGCCAACACATCACTTTCCAGCAACTTGTAATTCATGTGCACACTTGAGTGAAAAAGCAGTTTAAAGTCAATTATTTTTCAGAGTGTATGAATTTGATGCATTCTTGATATTTAATCTTCAATTTTTACGTAGGAAAGTCGAAGACTTTTCTAGTTATGTCGTTGTTTGGTAACTAACGCACCGTATCTATGTAAACAAATGTCAGTTTTCTTGAGCACTACTGTATACTTGCGTGCCAAAGAAGTAGACCTGTATAGCACAGCACAATCTTGGTGTTACAAATGCATTTCTGGTTTTATTTAATTCAATTTCGAATCACACATTTTAGAGAAGAAAAGAAAGTAACACGGACAAAAAATAAATGAATAAATAATAAATGAATAAATAAAACCGCTTCCCCTACACACAGAGTTGTGGGGGAATTTGCTTTTTACAGTTTGGAAATTTGCATATCAACAGTATTGAAAACGTGTATGAATAGATAAACGAACAACAATGGCTCTGTAAATGAAAATATATAGAGAATCTCTATGAAAACAGAAATAAAAAATATTTATTAAAGAATAAAAAAGAAGGTCATAAATGAAATATAGAGGATATAGTCTGTGTATATTCTTCCAATTTTGGAACACCATCATAAGTTGAACTAACTGTTTATGGTAACTAGACTTACCCGTGTATATAACCAGATTAGCCATAAGAGCAATACCGACATGTGTCGGCTTGGACATTAAATAATTCATTTTCTGGAATCCTTGATCAGAGGGATTCATCATTTTTTCTCATCCATTGAAATTAATTGAAAATGTCACTTCCTAATTTCATCAGAAAAAAATTTGGTTGATGTTGAAATGGTGTACTGACAGGGGTTGTCATGCACGACTTTCTCAGTAATGGACATTAATTTTAATCAACTTTCACTTTCATACAGAATGAAAACACTTAATATTCAGGTATGATTTTTTATTGGGTTTACATAAAAACGTAAATACATGTGTAGATCATCTGTACGGTACAGCACCAATCTTGAAAAAACGATGTACAGAACGATCCATTGGGCCAAAACACATCGAAACAACAACAAACAATGATGTTTGCTCTTGGTTCTATTCAATCTTTATTTAAAAAACACTCTGTATCATATGCTTCACCTGAGTTCCAGCAAAATCGTGTCTAGAATAATAGACAAAGAATTGCCGTCCGAAAAAGTGGAAATTTAAAAAATATTAAAATTTCAAAGTAAGGATGTCTGAAAACATTGAAGGACAGGAATTTTTCAGGGTATTTTGGGAAAAGACCCATGAGGGTTAATTGGGAATAATGACATAGACTGTCAAGATTCAGTCAATTTTTTTTTTTACTTTCAATACAGTTGTTAAAAATCAGTCTTTATTTTTTATTTTTGAATTTCAATATTATTAGAGATATAAGAAGCAAAAAGTTCACAGTATTTACACAGAAATCTATCTTGACAATTTGAGAAAAACAGACATTTTCATAATTTGATGCCCTAAATTTGCACTGATCTGGCATGCTACAAGTGGTACAAGTGCTACATAATCAGAATCTTCTAATTATCTTTCAGACAGTGACTGACTTTAGATTTCACTTTTTATAGTTGCTGTAGCTGTTTCTGTCCGAGTTTTGGGCCAACTTTCACTCGATCTTTTTCTATTTTTTCCTGAATCTGAATAGGACTTTCATTTTCTGTCTCACGACAGTAGAGGTACTGGTTTTACTTAGAAAAAATTCTGTTATTGTTTGGAAACGTCTTGATGTCTTTCTTTTTCAGTCGTTTTATATAATATTTACTGTTTTGTGGTTTTTTGCTCACCTAAGCTGAAAGCTCTGATGAGCTATTGAGATCCATCTTCATCTGTCGTCCATCGTGCATCGTGCATAAACTTTTTGTATTTTAATCTTCTCCAATACCACTGAGCCAAATTCATTGAAACTTGGCTACCATCACACCTTGTTGGAGGCCTTTCAGATTTCCACAAATGAAGGAGTTATGTCCCCTTGGAGCCCCATAAAGGGGGAAATAGTGAAAATCTTCTCCTCAGAATGTACAAGAGGTATACCTTAGTTATTTCATATATATTATTCTTAGATCATCTAGTTATAGATTTGCACAAGTGGTAGTATTGGGGCTCAAAACGGGAAAATGACAAAGCAGTTAGTGGGGAAATTGCTTTAAATGATATATTTGTAAATATATCTTAAAAACTATTAACTTTTTGTACAGGCATATATATATTGGAATATTGTAGGTATTGATATAACAATCTTTTTGATATATTGTTCAAGGTCATTGGTTCAAAGATCAAGGTCAAAGCTGTATAAGACAGCTAATATTGTTAAGTATCTTAAAAAAACTTTTAATTTTTTTATACGGATGTTTCTTAAAATATTATAGGTATTGGAATGATGATCATTAAGATATATGGTTAAAGGTCAAAGGCTAAGAGGTCAAGGTCATAGTTATAGAAAATGGCTTAAATTATGAATTATCTTGAAAACTATTAACTTTTTATAAAGGCATGTATATTAGAATATTGTTTGTATTGATATGATGATGATTTTGATTTATGGTTCAATGTCATTGGTTCAAAGGTCAAGGTCATAGAAACATAAGATTGCTTAAATTTTTGATTATCTTGAAAACTATAAGCTTTTTGTATAGGCATGTATAATAGAATATTTTAGTTATTGATATAACAGCCATTTTGATATATGATTCAAGTTTATAGGTTCATAGGTCAAGGTCATAACTGTATAAGAAGGCTTAGATTATTAATTATCTTGAAAGCTATTACTTTTTTTAATAGGCATGTACATGAATATTGTAGGTATTGATATGATGATCATTTTAATATACATATATGGTTCAAGGCCAAAGGTCAAGGTCCTGTCATGTACTTTCTTATTTTTTATCTTATCAGAGGTGTATTTAGCATCAATCAGTCAACAGAAACTACAAAAGTCATTTTCCCTTTTTGCTGTAATGGTCATTATTGACTGAATGTTCCTAAAGATGTTATTTTGGAATCTGCATCAAGCAAGATTCATTCAATCATATTTCATTTAATTGGCAAATTGGTTTCCGAGTGTAGTGGAGTAATGATGTTTTATGCACCAGTCAAGACTCTTTCACATATCCAGTTAGTCAGTTCTTAGATGGAGGAGGAAACCAAAGTGCCCCCAGAAAACCACTGACATTTGCCAAGCAAACTGACAAACTTCCTCATACTAGCATCTGCCCAAGCAGCATTTGGATCTAGGCACTAAGAGGCACTGTGTCCTGTAAGATTACCCTTAAGACCACTTAGTCACCATGACCCCAGTGGTTCCAGGGGATAAGAGAAGAAAAATAGCATATTTTTTTAAAAGATGATATAAGTAATTTAAAGCATTGTCTTTTCATGTCATTGACACCATGACATTTAAGTGACAGAATCTTGACAGGAATGTAAAGCACCATTCCTCCACTCAACTCTTCTCGACTAAGTATTGATATCAACCTGTTTACCGGGCTTTCATGACTACTTTTCTACATTCAGCACAATCTGTGCTTTGATTTTTAATTCTCCTTTAAAATTAGAATCTGTTAACCATGTGAATATATTTTTCAGGATGGTACAGTAAAAATTTGGGATACAATGCTATCACAGTGTAAACTAAGTTTAAATGGACATTTACAGTCTGTTACATGTGTTATATGGGGTGGAACTGATCTATTGTATACATCATCACAGGATAGAACTGTTAAAGTTTGGAGAGGAGAAGATGTAAGTTCATCAGTGTATAGAATATGTGTACAGTCAAGCTTATCTATAATGAAACATCTTAAGAAACAAGTGTCAATAATTTACATTCTTTAGAAGCTGGTATCCTTCGTTTACAGTGCAGTCTAAAAATCCTGGCCATGTGAAAACTGAACCACTTCATAAGGGCATACTATGAAAATTGTTAGTTAAATAAACATGTGAAAACTGAACCACTTCCTTAAGGCACACTATGAAAATTGTTAGTTAAATAAACGTGAAAACTGAACCACTTTATTAGGGCATACTATGAAAATTGTTAGTTAAATAAACATGTGAAAACTGAACCACTTTATTAGGGCATACTATGAAAATTGTTAGTTAAATAAACATGTGAAAACTAAACTACTTTATTAGGGCATACTATGAAAATTGTTAGTTAAATAAACATGTGAAACTGAACCACTTCATTAGGGCAAACTATGAAAGTTGTTAGTTAAATAAACATGTGAAAACTAAACTACTTTATTAGGGCATACTATGAAAATTGTTAGTTAAATAAACATGTGAAAACTGAACCACTTCATTAAGGCACACTATGAAAATTGTTAGTTAAATAAACATGTGAAAACTGAACCACTTTATTAGGGCATACTATGAAAATTGTTAGTTAAATAAACATGTGAAAACTAAACTACTTTATTAGGGCATACTATGAAAATTGTTAGTTAAATAAACATGTGAAACTGAACCACTTTATTAGGGCAAACTATGAAAATTGTTAGTTAAATAAACATGTGAAACTGAACCACTTCATTAGGGCATACTATGAAAATTGTTAGTCAAATAAACATGTGAAATCTGAAAACCTGTCTAGTTAAGACTAAATCTTTAGTATGATGGCTGTATGATTTATGCAGGTTCTGCTGGGTTACGTAAATTACCAATTAATCTTGGCCTTTACAATCAGATGGTTTTTTTTTATTTTGACTGTGATAGTAATTTCAATATAACAGATAATTTTAAGTTTTTGTACAACAACCCCCCTTTTATGTAGCACCTGTTTAGTAGTGTTTAGTGAGTAATGGTGTTTAACATCCCAGTAAAGAATATTTCACTTATATTGAGACATTGCCAGCTATAGACGAAAGGCAGAAATTTAACACTTATTTCTGTAGTATATATGTAATATTGTACAAGACATTACTTTCTGTATAGGCAATTATCTCCACAAATGAATCTTAGGTGGTGATCTATGAGTCAGACCACTGAGTCCCTTAGGCCCTAGTTGTGTAAGGAGATCTTGTTACAATGCTCTCTTGCTAGACCTTAAGCAGCAAAATGGGACAGACTCCGATGGTACCTAAAATTAATAGTAGAACTGTTTAACTAATTGAAAAAAATATTTTAATAGTTCATTTCCTAATGAAACTTCTTTGTAAGTTTCCTCTTCTTCATTTTCTTGGCTCTTCAACCTGAAACACTACATAGAGAACCTACATAACCATGTTGTTTAACTAAACCTCTAGAAGCTAAAACAACATAAAATGTTTACCAGTGATTTTGCTTTGGTTTTTAAAAACTACACTCTACCTTTCAGATTGGGAAAATTTGGACCCTTTTTATGTCACATATTATGCTTAGAATTTTGAAATTCATTGCAAAGATTTTATATTGTGACAGTATCTAACACTTTTTGTCAGTAAGAACAGTTTTTAGACAACTGGATTTAACTTAAACTATTTTATTGTGTGTCACTGTTGCCTTTGGGGAATTTTAGTTGTCAAATTGGGAAATTTCAGTCTTATTTCTCAAGGGGAAACTACCTTTATTCGGTAGTAATTTTAGGCAAACAAAACCACTGTTTACGTCTTAAATATTATAACAGAAGAATCTTAATATCATGGACAGATTGGTCTTCATACTGCAACTGGTTCAACTGGTTAGTTCTTATTAACTATGACGGAGCTTAATCTTTGTATAATTTTTTAAAAAAAAAACATCCAAAGATGCATTTTTTCAAATTAATGTAATTTTTTTTGTCTTGCATAAACATCAAAATCTAGAAATGTTTATAAGTCTGAGAATGAAAATTAAGATTTATGTTGATTTGAAATTGCTCAAAATTCTTTAATTGATTAATAAAAATGTAATATTACAGTTTTCTTTAAAAAATCACACAGTTTTGTTGCAGTTTTCTGTTAGTAAAATAAATTTTCTTTTACACTGTTTCACATTACATTATTAATATACAGGGTGTTTTATGTCGCACACTACAAGGTCATGGCCATTGGGTCAACACCATGGCTTTAAGTACAGACTATGTGATGAGAACGGGAGCATTTGAGCCATCTAAAGCAACACTTGTACCTAAAAATACAGATATGTCAGGTAAGCTTCTCTCTCTCTTTCACTTATATCGAGATGTCCCCAGCTATAGGCGAAAGTGCAGAAATTTTTCCTGTGCATTGCGCTGATGGCATTAAACAGCAGGGTTCTTTATCGTGCCAAGCCTACCATGACACAGGTAGTTCCTATCCAAAAGAACCATGACTTTCATTTCGTAATGTTTGAGTGCTTGGCGAAAGAACAGTCACTACCCACTTTTAGGTCTTTGGTCAGACTCTGTCAGGGTTAAAACCCACGACCTCCCACTTATGGAGCGAGCACTCTACCAACTGAGCTACCGCAGTGGTTGCATAAAGCTTGATATTTCAGTTTTAAATAATGGCAATTCAATCAAATTTCAAAATGTAAATGTTTTCATTTTGATTTTCTGGCTTCAAAATAAATGTTCAGTATACTCAACATAGTATTACTTTTAGTCTAAAATGTGTCATAAACATATTTTAATTACTTAACTAGATGATGAGATGGCAAAGATAGCTAAGGAAAGATACATATCGGCAAAGGTAAGAAAGAACACATGATTTATTTTACTAAAAGAATAAAGGTTTATGCTACAACTTGTCTGGTTACGTTTAGTAATATTTATTTGCACCCCAGTTAATTCCTTTCACTTTTATCAAAGTAGTAGTTCTTGGATGTTGGAGGAAGCCAGAGTTCCTGAAAATCGATCTCAAAACCTAAAATGACTAAGTTTATAGCACAAGTAGATTGTCAATCTAATTGGTAACTCTACTTGGTAGAAAAAATCTTATTTTTAGAACATTAGATAAATCACAACCCCAAAGAAAGTTATAACAAATCTTAGGTTGGCATGGTTTTATAAATCTTCCTTATCCCAATACAGTGTAATTTTCATCTTTCTTACTAATTGTCTTAAGAATATTTAACTTTGAATTTTATTCTGTTGAAAAAAGCAAATGTAAAACATGATTGAATTTCAATTTTGATTTTAGTTTTGTGTCGCATATTGTAGGTTATATGTCAGTTATAAAATTGATTTGGACTGACTAGTTGAGCATCTCCAATAAAACTTGGGATAGTAAGTGAGCTTTTCAGATTACATAACTAGGTCTATAGCCATAGCCTATAATACTTTTTGAAAACTTCGTGTTAGTGTTGTTATTCTTTAATATTTCTTTGCAAACAAAGTGCTGAGAGGGCATATAAAGAATTTGGTCTGTCCATAGGTCTATATATATGTCTGTATTTTTGAATGTATATATATTATGTTTGCCTTATTTCAATTATTTTTTATGACAAACATTACTGGTTTTCATTTCTTTCTGTACAGGGAAATGCTCCTGAAAGACTTGTGTCAGGATCAGATGATTTTACATTGTATCTATGGCAACCAGAAGAAGAGAAGAAGCCATTGGCAAGGATGACTGGGCACCAGCAACTTATTAATGATGTACAGTTTTCACCTGACACTAGATTAATAGCTAGTGCTTCTTTTGATAAATCTGTTAAATTATGGGATGGCAAAAATGGAAAGTAAGTTGATAAAAATGCCATTTATTTGTGATATGTAAAATAAAAAGTTTGATTTATATCTTGCCTGGCAGTCTTCTGAGGTGCTAACACTTGGGTTTCCTTGATGAATTCTTCAAGAACTGGTGCCTTGTTAGTGTATCTTGCTAGGCTAGCTAACTTAAAGCATGGTGAAGCATGTGAGATTGCCTGTACATAAACTTCAATCTTTTGCATTACATGTTTATTTGACTCTTAAGTACACCGTATGTTTGTATGAATATATTCTACACTTTCCTTGATAGAGCTCTAACAGCTTAATGTATGAACCAAATTTATTTATTTACTTAATCGGGCAAGTCTGGGTATTGTAACCTGCATCTCTTTTTTAACAAAGTTCTTGTCTGTGTTTGTTTCAATTAGATTTTTTGGTCAGCAATCTAAAACCTTTGAATTATAATTCATGAAATTGCTAACAAAAGTTAACCATCATAATATTTTAAGTGGACATATATTTCATAACCTACACTCCCATTGTGCAGTGTTATTGCTTTATTTATTTCACTCAAACTTTGTTTATTTCAAACAAATTTTGTTAGGTGTATAGCATATCTGGAACTAAAAGGTTTTTCAATAATTTCTTTTTTTATTGGCCCGTTATAAAACATGCAAATTAATTCATTAATTTTAATAGCTGATTCTTTGAAAATCAAATCTTGTCTAAAACTGCTTTGTCAAATGAATTTTTAATTTGGTGCAAATTCATTTATTAATAAGAAGAAAGCTAGAAGATTTTCTAGAATTTTTTTTTTTTCAATATTTATTTGGTTTATAAACTTAAGCATAAAATTCAAGTTAATATGATTTAACTCATTTGTAGGTTTCTTGCCACATTACGGGGACATGTAAACAGAGTGTATCAGATAGCATGGTCAGCCGATAGCAGGTTATTGTGTAGTGGTAGCTCTGACTCCACACTTAAAGTTTGGGACATCAAACAGAAGAAATTATTATTTGATTTACCTGGACATGCTGATGAGGTAGGAATTTTTATTCAAATGAAAAGTAACAATTTTTGCATCTAAATTCATAGTTATGTTAGGTCAGGGGATTTTTTCATCTGTTGACTAATATAGCGTTTTAGTCATGATTATCTTGAAATTTCCTTCAGAATGAGTTCAAGGTTGACCTTTATTATTTCATCACTATTTGAGCAATTTTTGAAGACATTTTAATGCATAATAATGTTTAATGTTATAAAGTCAAGATTTTAACACAGAATTGAGGTTAAATGTCTCTACCATGATTTAGAGTTAACCATTTCATTTTAGTTTTGATAAATTCCTACCCACGTTTGTCATCAAATTGAGGTCAAGACATTGAACATTGGCAAAATTTTTGCCAGAAATCGATACTGAAGCTGAGTTTACACATTTATACAGTTTTCAACTTGTAAAATTTCTAGATATAATTGCTTTAGCAGATTTTACTAGGAATAATGTGTTTTAAAAGTACACAATGCTGTAGATATATGGCTGCACCATTAAGTTTTATTTGAGATGTTGATGTTGTAATGTTGTTTAAAATTGCATCAATTTAACAACAATTTCAACGAGAGCAAAGTTGTCTATCTCAGTGGATTAATTTAAGAACAAATTTGTGTATGTGTTAGTGATGTCCTGATTGTCGTGAATAATCGAATTGTCGGTCGACTTTGCCTATCCAATTTCGATGATCAATTGCAAAATACCAAATTTATAATCGGCTAGGTAAAGGGAAGCAACTCTAACTGACCTTGGTTACTACACGTGAGCAAAGATGGATGCTAAGCGAGAGATTTTCGACCATTCAGGACAAAAAAAGAAAAGTGTTTATTTATTTTGCAGATTATGATTTTCAGTATTACATATTTTGAGTTAATGTTAGTTTCTGATTTCTTTCATTTTTGTTGTCATAGTATGTTTTATTAGTTATGATAAATCAAAAAAGTACAAATTCATAAGTTCAGTATCTTTCATCTTAAATACTGATTATTAATTGATTAATCGTCGATTGAAGCCTGATGATTACAACCAATTAATCGATTCCATTTTTCAACCGATTTCCCAACACTAGTATGTGTGTAATGTGTAAGTGTGTATTATGGCCCTGCCATGTTCTTGCACCCACTTAGGGTATCTTTTGAATAAGGTGCTAGCCCACTGAGTCAATATGCTACAGACAAACATACAACTCCTGGCCCCAAGTGAACCAGTCGATACTTTGTCCTTTTAATGCCAAAACGAGGAGGCATTATATCAAATTTTTAGGTCTAATGTATGAACTGACTGGGGTTCTAACCCACAACCTACTGCTGTTAAGGCAGAAACTTCAATAATATATATGTACATAATAGAAAGCTTTTATGCTAACAAAACAATGATAGGCAGTAAGCAAGCATATTGCAAATGCAAGTCTGGTAATAATCCTGTATTGTGTAAAAAAAAAAAAATCACATTTTCTGTTTTGATTTTAGAATCTCCTTTGAACTTTATCATGAAATTGCTTGTTTGAAATAGGTTTTGCATACCAATATCTTGTTGAATTGAGATGTTAAATAAGTTCAATACTTTAATGAATGCCAGCCATTTTGGATTGGCAATATTCACTCTGCATTTTTGTCTTTAATTAGTACAGTCATATATATATATATATATATATGAAGGGACCTCAGTGGCAAAATGGTCAAAGTTATATGCTTACAGATCATATGCTTTTCATTGCATAAGTTTGAATCTCACTCAGGACAACAGTCAGTGAGAAAAAGTTTGCCAGTTCAAGAACAAAGACTGGTTGTTATTTCCACCATCCCTAAACTTACTGCATGGATATAATCAAAGAATCTTTAACTTTGGTCTAAACACCATTCTTTCACTATACTCTTATCTGTGACATTATGGCACAAAAAACCCTGTCTTAAAGGCATAATTATTGTGTAACAGGAAGGAGAAAAAATGCAGAGTCAGATCAGGGCTCAAAAACAGGATCTTCCACACTATAGATGACTGCTCTATCAACTGAGCTACCCAGACCGCTACATTCCTCCCTTGTTATTCTTGAGTTTTTCATGTTTCAATGGAAAATTTCACCCAAAATTTATATGGATTGACTCTATATGGCCCACAATCTTTAGTCTACCATTCAGAGGGCCACACTGGCAACCAAACTGTAACAGGAAGGAAAAAATGCAGGGTTGGACCAGGGATTGAACCTGGGACCTCCAGGGCTATAGGCAAGTGCTCCACCAACTGAGCCAAACAGACTGCTACATGTGTTTTAAAACTAGCATACATCTGTTTTTGGTTGCTTCCATTACCAATGTAGTGAATACACACAATTATGCAGATCTTTGTAGCATTCATTTATACATGTTTCAGTAGCAATTAATAGAGCCTAAGTAAGTCAATTTAAAAGATTAATATCAATATTATTATTAAGAATAGGCATCAGAAATTAGTTTTAAAAATATATGAGTGTTTTATATATCATTACTGTTGACAACATTTTAGGGTTTCAGAACACTTTATTTGCAGTCAAGTGTTACACACATATTTTAATAAGTGATGTAAACAGTTTTGATATTTATTTATAATTATTAGTAAAGTATGACCTATAGCTGGTTTTAAGAAGCGATTACATAGCTGTAAAAAAGCAGTCAAAAATTGGTAGTTTTTTTTAGTTAGTGTTCCAATGGCCAGCAGCATGGGAGAGCAATTCAGGCCCATTTGACTGCTTTTTAAATGAGCACAAAGTGCTCAAGTGAGCTATTGTGATCAGTCTTCGTCCGTTGTACGTCGTCCATCGTCCGTCGTGTTTCGTGCATCAACTTTTGCTTGTTAACACTCTAGGGGCCACAGTTTTTATCCAATTTGCATCAAACTTGGCCACAGAGATCCTCTTGACCAAAGCCAAGTCAAGTTCGAACATGGGTCATGTTGGGTCAATAAATAGGTCACTAGGTAAAGTCAAAGAAAAACCTTGTTAACACTCTAGAAGCCACAGTTTTTGATTAATCTTCTTCAAACTTACTCAGAATGAAAACCTTGACCAAAGCTAAGTCAAGTTCGAATATGGGTCATTAAGTAGGTCACTAGGTCAAATAATAGAAAAACCTTGTTAACACTCCTGAGGCCCCAATTTAAGTGCAATCTTCATCAAACATGGTCAGATTGATCCTCTTGACCAAAGCTAGCTTAAGTTCGTATATGGGCCATGTTGGGTCAATAAGTAGGTCACTAGGTCAAATAATAGAAAAACCTTGTTAACACTCCTGAGGCCCCAATTTAAGTGCAATCTTCATCAAACATTATCAGATTGATCCTCTTGACCAAAGCTAGCTTAAGATCGTATATGGGCCATGTTGGGTCAATAAGTAGGTCACTAGGTCAAATAATAGAAAAACCTTGTTAACACTCCTGAGGCCCCAATTTAAGTGCAATCTTCATCAAACATGGTCAGATTGATCCTCTTGACCAAAGCTAGCTTAAGTTCGTATATGGGCCATGTTGGGTCAATAAGTAGGTCACTAGGTCAAATAATAGAAAAACATTGTTAACACTCCTGAGGCCCCAATTTAAGTGCAATCTTCATCAAACATTGTCAGATTGATCCTCTTGACCAAAGCTAGCTTAAGATCTTATATGGGCCATGTTGGGTCAATAAGTAGGTCACTAGGTCAAATAATAGAAAAACCTTGTTAACACTCCTGAGGCCCCAATTTGAGTGCAATCTTCATCTAACTTAGAATGATCCTCTTGACAAAAGCTAGCCCAAGTTCGTATATAGCCATGTTGGGTCTATAAGTAGGTCACTAGGTCAAATTCCAGAAAAACCTTGTTAACACATCTGAGGCCCCAATTTGAGTGCAATCTTCATCTGATTTAGTCAGAATGATCCTCTTGACAAAAGCTAGCCCAAGTTCATATATTGGCCATGTTGGGTCAATAAGTAGGTCACTGGGTCAAATTATATAAAAACCTTGTTAACACATCTGATGGCTCAATCTTTGTCCAATCTTCATCAAACCTAGTCAGAATGATCCTCTTGACAAAAGCTAGCTGAAGTTTTTTTTTTTTCTGGTTCTGTTGTGTTAATAGGTTGTGAGGTCAAATTACATAAAAACCCTGTTAACACATCTGAGGCCCAAATTTTAGTCCAATCTTCATCAAACTTGCCGAGATTGATCCTCCTTACAAAAGCTAGCTCAAGTTTATATATGGGTCATGTTAGGTCACTAGTTCGAAATAAAGGAAAAACCTCTTTTAAAAATAGAGGCTCCAGTTTGCCAATATCAAGCTGAGTGTACATCATTTTCAGGTGAGCGTCCAGGGCCTTCATGGCCCTCTTGTTTTGTATATTATGATTTTTCTACGAAGGCATGATGTCCATAATAGTAATCAACTGTTCAATGTAAATTTAAATTCCTGGTGCTATTTTGACCCAAATACTTCTCTGCAACTATAGTTTTTATAAGCAGTTTTGAATTGATAAATATTATCAAATTTTTTTTTTTTTTTTTAAAAAGTAAATAAACAATTATATTATATAAATTGCAAATATTTACTTCTTCAAACTAAAAAATCCACTCTCATGAATTGAGCTTTGTATGAAAAACAATTAAATAGAAATGGATTTGTAAGGGAGATAGCTCTGTTAGCCTTATAAAATGGTATAATTTGTTGTAGGTTTATGCTGTGGATTGGAGTCCTGATGGTCAGAGAGTGGCTAGTGGTGGTAAAGACAAAGTTCTCAAATTGTAAGTTGTATTTACTTCTTACCTTACACACTGTACTATATAATATTGTTTGGTTCGTTTTTAAATCACTCTATATGAAGCACAGTAAAATATATATAAGTGTCAGCATTCAGTTAAAGCTTTATGTTTAAGTTCTGAAATCAAATCAATTATGCAGGCAACTTAGTCTGATCTTCTGACAGTATTTTTTGAGATGGTTTGAGGATTTTATTTTATGGTTTATAATTACATTGCCACAATGTATAATTTATGCTTGCATTCTGAATTTTAGGATCTTTACAATCATTCTAAGAAAGCACACTTGAGTTTTAAAAGCAGTTAAAATATATCCACAAAACATCTTTATAATCTAATTTATATGTGTAATAACCAATAGATAAAAATTTGATGATGTTGTAAAAAACAATAAGCAATCATCCAACCACAACTTTGTTTAAATTCAAAGTTGAATTTGATAAAACTAAATAAGACTGTCTTTTATTTTCAAATGAGTGAGGATTGAAGATACAGTATTTCTCATCCATTTTCACTGAAAATTTGTTATTGCAAAGCAATCATGATTTAATAACCTTTTGTGTCACTAGAGGATATAAAATTCTGCCTCCACATAACAAGTGACCTTTGTACACTTAAAACTGATAAACTGTTGGTTGTAATTGGGCTTTAGAATGTCTATGTAGATCACATGAATGATGTTGCCACCTGTGTTAGATGATGCAGCTAGCAGTAAAATTCCCATGGTCATGACCAGTTCTGTAGAAGTTGTCATCATATTAATGTACTGAACTTTTCTTATTAGATATATATATTTTTTATGAAATATTTATGTTTATAATTGAAAAATAATGAATTGAACATGTGATTAACTTATACTTTATTGTTTAAGTTTCTGTATTTTATAAGACTACTGTTGAAAGAAAAAAAAACAAAAAAATATATACAAGGCTTTTTACATGCATAGTTTCTGTTTAACATTTTTCTGAAAAAAGTTCAAAAGTATCTTGTAAATTGAAGTGTTGCAAAAATGATGACAATTGTCTGTTGATTTATAAATCAAATGTGTCTTATGATAATATTATATATTAATTATAACATTATATAATAATGGTTATAAATACCAGGCCCTGTAAAAATTTAGGGCAATGTCGGGCAGGATGCTTTAACTTGCCATGCCTGACGACATTGGGCATGGGTTTTTAAGGTCTCATCCAAAGGACTCCAAAGGAGTGCTTTGCAAAAGAACAGTCACTATCAATTTTAAGTCTTGGTCAGACCAAGTCAGGGTTCAAACCCTCAACCTGTCACATACAAAGCAAGCAGTCTAGCAACTGAGCTACTGTAGTGGTTTTTATTGTTTGAGGACTAAATGTTTTAAGGTGTTTTGAATACTGTAAATCTGGAAATGTACATGTCAGTTAATTTTTACAAGAATTTGCATATTTTTATTTTTGAGTTGTTGGATGATGGTCAGTGTAAATGTAAATAAAATACCACAAAATAATATATTCATGAAAGTTGTATTTTTTCATCTCACAAATTTACGTGAAATTAAAATGACTGAGAAAATTTCCAATTTACAGTAATTTAAAATTGGAACATCTGATACTTTGAAAGCTTTTATGGTGCCTATAGTCTTGTCAGACTGTGTGATTCAAGAGAAAAATAATTTTTGAACAAGTCAAAATTAAGGGACATACAGAAAATCATGTATTATTTGACTAAGTCATGAAAATAATTCTCAAATAAAATCATTTACAGAATTAGCTTGAACATCTTTTTATTGATTGATCAATCCAAACATCTGAGTGTTTTTAAATATGTATACATGAGTTTAATAGGGAAGAATGAAAAAGTGTCAGTACTTGTCAGACCTGAAAAGGCAAAAAAAAATTAATGTCAAGCCTAGTAAAATCTAATTTACCTGGATATATGATTACTAGTATTCCCAGAAATTTTCTTCAGTGACAGGTGAGCTGTATGCTAAAGGGGTATTTTCATACAAATAGTGGAGTGGAGTAGATTAATGTTGTCATAATTATTTCTCTTTTTAGCTCACCTGATAACAAGTGCTCATGTGAGCTATTGGTATCAATAGAGGCAGACCCTACATCATCCGTCGTCCGTCCGTCCATCCATCTGTCCGTCAACAATTGCTTCAAACGACTTCTTCTCAGAAACTTCTGGTCATATTTTTGTTCAAACTTGGTCAATAGCATCTATAGGACATTGCCTTTCTGATTTGTGTTTTTGGTTGCCATAGCTACCAAATGTAAGTCACATTGACCTACATTGTTGAAAACCTAAAAAAATCTTCTTCTCCAAAACCACTTCACTGAGATAAAATCTAATGTGATATTTGGCATCTACAGCATCTTATATACCAAGTTTGTGAATTTCAATAATTTTTGTGAAAAATTAGGTTATGCGTTTTTGCGTTTATTTTTAATACATTGTAAGTAGTATTTTTTTACCAAAATTACAATAATGAATAAATTTAGGTGAATTCTTTTTCCAAACATCATTTTCTCATGTGAAGAAACATATGCTTGACAATTTTCATGAAATTCTGTAAAATACAAGTCACTTTTTTTACCTTTTTCATTTTCAATTCTAGCAACCCAAGGGTCAAGGGTTCAAATCCCAGTGAGGGCCACTTTTTTTTTCTTTTTTTTTTTTTTTTTTTCTTTTTAAATTTCTGAATTTTATGACTTACAATGTTGCATGGAAGAGATTTTATGATTTTTTACTTTTTAGTGTAATTATTATTTTTGAAATACATGTGATACTGATATGTAGATATAGCTAAAACCTTGAAATATTTTTTTTTGTTTTACAAAATCACTGTTATGCGACATAATTTAAACTAATTGAACAAATTTTTTAAAATAATTTGCAGTTGACTTTTACAATTTTTATAAATATTTTAATTAATGTGTCAAATCTGTAAAGTCTTAAATCCGTATCTGAAAATTGCTCATGTGAGCTTTTGTTATGGATAGGCACTCTGCCATCCATCCATCCATCAAAAGACTTCTTCTCAGACACCATTGGTCACATTTCATTCATATTAGTCAATAGCATCTATAGACCATTGCCATTCACATTTGTGATTCTGGTTGCTATGGCTACCAAAAGGTCACAGTGACCTACATAGCTAAAACCAAAACAATAAAAATAATGTTCTCTGAAACCACTTCTATTGAGGCAACATGTTATGACTTACCAGGTATTATCAAGACATACCAGTTACATTTAAACTTAGGTAAGCAAATTAGGGCCATCTTTGGCCTCTTTTTTTTGGGTGGTCATTCTTGGATAGTAGAGAATACTCTTGTGCCCAAATAAAACCACCAGCCTTCAGCAAGGGAACTGACAAACTTTCTAACACTAGGATCTGCCCAAGTAGTATTTTAACCTAAGTGCTTGTGCACTGTAATCTGTAAGAGTGTCCTTTATCTAAAACAGAGAATTCAATAAGGGCTGTATTTGAAGTATAAAGAATGTTTGTTAGGGTGTTAAATCACAGGATGTTAAAATATTCTTTTTGATTCTTTTAAAGTCATTTTGTTTTATGAGGGCCATTAAATCTGATTTATTTTCTAAAACTGCAAGTACATTGTTGTAAATAATGTATGTTTTAGCAGAGATTTTGTACCCCATATACATAATATATATATAGGAAAAATTATGATCTACATTTAAACATGGGATGGTTTTCAGGAAAAGGGTTCATTGTCAAGTCGGTCAGCTTATGTCATTGGATTTTCCATAATTTACTGTCACTAAATAGTGATGAGGATAGGTAACTCTGAAGTAATTAACTAAAAATCAAATCCGAAAATTCTTCATCACAGTTGGTGATATAACCATTTCAGCCATTCAATGATGTATTTGATGCAGTGTCAATCACCTGTCTTAAGGCATGCTTGCATCAAGGGACACCAATTTTTATTAGATTAGCTCTGAAGACACATTATTATTTTTGTCAGTTATTTCATACTAAAATGCCCATTTTAATTTTTCTGTCTGTTGGATTAGTTACAAAAGCATATTTTAATTTTTTTTTTAATCGGATGAGCTCAAAATTCCCATTTTAATTTTTCTGCTTGTTGGATTAACTATCTCCCAGATGAGCTTCAATGGACTATTAATTCTTTTCATCACTTTATGAATGGAATGTTTCTGTATTTATGGCCAATCCCTCACATTATACTATAAAGGCCTTGGTTTCAGAACTATTAAATCAAGATTAATAGTCAGAGTTTTATGTGTTGTGTGTCCCTTAGTGACAACAAAATCTTGACCACTGTAAATATCTAAGACAGATAAGAAAATTTGATTGACCATTACATGGTATGGTCAGCTTTCAGTCTTTTCATTAAAGTCCACCTGTTTTCAATATGTTAGCCCTAAAATTAAAGATAAAACTGCTATATGAGATAGAGTGTGACACCAATGTAACATGTCTTTGTTCACAGTAGATTTATAAGGTCTTAACTTCAAGATAAAATCATTGATATTTAATGGTCAGAGCATTCTTGTATGGGAGTCTAATTTTTCATCCAGAATACTTCTTTTCATGACTTAAATAATTTGATGGTCAAGAAGGAATTTATTTTCTTTTGTAGGATTGATTTAAATTTTTAATCACAGTAATCTGATTTTGGGTTAACGTCAGAGCCACTAGTACATATAGCATGTATTTTTCTGTTTTAATATTTTCACATAGCAATTTTCACATTTAATTTCATATCATGTATTAATAAAAATTTTAAGAACCTTTTTTTTTTTTCAAGTACTTAAACATATAGATCACATTTTATCAAGTTTGAAAACTTGAAATTGAAAGTACATGTAATTATATATATTTATATATATTTATACTTTAGTTAAAATTTTCATATTTCCTCTATTTTTTGCAAAAATTTATGATTTAAGATAAGTAACACTTTCTGGTGAAGACATCCTTGAGGAATTCTGAAGGTCGTATAGTACTAAGTTACTGTGACCCAGTCCAATTAGTCAAAGATAATGTGAAGTGATAGTTTATAATTTATTTGAATTATGTCAGAAGATTTATTTACTACTATCAGTTGTTGAAATAATTTAATTCTTAATTGGCATGTTGTAAAATTTAAACTTGTTTGATGGATAGCTGATGTTGTTTGCCGAATTTAAGATATCCCAGATTTGAACATTACATTTTTAGTCGGCTAAAATGATTTTAGATATGTGGTCTTATCTTTTCTTCTATGAACCAAACACTTTATACATGTTTATTTAAATGCATATACAGTAAAAACCTGATTATAAAGAATAACCACAACACCATAAATTATGAATTTTATAAACAGATAATCTTATTTATTTATTTTTTTAATTAATTTATTTATTAATTTATTTTATTTTATTTTATTTTATTTTATTTTATTTTATTTTTTTAATTTAATTTTATTTTATTTTATTTTTTTAATTTAATTTAATTTAATTTTATTTTATTTTATTTTAATATGATGCAAATGCCTGTTTAAACATTAGCTTGCCTTTAAGTATGTGGATGGGTCTGCTGTATGTAAACGTGCACTCAGGATGACCTTTAGGGACAAGTTTCAGAGAAACAGAAATTTTGGATTTTTGTTGCCCCACTATTCCATTCTAACATATGATAAAAATGGTAGCAAATGAAATTATAGAACTTACATTTCTCAAAAAGAGCCCAAGACCTATGGATTTTGAATCATGTGTTGTACTGCTTAACCACATTGGTAGGCCCTTTCTTTTGTACACCCACTCATTTTTTGTAAAAAAAAATTCACAGAAATGTTAAAAACCTTCTTGATTTTCATCATTTTTAAGCCATTTTTAACCACAAGTAAAATTTTAGTAAGGACATAAAGGAAGTTTTTCTGCCACATTTTTTTCTGTGTGAAAGCTGTTACACATCTTTATTTGTTTGATAAAGTTTGTCAGTGATCTTATATCTATTGTTTATTACCCATAATGTCATCTTCTTTAATTTATAAAATGCCAGTAATGTCAGGACCCATTGATGAGATCATGTCATCAAGATATAAAGGTCAATTAGTGCTGACAACTATAATCCTACAACATAGAACAGCTGCTGTTAATAGACAAGTCAACTGTGTACTGGAAATTTAGACTAGACATTCGACATGGACTTGAATTGTACTTTTACTTAAACTTGAAAACAGACTTGAAACTGGAATTCTTGCATGAGGCTCTGGACTTTGACTTGACAAGGACTTTTCATAAACTTATACATGGGATCAGACCCCGAATTGGCCTAGGACTATAGCCTGGACTTGGACTTAAACTTGTATATAAGTAGAATCTTGAATTAGACTGGATTTTAGCCTGAACTTCGATTTGAATAAGGACTTAAAATTGTACATGGGAGTATACCTGGAAATGGACTAAGTTTAAAGCCTGGATATGGATTTAGTTTTATGGAATTGGTCTGGATTAGGCCTGGACTTGGACTTAATCACAACCTGGACTTGAACTTGTTTGTAGAAAAGGACCTGGAATTAGGCTTTGACTTTGATTGAGACTTTTTTTTGGACTTTGAATGTATCCTAGAATTAGATTTTGACTTTGGGCCTGAAATAAACCCAGAAATAGATTTTTAACTTGGACCTGGAATTAATATCTGACATAGATTCTGACTTGACAATGAAAATAAAAGCAGTAGTTGTACATCTATAACTTTTTTTTTTCTTTTATAAATTACTTATTAGTGATTCTTAATAAATAACAAGCCTTGACCAGAGTTCAGAGTCCAGGTCCCTAGTCCAGTCAAGCATTTCTAATATATCAAAGTCAGCAGCTATATAGAGTCTGATTATAAATATCAGATTTTGTAAATCAGTGACAGCTAGGGTTCAGTTTTAGTGACAGACAGGTCACAGTGATAAGGAAGTACCATATACATGAAGATAGTTTTAAGTATCTTTAACATTCTTTGACAAAGAATTTTGAGTTACTACCATATGTTCTGAAAACTGCAAAATGAAAGTTTCCTGTTGTAAATCTTCTAAGTGTCTACTTCCACAATGAAACCTATTGTCCATGTTGTTTTGATCAAAATTTGTCAGAAAACTGTCAATTTTCGCCCTTAAATCAAAGCATATTTACCAAACAGTCTGTTCATATCATAAAACATTTTGAATGGTGATTAAGTGCATATATACAATCATTCTCAGTGATATTGTCCAGCATGAAAGTAGATTTGCCATTTGCAATAATGGTAGAAACATAATGATTCAATTGGCAGTTACAGGCATTTCCATTATAAAGTTGACTCTCTTTTAAGAAAAAACATATTCCTTATACAATGAAACCTGTCTGAACTAAACACTTAGGTTTGGATTACACAATATTCACATTACACTGGCAATTTTATGTGCTTAATAGAAAATTTCGTTCTTAGTTATGATAGTTTTCAGTTTTCTCGCAGTTTGGTCATCTCAGGTTTTTCATGGTTTGGTTATCTCAGATTTTTCTCAGGGTTTAGTACATGTATTCTCAGTTTTTCTCAACTTGATCATCTCAGGTTTTTCCATGGTTTGGTTATCTCAGATTTTTCTCAGGGTTTAGTACATGTATTCTCAGTTTTTCTCAACTTGGTTATCTTGGGTTTTTCTCAGGGTTGGTTATTTCAGGTTTTTCCATAGTTTAGTCTTCCAGAGTTTTAATAACCAAGGTTTTTCTCAGAATTTGGTAATCTCCATCATTTCTCAGGGTTTGGTTAACTCATTTATTTTAGGATTTGGTTGTCTCATGTTTTTCTCAGTGTTTGCTTTTCTCAGGTTTTTCTCAATGTTTGTTTTTCTCAGGTTTTTTTTTCAGGGTTGATTTTCTCAGGTTACACAATATTAATAAGTTAAAAAAAAACTCTTTTAAAACCCATAAAATAAGGTTAATAATAAAATATTTGTCCACAGATTTGAACAGGTATTGCATTGCATTGGAACAGAGGTTTTCAGTCAAAACATTGCTTTATATTCACATCAAATTAACTTAAACAGTCAAAATGCTATAATCTTATAAATCTCTAGGTAGTAAATCTAATGATAAAGGGATAAAAACTACCAAGTTTTGTTTTAACAAGGAATTGTAGCAAATCCAACACATATGTTATTTTGATAGAAAATTGTCAAACAAATTTGCCCCAGAGATATTCAGGGACTTTAAAGATTGACATTTATATATAAAAGCATTTCTACACCAAGTTCAAAGCCAAGACATCTATTTAAGCAGTAACGAAATATCTTTGATGTACAGTCATAAGTATGAGAGGACTTCTCTTATCAGAGTCATTTAAATGTTTGATCTGGGTGTTTGATACACATACAGTCATTCATTATTACATAGTTACATGCTTTGTACTGATAGGGATACATTCTTATTATATGTAGATGTAAGATTTTATACAGTTATGTCAATTAGTAAAAGCGACATGAATGTTCTAACAGACCATCCTATTCCTTGTAAATTTGCTTTTAGAGTATTAGATTTGTAAATCTTTTATTTGTACATATAACATGTCTGTACATAACTTTTTAGAGAATTAGCTATCAATTGGCAATTAAAATAGAGAATTCAGTCTTCAAAGAAAGTAAATATCTGTAAAGTTGTATGTATATGATAATTTAATTTGTCATTTGACTCTTAGCCCAGAATAATTTGAAATAAAAAAATGTTTTCATCTAAATAAATATTACTGAGAAAGAGACCAAAAAAAAAAAAAAAAAAAAAAAATTACAAGTTCTTCACCTATGCAAGCTTAGAACCATGTTACATTATATGCTGTTGACCAATAAGTATCCTTACTCAGAAAGTCAATATTTATTTTTATTACAGAAAAGTTCCAATTTTTTCCCAAAAAATCCGGCTGCATATTGTCTCAAATTTCTTTGTGAAACTAGGGATAGCTCATTCTTTATTGTTGAATGAACTAGTAAATTCTTATTTATGACATCACATTGATCTACAGTCAAACCCTGTTAATTGCATAGCCTTCATGATTTAAATATTTATACATGCAATATATACAACTGTATGCTTTAATTATTCTCTTTTTCCAAAAGGTTTTCATGAAAATTTTATTTTGTTAAGATTATTTTTGTGAATACAAAGTACATTTTGGTTTTTGAGTGATTGTTCTCTGTATGACTTATCTTTCATTCAAGTTTATTTTACCATATATCATTGTAACTTTTAAATATTTATTTACACTCAAGATGGATAGAACTAAAAGTTGTGTATGGATGAATTGACACTTTTTTCTTTCCACAATTATCTAAGACCTTTAATAAATCTTTATATGTATTTCTGAAGTAGTCCTGATCAAAAGGAAATGTGATTGATTTACCCATAATTCCTGTCAATAACTTCCTTTCATCTGCAGATCACATGACTAAACAAGGCAATTGATTGGCTAATCTGTGGAGCCATTCTGTCAATACACAGTCTCTTGATTGTGATTAATTTGCTTCTTATATTACAAATAATAAGGTTGATGCATTATTACAAGTATGTCTACCAGTGTGTTTTCTCTTTGACAAAAGTTGCATCAACTATAAAGAATACACACACTTAGATACATACACTTACTCTTAACTCTAGAGGTTTTAATGACTGGGATTTTGGGTTTAACTCCCCCCCCCCCCCCCCCCCCCCCCAAAAAAAAAAAAAAAAAAAAAAAATTCCAATTGAAAAGGAAACAGTTACTTTATTTTTATTGATCATCTAATATTCACACACACACACACACACACATGGTAGAGACATTTGTTGATAGTTGTTACTCTTTTCCAATTTAATATAAGCATCTAAATTTTTTTTTTTTTTTTTTTTTTTTTTTTAAATAAGACAGAGTTTTGTCACATTTTTTTTAATATATTATTATTATGATTATTCTCATTATTTTGATTGGTTTTTTTAATGAGAAAGAGTTTTGCCCTTTTTTTTCTCAACAGGCCATAGCTAGTAGAGCAGAGTTCAAGGTATGGGAAAGCATGTAGAAACCATTCTTCTCCTCTGAAACTATTGGGCAAGTTTGAACACTTGAAAATATATGTACAACCAGTAAAATATTTATGGTAAAAGGCTTTTCTTAAAACTTTAACTGGCATTTTATTAAAGAAATGTGCAACATAATTGATATATTTTAAAGATCTTTGAAAATCTGCTCTGAAGCTAGCTGTGCCATTTTGAATCAAATTGCATGTGGGAGTTCCCTCTTTGTTTAACATGGGCATAAAAAAGTGTTTGTCATCTTGTCATCTACCACATTTATTGAATACATTTTTTAAAGGCCTTTTTTAAAAATAATTAACCAATGTTATCATTTTTAGGATTAAAATCAAATCTTCATTAAAATATAGGATTGTGAAGGATTGAACAGAGGCTTATTTTAAATGAAATAGGAAGTTTTACATTAAATACAAGTTATATTGTTTTCTTTTAAATTTGAAATTCCGAAAACACATTAAATTCTGGGATTATACTGAATATATATGAGGATATTACAGTTAACACTAACAGACAATGTATTCAAGGTGTGGTATTAAAGTTCAAGTTTTTATTATTTAACAAATTTGATATTCATGAAAAATCATCATTACCCAATTTCACTATTTTTCTCATGAAAATGGATTCTATAAGAGTTTGGTATTGAATTCAATAATGCATTATTGTTTTTCAAATTTGAAATTCATGATAAGTTTGAGTTGTGGGATATTGGATATTTAATGTTGAAATGATTGTGAATTAACCTGATTCTTTATGCGTTGTCAGTGACAGGTGTCATTAGTGCTACAACACATCTATTTATGAATTCATAAATATGTTTTCCGTTTGATGATCAAAGCCTTCTCAAGGCTTTAAATGATTCCAGTTAATTACAGCCACTATTGATCGCATTCTAAATCAAATCTGAATTTAAAATGTCAGGACAGTTCACTTTAATAGCTCTAATTTTGTTATTTCATTTGTTGAAGGTATACTTGTAAAGTACACACACACACACACACACACACACACACACACACACACACACACATGAAACCTCAGAAGACAATGAAATGATACACAGTGTCTCTTATGGACCCTATTACATTCTTTAGAATCAATGATACCTTAAGAGATAGAACGAAAGAGAAGGAAGAACCTGGTTGGGCCAAAATAAAAATATAGTTTGTTTCCCCTTGCCTGACCGACCACAAAGAATCCTGCCGACTGAAAAAATTTTGTTGAAAAATGCTGTGTGATTTTTTTTTTTTTTCGCGATTCTGTGCTAATAGATTGCAGTTCGTTTCTCTTCTTTTAGTTGCCAGCCTTCTTAGTTGTCAAGACGCTTATACAGTTATAATTCAATGCGATTATAAACACAGTAGTGATAAAGATGTACTAGTAAACACACAAGAATGTTTCCTAACCAGAAAAGAAAATTATGAGGGGGAAAAAAAAAAGCCTACCTACCTACCCAATATCAGAAGTAAGGGTAGGGCAAGGGGAAACAAAGATATTTTTAATTGTGGCCTTGTAAATATTTTTAAATATATTGATCACTTGGTTGTCCTCATGCTGATTTTTATGTTAAAACCTTGAATTAAACCCCGATGTTATAGATATACATCATATTCCTGACCACTATGGCACTAGAACATCCAGTTTTAATAAGCAGACTATGTGTAGTTCAGTTTAAGTCAATTGAAAATATTACAAAATTATCAAATAGATAAACATCTCTATGAAACAATAAGGGATAGTAAGATTTTGAAACACAAAAATGTTGTGAAGACAATTTTATCAAACATTTTTTTAGAATATTCAGAACCCTTCAAACACTGCACCTTACAATCCTATATATTATGTAAACAGACTATAAATACCGGTACATAAATTTCTGGACTTTGATTAAGTAAAATCGTAATTAACGAATGATTGTGACTCTGACTAATGCTGCTCAAATTATTATTCTAATTTTAATTTTACTAATTGTGAAAGGACCTTTAGCCACTTTAGCCAAGAAAGGACAAGTTTGTGTAAAGGGTTTTTTTTTTTTTTTTTTTTTTTTTTTTTTGTAACCTTTACAGACAGGATTGATTTTATAAGTAGAAAAAAATTCATGTGATTTTCTCACTTCTTAACACCTGGTCTATAAAAAGTTGGATTTTTAATTAGTTTGTTAACAGATTGAAAAGACTTGTTATTTTGATGCTTTTATAAATAGCGTTTTTTACAAAATTTTGATGAAATAAATCACAATGATTATACATGAAAACAAGTCTTTGAAGAGAGATATTTGTCAAATATTCTGAGAACAATGGCTGTAAATTACATTTTTAATGTGAATTTTATAATTGGAAATTTAATGTCGAGCCACTCCCTTACAATCCACCTGGATCCTTTAATTAACCTGTAGAATTCGTTATGATTTAAGATCGTCGATAAATAATTCTGTAATTAGATCATTTTTTTCTTGCTGTTTGCTGAAAAATTATAAGCATGGTTTGTCCAGTATTGTCTTGTCCCACCTGCGAGTCAGAAAAAAGTCCTTAATTAAAAATATTTCAAAAATTTCATTTTTACATGAAATTGTTATGTAAATTTACAATTAAGATCACAGTTTGGAATAAAAGGTACCATCCTTTCTCCAAACATCAGTGAAAAAAAGAAACATTTTTATTCCATAATTATAAATAATTATATTCTGTAGAACTTTTTTTGTTAACTTGTTAATATCCATTCCAGCTTGGACATGAATTGAAATTTCCTATACATCTTGTATTACAGATATGATTTACTTTTGCAGAATAAATCATGAACAAATTTACAGAAAACATCTGATCCTGTTTTTCAATACATTCTGTTTGCAATTTTGAACTGCGAACATAAAGGCTTAGCATGTTATAGATGCACATTGATTTTTTGTAAACAAAAACAAATTTTAAAACTAGTTGATTGGAAAAGATTTTTTTCTATTACAATGATTATAAGACATCTGTTGATAAATAAGACTATGGTATTTTGATATATTGTCACAGGGATCATTTAACATGTAGGAGTTTTTTGTTTTTGTTTTTTTTGGAAAAAGTTTTTTTTAGATTACAAAATAAAATTTGATTTTTTTATTTGTAGATGGAGAAAGTAAACTGCAACATTGATCATGCAAATGAAGGAATATGAAATATCTACAAATTAGAGATTAGAATTGAGTACTAATGATGAACCAGCCATTGTTAGAAGTGGAACTTTAGTTATAATGAGACAGAAAGTGGAACAAAAAAAAACAACCAACAGTTTATCTATTACCATTTGAGAAATAAAAACTTGTAGTGTGCTTTGAAAAACAAAGCCTATTATCATTACCTGAAGCTTGATTGTCTCCAACATAAAATATCATTAATGATGAACAATTCGTTATTAAGAATAAAAATAGAATGCCTTCACTTTTGAACTTTAGAAAATATCGAAGTGTACCAACTGACCTTAATGATATCATTTTTTTAGATGTTCATATTTTCTAGAAAGTTGCAACAATAATTTTCACTCTTTATAATATAATTTCTTATCGTATGTCATAATGCATTTAGGTTTTATTTTCATCCTATGTGGTCGTGTACATGATGCAGATAAATGCTTTTGAACCATATATGTAATGTTTAATTCAATTAAACATTTTTTACACATACTCTTTCACTTGTTGTTATTTGTCATTATATATATATATATATATATATATATATATATATATATATAAATATATAAAAACTATTCCTAGTTACCAGTTTTAAGATAAACTTTATCTCAACACAAGGATTGTGCAAATGAGAAATGGAATTTGAAGAAAAACTAAGAATTGGATTATGTTTTCCAGGCAAACATTGCCTTGGTGTTTAGCCAATATTAGGGAATAAGCTTGCACAATGGATATACAAATTTCATGTAAACAACAACAGGGTGTGTATGCTACATCTGATTTCTTTGCACAGGAATATGCAAATGTTCCCCTTAGAATGACATCAGTAAAAGAAGGATTCCAAACATTTTTATGATATCATGGATTCTGAATATTACCAATAATCTCCAATAATATCAGAGGGGCTTTCTTTTCTTTTGGTTTCAATCAGTGGGCAAGTGGTTGAAATAGATACTTAATGGATTAGTGTGCTTCTCAACTACATAAAGGTCAAATTTGTAGATTCTAGTGTCGGAATGTTAGCCATTTACTTAAGTATCATTTTTCTCTAGATATCCACTGATTCCTTGGCTTTTCAGAGTTGACCAGTTGAATATAAGAAAAAAAAATCTTGACTGGGGCACAAAATACCATTCCACCCACCCGACATCATTACTCTTATTTCAGAGTATTTTCTGCTAAACCCACTTCCAGGCTATGTAATTCTGACTGTATATTTTGTAACACACACACACACACACATTTTGAAATAAAATCAGCTAAAACAGCAACATTCCATAGGCTAACAGAATGATTAAAAAGTTATTTTTCAAAATAACATCATATACATTATATATACATACATACTTTTAATACTTTTGGCACACACAAAGAAAAAATGATGAATTTTCCCTGTTAATCTCTTTTTAGAGAGTTTTATTTATTATGTTCTTGGATATAACAAAATGGCATCCATCCAAGATATATGAAAGAGAAATGAAAATAGCCCCAAGTTTTTCTATTCTGATCATGAAGACAGAAGTCAACACCATCTGTTTGTAATGACATCAGAATTTTTATTTTATTTACTTTTATCTTTTGAAGTGACAATATTTGTGCTCCCTCAGTTTTATTGATGTCTAAACTATTAACTAATTTCCTGTAATGTTTATCAGTTCATATTTGCCTGAACATTTTTTTATTTATTTTTATTTATTTATTTTTTTATTTGTTCATTTAGTTTTTTTTTTTTTTTTTTTTTTTTTTTTTTTTGCTTTAAATGGATATAATTTGCACATTTTAATTGCACATTTTACATGGACACACATTAACTTGTTAGGTGTGGTTTTCAGGTTTAACAACAACTACTATAGAGTTACTGAAACAATTTTAAAGTCTTGAAAATCTGGTTTTTAGCTAATATATTCGTCATTAACCAGGTTGTCATTAAACATAAAATCCTGTCATTTACAAATATGTTTAGCTGCTTTTAGAATCAAAGTACTAAAAGTACTGATAGAGCAAGAAGTATGTACTTTAATATTTTACTAAGCATTTTATAATGTTTGTCAATATAAAAACATAAATAATTAAATATCATTTTAAACATTAAGAGATCTTAGACATTATTTTTTTCATTTTGTTCACAAATCATAAAGCATTTTATTTTTAATAATTTTGAAATGCAACCATGCTTAAATGTTCCTCTCTCTCTCTCTCTCTCTCTCTCTCTCTCTCTCTCTCTCTCTCTCTCTCTCATTTTATTCGCATTGATAGAAAAAAATTTTAAAGGTTGAAAAAGAGAACTGTGAGTTCATATATTCCATTTTTCACCATGACTACAAGATAGGGACCTTATTTATAAAAGGATAAAAACAATTGTAAGTTATCCCAACACAGTAGTCATTCACTTTTACACAAATTTCAACTTAAATTTTTATCCGTGGAAGACAGCTCAACCCAACTTTTAAATTGTTTATTTATTACTCTTTCTTCAAATATGTTATCAATGACCCTATTAGAATCAAATGTAGTGGTGACTGAATTAGCCTGGGTCAGAATATAAGAAAAACTTCATTTCTGATTAACCGTTAGTACTTTTAACTAGAGCTTATTTATTATGTTGTGATCTTGTGGATTTTTAAAATTAGTAATGATGTGTATTTTTTATTGTATTTTATCAATAACATTTTGTCAAATTTGAAAAGTAAGTAATTGGGAAAATAAATATGCACCACTCATTGCTGATCTTATTTTTAACAGCAAAGAAAAAATTCTCGAACAGACTTAATGGTTATACCATTTAACTAAAAAGTAACAATTAAAGGAATGGCTTAGGATTTAAACAGAGCAAAACATTACTAGCACAATAAAAACTGGTACTAATTGAATGATTCATATGTAACACAACAAGTCGATGAGAACGTAACTAGAACTGATTACTATGCTGTATACGCGTACATTTTACAAAGTATACTATTTGCTGGTGCTTATTCCAATATTTACGATTTGGATAATAAATATCAAAACACATTGGTGCATTTTATAGCAAACATCTAGACGCCCTAGCCATAATCGGTACTGGAAAAGAAAAATAGAATTTGCTGCTCAAACACATTGCCCAATACAGCTTATTACATGAACAACGAATGAAAGAAAGAAGCAACCAAGAAAAGAAAGACAAATCGTTGTGATCACTCAAGATAAAACCTCAGACTCTGGTTGCAAATTGGGATTAATGATAAAACGCTGTCAAATTATGTGTTAAAGGTACAGTCAGAAGGTCCTTATTCAACTGTATTACAAACAGCGGTACAAAATTATTTAAAAAGTCTTCACACAATGTTTTCACACAATAAAACATAAACCAGGCATGTTAATATTTATGTTCTTTATTTATAAGAGAAAGATTTTTGTAAATGTTATATAACACGCATCGTTTTAAATAATCCTGACAAATTTCTTTTATTTCTAGGTATATTATACTCACTCATTATTGCTTTGCGTTCAGAAGAAAAGAAGTAGTAGTTGCAACTCGTTCTTGATTATTTGTCGTAATTAGAGTCAGCAACATCTATATAGTGATAACATTATTTCTACGGTCTATTATCTTTTGAAGTGGCGGTTTCTGGCTCTAGGCCTAATGATTTTTTTTTTCAAATGGTCAAAATTTTTTAATCGTGTACTTTTACATTTCCTAAATAATGTTTGTCATGACATTAAATTCTTTTAAACTATATTTGCTTTAATCGGATACAAATTTTTGCTTTAATTGGGATTTATACATGAATTTATATAGCAATATGGAATGCGTTACATTAGTTAAGTCTTTTTGAAGTTCACAAACGACATTAAAAATAATCAAATCGTAAAAAATGGACTTTGTATTTAGTTATCATTATCTTAAAAGTATTCAATCTCAGTCTTGTTTTTGAGACACGAAAAGTTTTTTTTTTATTATTTCTTTTGATAAAATGTTGAGATTAGAATTTATTTTTGTTTTATGTTTTAACAACTCGAGAATATTTTTAGAGAGAGTTTTTAAAAAGAATTGTATTTTTAACTTTCAAAAAATGATTTGATGGTTGCTTTATCTGTTTAGTGAATGTTTATGTCAATGACCAGGCACCAGTTTCAAAATCATTAATTCAATTGAAGGGACACTCAACTTAAATATTCCCATTTTCTCACTCATCAATTTTTAAAAAAAAAAGTTTAATGAGATAATGTCTTGTTTTATTCAATTAAACTGTGCTAAAAAATTAAATATAACATTATATATTGAATTTTAACTGTGTAATGTCTCACAATGTAACATTGAAATATTTCCTAATTTGAGTTCAATGATTCACTCATTGGGTGAACGATTGTGAAACGGGGCCAGAACAACAAAGGAAATCTTAAAATCTTTATAACGTGTTGTGTTTAAATGTTATAAAACAAAATGTTTTGGTCTTATCTTTGTCTTCCTTGTCATGATTTATTGTTATTGTAAAATCACAAATATTCGTGGGGAATTAATTTTTGCTATTTCCGTAGGGTATTGAAAACCACCACGAAATTTAATGTCAATGAAATTGCAAGGCCACGAAATTTTATCCTATAACGAATATTAATGATTTGACTTTCGTTTTGTGTTGCAATTGTCAGGTAATTTTTTCACTATTTTGTACTTGTTTAAACAGCTCAGACACACTATCATTTTAAGAGACGTTATCTTGTATGAATATGCCTTACTAATAATAAAATACTAAACACAAGCAAATAATTAAAAAGGTTCTGAAAAATGCTGAAATGTTCACAAACAATCTCACTATCTACATAACTAGGATGTTAATTTACTGTTTAGAAAAAATGTTTTTTAATATTTCAAGTAAACCTTTGAACTAAGAAAACACTTGATATCAATTAGAGCAATAGATTAACCTCACCATTTATCATAATGGTACATGTAACTGTATTCGACAGTTCATATTCTGTTTAGCAAGAGGCCCTTCCATTGAACAATTGTTCCCAACTTATGTCCAATCAGACTACAACTTTACTTTTCTTATTCGACTAGTAGATTGTTCTCAACAGCAGTCGTCTTTGAAGTGACAAGTCCTTTAAGCACTTTACCAGTCATAGACAAATGAAAAAATGCAGTCTGTGATCTGAAGGTTTGAAATTATCAGTCAATGAAAGAGACTCTTGCTTAACTAAAAACAACAAGTCGAATACGGCTCACGCTTTTAAAACGAAGTGGTAGTATAAAGTCTTGAGTTAAATAATCAGTGGTAGTTAAAATTTATTTTTTGTCTTGTTGTTTTGCCATGCATTTATGATGTTTATCATAAAAAAGGTCCTGTATAAGGTATTGTTTGTAAATATGATTGATGAGCCAGATTGAATACGGCTAATGCATTTTATACTAGGTGGTTGTATTTGTTTTAAGATACATTTGCAATGAAGTGCATGATGTTCATCATCCAAAACCTTATTTTGATGCTGTATAATGTACCATCGGGAAAAAATGTTGATGATCCGGATCCAAATTCTTGAAAAGTTTATGGTAAACAGTTTTAATGATTTCTTTAACCATTTAATCAACAAATCTTCAATGTATGTACATAAAAATTCATATCAAAAGTCTTGTAAACGAAGCAGAATCAAAAGTGAAAAAATATGAATAACTAAACGTCCCTGTAATAATCTGCAAGCTAGAGTGAAAATCAATAGTGTAATGAACACAGTTAAATATACAACCTGATTTGGGGGAGAAAGTGTGAGTGTGGAGATGCCATTTTTAGAATGTAAATGATGTTTTGTTTTGGACTGTAATATAACTCAGCAAACTAACAAACGTAAGCGAAATGTATGTCACAGTTGACACATATATAAAACAGAGGCACAGGTGAGATGAATGATAATATTTATTCCAATCTTTAAAAATGACAATATTTGTTTCTTAATTTCATTAAATCACTTTTACTGATGATCAAACTGTTTACTTCTCTGTAACATTTATCAATTCCCGTTTATTTTGACATTAAATCCTTTTGAAGAATAATTGCGGTTTTGTTATTAGACATATCAATCAAGATAACTTCTTTTCCGTACTTTAACATGTCTTTTTGAAGTTTAAACTAATACGTATTAAAACAAAAGAAAAACAACATAATAAGGAAGTAGATATGAGCGACATTTTGGATTAATTTGCCTAGGTCTTCTGAGTACATAAAATTTAAGTCTCTTGACTACCCTACTTTAACACTGCAAATGCCATGCTACATGAGGAAAAGAATGGAATACTGGGTTCGTGTTTCGAGTCTTGCTTCTATTTGTTCATGTTTTTAATTCTTGGCTTCCTATCTTTCTTAGTAGTATATAACTACTATATACTAGTAGTATATAATTGTTTATTAAAAACCTTTTAAAAAGTTAAAAGGAATAAGAACAATGCATCTTCTTCTTCTTTTCTTCTTCTTAAGATATTGTGCCTCGGAAAATTTGGAACACCTTCTTCAGAAAAAGGTTCTTAGACACTCTATTTGTAGTTAAAACTGGGTCAGTGTATCAGTCACTGTGCAAAAGGTTCTTCAATTAAATGAAATGCGTACATTTAGAATAATAAAAAGGATGAACAATCATCTCATTGCACAACGAAAACATCAACATATGGAGCCAATTTAAAAGTCATTCCTTTCATCGTTAATTTTACTTTTATTTATTAAATTGCTTGGAACCTTCAGAACAAATTAGAAAACAAGCTTCTTCTTCTTTTTTTTATTTTGTCGCAGTTTGACTAAGCTTTTGCATTCAGGATGATTTTGTGTGACTTTTTTCAAATTCAGGGCAAACTGAATATTTTCAATATCAATAATATTCTGTGAAAACATTCAAAAGATGCAAGCCGCGCCTTTATTATAAGTTGGTTCTTCGTGGTATTTTTAAGTTCCATCATGTGGTCATGAAGTGCACGGTGTAAAAATACGACAGTTGTTAATATTAATGACATTATTAAATGGTCAAAATTTATCAACTTCATCAGATTTATCTTCAAAGCAAAAAAATGCAAACCGTTATCATTATATAGTCATGTTTATTTTTGAAGTATAAAGGTTTTGTATAAAGGTTTTGAGCATTTATTGGAATAAAGAAAGGTCATCATAAAAAAAGAAAGAAAAACACGAAATCCTTTAATAATCTCTGTTTTTGAAACAAAGTCTTGTTTCTTTGTCACCTTATTAATTTTTTTTTCTGAAAGTGTGAATTCCAAATTTAGTCTAAAAATGTTACTTCATGTTATTTTAAAAAGCATTCGAAGGATCGTTTCTGAAACATAAGAGTTAAAGTTCGTTTTATATTGACAACAGTTAATCCGATGCAAAAAGCATTTATTCTTCTGGATTAGATTCAATCCCCTGTTTCAGCTGATATACATTGTATTTTTTTCCAGCTTTAACATCTAAAATTCATAGTAGCAACTATCTTTCAATTATTAGACAAACTTTTTTATATTTAAGACGGTTCGTAATACTTGACTCAAAACATAATGGTGAAGAAAAGGTGTGAATAGTTAATATGTCTTCGTGTTATCACAAAAATCAATATTTAATTGAATTTCCTATCTATTATCTAGTTTGAAACAAAGAAAATGCTGTATATAGATATTTTACTTTTATAGATTTTTATCTTTGTTATAAATATTCAGCTTAAAGATTGAAATCTCAGGACAATATTACCATGTCCTTTAAAAGTACGGTTGGTTCAATGGTGTTGTTATCTTCATTTATTAGGTGTTATCGAGTACAGATCTTGTAACACGATAAGAATCAAGATATGCAAATTCTCTTTCACCCATATATTAATTGATCATACAAGCGTGACTCCCATTATAACCTGCGTATTTACTATGGGAAAACCGTCAACTATGTTCAATCTTTAAACGATGAAGGAATTTTTTTTTTTTTTCAAAATCAAAAAGAAGATTTAAATTCAGTCAAGGATTTGTAGCTATTAACCTGGTTACTCAGATTGATTTAATTAAATAATATTATTAAATAGGAGAAGGTTCGTATGTTTAACTAGGTTTAGATTTCCAATACGTTTGCTTGTTGGTACATAATAGTGCTGAAGCTACTGAAATGAAAAAAGTCCTTTGTTGAAAAATTATTTTTAAAAAAATTTTGTCAAAAATAAATTAAATTCTAGAAAATACTGAAATTTCTAGCTGAGTCTGTATCCTTCAACTAAAGCACAATACAATATACGAATGCAATATGATAACAAAACATTGCGCGTATAAATTATTACACATCCCAGTTTTAGAAGGACACTACATATATGTGTGTGTGTGTGTGTGTGTGTGTGTACAAGGGGTTGAGTACTTTAATATGAATCAAATCATTCCAATGATGCCACTGCGAGTGATTTCTTAGGATGCACATTTATCATAGTGTTAAGTGCCTTCACGTTTTATGTTTATTTTTTTAAAATTTTAATCCTGATGTTGTTTTTAAGAATCTGTAAAAAATTTAACTTTAATTCTTTATATGCATTGGTCTATTTATCTTGTACAAAATGTTTACTTTGTCAGACACTGATAAAAATAAAACAAGGAAGTGAGGCCGTGTGCTCCGGAAGGGTAAGCATCTTCTGTCTAGCTATCTGAACTCGCCACGTGCAAAGTCAATTTTATGAATGAAAAAAACAAGGAACTATGTTAAGTCAAATATATCCTGTATAAGTTTGAATACAGTAACTCCATACTTATCAACAAAATTGTGGTGACGGCGATAAGTATGACCAAGTTACATTTAAAATGGTGCGGTTTATTAATTTTATATGTTACTATCTAACTCAACAGAGGTCTAAACTGGTTTACAAATTACGCATAAAAACGTTAAAATTAGTTTTTGTCTTCGAAGTATACATTAACAATTAACTATTGATACAGGTGTTTTATTATGATCGAGACCACTCTGTTGCTTTAAATGAAGGTGTACAACAATGTGTTACTGAGGTAGCCACAGTTTTTTTTCCAATGGATGAGATCAATTTAGATTTCATGCATTGAACATAATCTAATTTCATGTATTATTCTTTTTTAATTAGCAAGATATATTAAAAAAGCTTTTTGAACCTAATCTGATTTCAATTATTGAAATAAATCTTCGTTAATGAGTGCATATAAAAATTCAAATATAGTTAAGGTTTTAGTTAGCCCTAAACTAATTCATCAGGAAATGGCTTCACGTTCATTAATTAATCATCAAAGTGCCTCTACGTCCCGCTACATTAATTTATTCATTAATACATTTCTTCAATATATCAGCAGGATACTTTATTTTGTATACAAACATTTAAATACTATACATTATATATTCTCTTTAGACATTAGAAGAAATCCTATAATCATTAAGTATAAACACAGAAACTTTAATACGGCAGCTTTGAGTTGACATATATGTATAAAACATTAAAAAAGCGAGCTTTAAATTTGTCGTACCGTACATACTTCCATCCCTTAATTCGGGTAATTTTATTATGTTTCTTATCTAACTTTGTAAGATCTCGTAATTGTTCAAACTAAATATTCCGTCTTAAACAATGGCTTCCAACTATTGTTGTATATTTCTGATTTTGAACGTACACAACAGTTCAAAATAGGGAAAACATTGCTGGCTTGTAGGCTTGTTGACTACTTAATTTATCGCTAATTCAAGATAGGCAAATCCTGTAATATTTGAATTATTTTATACTAGTTTTTAACAAATTCTGCGTTGTCTTAAAAAAGTTCTGTTACATTATGCCAATTCTTGACTGGAAGTGTTTGTCTTGCAGATGTCAATATGTCCTCTGGACAACTACACAATATCATCTAAAAAGCCTTGGTATTTTAAATTTAATTTAAGCTATCGAATGATTTCTCGATGTAACACGCTTTATTTGATCAGATATGCGCCCAAAATAACATTGGAGCGTTCAATATAATTACTATAAAGAGCTTTACACAAAAATGTATTTTGGGCCTTTCATATATTTTAATATCATATATAATTCAAGTCCTGATATGTGTCCCTTTAAGGCCTCCTTCTTTAATGCAATATAAATTTGCTAAAAAAATCAATCCCGTTCGCTTTGATGTAATTTTGATTCGATTGCTAAAGGGATATTTATTAAATGAATCGTGGCACAATCTAACATTGAAGAAGAATTAACAACAATTTAGATGCACTCAAACGAAAGGTCATTCTGATTAATCTTCTATTTTGATGAAAGTATTTCTATCCAGGTATAAAGACAACATGCTAACGTTTGTGTTTTAACAAGTATGTGTGTGTTACAAATGTCAGGTATATTTACGTTATTATGTACGTTTATTGTAGTTTGATGTAAAAAGTTAAAAGGATATTATCACTTTGATCTGACCAAATGTTACATTTGTCCACTTATGCGTTACCTTGGAAATAGGTAGCCATAATCGCATTCTATTAAATATTTATCACTGCATGTACGATATATTAAACTATTAGGAATTAAGGCGACATTTTTCATGAACTTACAAATAGTCGTTACATTTATTTACCAATATGTTAATTCGACATTTTTCAGTTTCAATCCACAGTTTGCTCAAAACAAATTATTTATCAGCCAATTTTTGTGTGAAAGAGAACTAGTTATATAGATAAAAAAATTTGAAGTAATGCTAAAACGTGTAAAAACCTTTGTATTTAAATATTCTGATTAAATTTTTTGAAACAATGAAACAATACCATAACAATCGTTTATCTGTCATTTTTTTTTAAAGAAGATGGATGGCAACAAGTGAATGTTTTAATATTTGTTCTACTGACTCTTGTTTGATTTAAAACCCTTTGTATTTCAAAATTATAACTGCAATGATAAAACAATATAAAATTTGACATTTTTCATTTTCAACCAAGAGTGTGTTCAAAACAAAGTATTGATCTGTCAGTTTTTTGTGAACTTTTGTATTTCAATATTGTAACTGCATTGATGAAACAATACCTTACATTACCATCACTTGTTTGATGATATTTAGGTATTAAATAGACAGAAAAAATCACAAAAAGTGTCAAGTGTTGTAGCTAAAATTTGAGCAGTGTCCCAACAATCAAACCTTTTTACTATCACTAACTCCATAAAATGAACATTTGATACATAAATGCATTTTACAAGATGAAATATTACAACAATTTAGTAGATATGTGTTTATTTCATGCTCCTTTCGAATTTATTAAATTACAGCAAATGGTGCCGCTTCAGTTTTAAATAATGGAATAACATAAACACAATCTACCACATTGATTAGTATTCTATGATAAATAATTGGTTTTTCAACTAATCTGCAATAAAAAACGAGGATTCTTCTTCTTATATATGTTTAATTTTGAACAAATTTCTGTCAAAAATCGACGTCGGTGGTTTAAATGTGTTTCTGCATTTTATTAATATGAATTTAAGCACACATTAATACGAACGAAAACAACACCTGTGATATATATTGCATATTTTGGCACGATGTAAAGTTTATAAAAACTAATTTTCATTGATAATTAAAACATAAAAATACATACAATTTGCAACGTGGTTGGTTGATTGTCCTATTTGTCTTCCTGTAGAAAACTTTAAGAAAAACTTTTAATTTACGAAGAATGATAAAGAACCCTCTTATGGTTGAAGGAAACTATACAACCTTTAATCTTAGTATCCTCTTTCCTTGCACACTGACTGATAATTCTACAGTTTGAGACCATAATGAAAATAATTCCATCAAGAAACATCACCAGAGAGCGTGCACGCTAAATGGTGTAAATACAAGAATGTCATCTAAGTACACAATGCACATATTAAATGTTACCAAATGAATTTTTTTATTGAACTAGAACAATTTCAAATTAAATGATGTGCGTAGATATAAAAGAATATAGGCACACAATCATCGTAAAAGCAAATTCGCTTGCGTTGTACGTAGTTTACCCCAACTTTACAATGTTGTTTCTTATTTTGTTTGCTTATCACAAACGTATGTCAGTGTGCAAATAAACGTTAATGATGTATGCTTCCACTACTGTCCATCGACTATATCAATAACTTTTTTAATTTGAAATCCATCGGGAGTTTTGTAAAATACACAGCTTCTTAATTTTTTTCTTGCCTTATTAATAGGGATTCTTTAATAAGTCGAATACAGTCTGTGATTTCGTACTTGTTTTTATCTTGCTAAAATTTCCTTATTTTCAGGAACCACTTCAGACCTATTAACTTTATTTTATCCTCTATGATTTCCATTTTACTGCAGTAATAGAAATGTTATTCCATTTTTGGTTAAGAACACTTTGTGTTATATTGGAGACTTCATCATAACTGACTAGATAAACCTCTCCAATCAAACCGGATATGATAGAGGTTTTGATCAATATTTTGTGCCACGTACTGCTAAGCTCATTTTCAGAACATTTTATTTCTCTTATTTATTTTTCATCTTTTACTTCCTGCTATGGTATTTGCTTTCTTGTTTAAAGAAAATAATTATATGTCTTTAGGTGCTGAAAAACAACAATTGGTTTGTAAAACTACTGAGTACGCGTAAGCTGTAGAGAAGTCGTCAATACTTTATGACTTGAAATGTTCCTTATTGCCATTTAGATTTATATTACAAAACGATAGCATCCGTGTTCTACAAGTTAGCTGTGATGTTTGATTAACCTTTCATCTATTATCAAAAATAGAGAAAAATTCCCGAAGTCAATCTTAATCTATATGTTACAGTTTGCATAATTACTTTTATGTTTCCTCAAATTATTAAGTCATGTTTCTTACTTCCTTCCATTATATAGTAATATGAATGCACGTTTTAACAATTATTAGTTCATGAGAAAAGGAAATCTTCCTCTTATGTTTAACCAAAATACATCAAACTGGGTTATGTTTAGCCATTATATAGAAAAATATAGTTTGTTTAAATGAGATATCGCCTTGAAGTTTGGCTTTTGTATTTTTCTTGTTTTTATTTTTCTGTGTTAGAAAAAAATATCAGTACTTGCAACTTAAATGTAGATCCCATGCTAAGGCCGTCTTACTTTCTTTTTTTTCAGCCTAGTCTAATTTATACATCAAAAGCACATTGTTGATCGATTATTTCATGCGCCATATTTGGCGACGATAACTTAAATTCTGACACTCTATTATATATCAGTGTTTAAATGTCAATGTGAAGTAAAGAAGAGCTTGAAGATTTCTGGTTGCATTGATAGGACTGACTAGTATTTATAAAACAAATACCAGTTAAATTTTGATGTGCCAGATGTCCTCATCAGTGACACTAAGGACGAAAAGTTTGATAGATAAAAAACATAAGCCAAACAGTTGAAAATAATGAATCTAAAGTTCCAAAATTATATAAATCCAAATCCAGCTAAGAAATGCTTTGCATGAGGGAACAAACCATAGTTTTAAATAAATTTTAAATTTTAGACGGCTGAAAATTTTACTAAATGGTACATTTTCTGACAGCACGAAGTACTGTCTGAGGATACCTTCGGGGAGTTTTACTCCACCAGCAGCGGAGTATCCAACTGGTTGTTTTATGATTGACCAGACGTCCACCTTGATCTCGTTGGTAATTATTAAGTAACTTAACTTTTTTTTTCTATAAGGTGGAAACATTTTCTGTCTATTAATCCAAAAACTAGATGATGCTGTAGCCTAGCTTATGAAAACATGAAGTGTGACATACTAAAACAGGAAATGGGTCAAATGATTCCCGCCAGCTCATCAGGTCATGTATTATTGTAAAACAATCTGTCAAAGGATGTCTTCTCGAGCTCATGTTGTTAGAAATAATTTAGCTAGTATTCTCACTTGGGAATTGGAACGTGATTGTCCAAATTTTGAACACCAGCTGATATTGACAACTCCTTCATTAATTGGGACTAACTGGAAGTTCCATGGGCTCAGGGGAAATGATTTCGTAGTGTCACGCGAATGTTTGCTGGATACTGTCCAAACTGAATTGTTTTCGTCGAAGGATGGCTGATTTTTATAACAGAGTATAAACTTAGACCGTCCTATCTAACTGTCTAGAATATCTATAGATTACAAAATTGTTGAAAAGCTACAAAAAATATTTGTAGATTTGCTCAAAATATCCTACTATGGTCGGTTTTTTTTTTTTGTTTTTTTTTTTTTTTTTTTTTTTTTTTTTTTTTTTTTTTTTTTTTTGGCAAATGATCTTTATTGTCGTTGTACATAGAATCCTTGTGGTCACAAATGAACCTTTGAGGTACTTTTGGTGCAAATCGTTTTACCCTACGCTGCATACAACAATTGTTCTTTTTCTTGTAATTACAGTGCGTATGGTATATGTAAATAAAACACAAACATACCGGTCCTTGTCCAAATCACAATCCCAAAAACAAAGTAAAAACTTTGAAAGCTGGCAAATTTAGTTATTCCATCAAAGAATTGAGGCCGGGTGTTTCGGAGGGGTAAGCACTTCCTGTCTAACTAGCTACACCCGTCACGTGCAAGTCAATTTTGAGGATTAAAGGAACAAAGAACTATGGTAAGTAAAATATGTCCAGTTAAGTTTGGATCAGTAACATAAACAATGATACATACTTATCAACAATATTCTGATGACGGTCATAAAACCTTTTTATGGATAAGCCTAGGCTTGCAATATTCTTGCGTCAACAATTTAATTGTAAGCAGTTTGCTTCGTTGTAGAAAGTCCAACTTATTTTTCGAAGAACAAAATTGTAAGCTATAAATAAAAATATGTATTTCTTTAAAAGTTTTATGAATAATGTTTACTTTTAAGGGTTGTTTGTTGGTGCAGTTTTTCAAAAAATAAGACCTATCTTTAATTTTAAAGTGAGAACGTCTACGGACCACTTGTTGTAAATAAAAATGGTAGGAGCCTCAATAGCGATATAACGTTACCATTCGACATTTGCTCAAGTGTGTCCCAAAGTTAGAAATTTTAGAATAAGAGAATACATTTTTTTTTTTTTTTTTTTTTTTTTGGGGGGGGGGGGTCTTTTTGTTGATTACTTATTACTTGCATTATGCCTTATTCTCGCTTGTGTCGGTTGGTGGAAAAAAAGTGTTTTCAGTTGCAAATTCTTTCTTCTATTCTAAAGAATACTGGTAATAATAAATAGTAAATCAGTTTTGCTGAATGGCTGTTTACATATAGTTTATGAAGTTACTGGCATTCTGTCAGAGAACATTTGTTCAACAGAACCAAAAAATGTCATACATGATTGTTTGCACTGTATTGACAAGGTCTGATTATGCTGAACTTTTGTTTGCATAAAGGATCATCAATAAGGGGCTGTATTTCTACAACGTGTTGTTTATCTGCTAAAGAAAAGAATTGGCGTTCCACCATAAAGTTTTTCGTACAACGTTGTTGACACTCAAACAAAACAGATTGTTCTGTGATATTGTTTGTGATCAGGAAGAGAATTTTTCTTCAAATGATGTAAATAAATGATTCTTAAAAAAAGACTTAGGATTTATGCTGAACAAAGAGTTGACCATTAACTTAGGATTGTTACGTAACAAATCTGTTGACAATTAGGTCAAATACGAGTCTTTTCACAAAGATACAAAGACAGCTGATCAAAATCAATCAAAGAATGGCAGCTTATCATTTATAGTTTATTTACGACCATCCTAATATTTAAATTTTATCGTTAATACATTCAAAATGCTTTATGACAATAAAAAAATGGTTGATTTCAATCCGCTTAAAATAGTAGCTACAAAATTTGGATCCTTTAAAGTCACACAGAGAAAAGTTGTCATTTAAAATAGGCAAAAAAGATAGCTCAACAAAATTGTTGTTCCACAGCAATGGTGGCAATTGTAAAAAATGTGGTTTGAGAGCATCGGTGGCAAAAAGTGCATGAATTGTTGCTCCACAGCATTGATAACAAAGACTTAAAGAATTGTTGAATTGTTGTTCCACTGTGCCAATGTTGAAATATTTTTTTAAGAAATGCTTTTCCACAGCATTGCTGGCACATACTCTAAACAAAAATATTGTTCTATAATAATAATGGCAAAAAATAGTTAATAAAGTTAACAGTTCAACAGTTATTGACGTAAGTCTTGATGTAAATAAAGTGGTGTTTTATTTATTTATTTATTTATTTATTTATTCATTTATTTATTTAAACAATGTTTTTGTTCATCCATAGATCAATGTGACGATAAAACTGCCATCAAAGAGGTTGACGTCGAAAGATACACTTCCACTGGGAAATGGTGAAGTAGTTAACTTTATTCTGTTATGGAAAATATTATGGGTTGATCTTAACTAATTTAACTTTTTTAATTGTTCTGAAATAAGATAATGTTTTGAATTGCAAGTCAAAGAAATCAGTGCACTGTATAATGTGTGTTGTTATGAATAACGTGATTTAAATTATTCTGAAGAGAAAATAGTAAATGGTTTACAGATAAAATTACCTGTCAAACAATAGTGTGTGTAATAAAGTTGTCTCGCAATTTAAATTTCACGTATACACTTTATGCATTGTTTACACTTTAAATTTAAATGCCTTTAACATTCAAATGAATTACACGCAAATTCCATTCATTCAACGGGTTTAGTTAATGGGAATCACCTGAAGATGTCGCTGCCGTGGGGTTAACCACAATAAAATTATTTATACGTTGGTCTAGTGGGCGGGGAAACCCCTCAGATGTCACGTGACATATACTAAAAACCCTTTGATGCATGCCGCCATAGCGAGTGTTATGAACACATTGGATTTTGTAGATACACACGGACGGATTCTCCATTAAATTCACGTTCTGTTTTGGGATTTACAATACAAAATATGTCTCGACGACGTAAGGAGTATGTGACACGATGGTAGGAGTGTTTTTAATCGTCTATTTTCTGTGTACTACTGTCATGGGCAAGGAAAAGGCAATTTTGGAGATTGTTATGCATACAAGTACGGAAAATGGCGAATACGACACTAAAGTAGAGGAACTTGTTGGACATTTTACTACGGCAGGACCTATGGAGAGTGCAGAGGGCAACGTGTTGCAGGTAAATAAAAATAAATTATTTAGTTACTACGTGCACGTATTCTATATCCCATACGTGACCATTGTATGTATTTACACAGTAGCCGTAAAATCGACCCACACTGAATTTATGTATCAGAGAAAGCAACTGGCTATTTACATATATCGGAGAAAAAATTACAAAATTTTCCGATAAAAATAACTTTAAGGTTGAAAAAAATGAATGAAAAAAACATGAATGTTACAAAATTGTTTGGGTTGTATTGAATTTTGTGTTAATCGTTGTTTTAAAACTTTAATAACAATGTGAATGAATGTGAATGTAATTCTTGGCTTCAACTTCAAAACACATGTTGCTGGCCAAGAATTTTGATTACTTTGGAAGAGTTTATAAACAACTTCATTAATGTGAAACTTCACCACTACTTTTTTAATAATGAAAACGGTTCAAACTTTTTTAGCATGTTCATATGATTTTTTTTTTTTTTTTTTTTTTTTTTTTTTTTTTTTTTTTTTTTTTTTTTTTTTTTGCATTCTATTAAAATATTGATGCGGATAGATTTTAATTCTGAAAATATATTTTGGATTAGAATAATAATAATAAATAAACAAAAAGTGAATTGGATAGAACAACTTTTTTTTTTTTTAATAAAATTCTCTATTTCTTGAACATATGCTTATGATTACATTGGGTTGATCTTTTTAAAAATCAAATTATGTTTTTGACAGTGTGTGGAGTTGTATTAGTTGTATTATTTCTTTAAAAAAATACTTACATTGTATATAAATAAAAATATGTATACAACTAATCAAAATATTGTATATAAATGTGTTAATTTGTTAATATTTACAGAAATTAAATTAAATGCACAAAGTTCATTTACTTCAGCTATAATAGTGAATATAGATTTTATGAAGGAGTTTTAATATCAGCGTAGAACACACCTTGCCCGATTTATGTAGATATAAATCCTTTTGATGTTCGGCAGGTCACATATATCTGGTTGCCTCCAGGCGACAAGAGATTAGAGCTGTATTATATATATTTGTGTGTATCCAAACTATCTGTACATGAATAAAAACCTTATAATGATACCCCAGGCATCCTACTTTGTAGTTTAATTTTGTTTGGAGTGTCAAATTACAAATTTAAAGAATGTGTATTTTTTTTTTTTTTTTTTGTAGTATTTCAGGTTATTAAATTTCTTTAATAAAGACTTTTGTTACTTCAAAAAAAAAAATAAATAAATAATAATAATAATAATAATAATAATAATAATAATAATAATAAGAAAATTATTTGTTCTTTGATTTACTGAATTAATTTCATTATCAATGAATTATATATGCACAAACAATTTTTTGTTATAAAAGTATGTCTATGATACTTTGAATTTTTAACTGAATGTAGCGTTTTACTGGAGATCGTTAATTTTGAATATCTCTCTCTCTCTCTCTCTCTCTCTCTCTCTCTCTCTCTCTCTCTCTCTCTCTCTCTCTCTCTCTCTCTCTCTCTCTCTCACTTTCTCTCGTTTTATGGACACACAGCAAAACCTTGTTATAGTGCCCTCAATCTTCGAATTTTCATAAAACCTCTCTTATTGGTACACAATTTTGATTTTGAAGTCCTAAAAACCATTGCTTTTATTTCTTTACAAGGTTCCCTCCATTTATCCCAAACTCTTTTATAATAACAAAATTTGCCAGGATAAATGGTCACTATGAATTAAGATTTTATATCTAAAATTAACATAGAGAAAAATAATTTGTGTGTTATTTGGTTTTATTATGAGTACTTGAAATATGCTGAATTAAGAATGGAAATCTAAATGTAGCTAGCAAAAATGCTTTATAAAAACAATGGACTTATTTTTTTAGAATAAACACACATAGAAAACAGAAAAGCAATCCTGTGGCACATTTTTGAATAAGTTAAAGATAGGTTATCAAAAAATTAATTTCAACACGAAGAAAGAGATTTTCAGAGAGAGAGAGAGAGAGAGAGAGAGAGAATAGCCATTGAAATCAATAATCTACTAATCCAGCTTATATTTGTCCATTTAAATTGGATTAATATGCACCATCATATGCAATTGACACTGGATCAAATACAGTTATATATAATGCAAGTGCTTTGAACGTCTAATATCAAAAACAATATATAATCTTTTATTTAAAGATTTCTATTTCACATTACCTTGCTAAATAAGATTTGAGTCATGTGTGGATGTTTGTACTTCAGGTAATAACAGAAATTAAATTGAATAAATCATGTAATCAAAAAGTTTCCTAGTCTTTTATGAAAAAATAATGAAATTGACCTTTCCTTACTGGTAAACATGTGGAAATTAAATACACCTGACAGGTGAAATGTTTTTCTCAAATCTGAAGTATTGAGCATTGAATTTTTATCATGGCTTTGATGTTGATGATGAACTTAGGGAGTGTATTTTTATGTTAGTGCATTTAAGTGTGATCCATCAAGGAAGACCATGTAGTGTATTTGGTGTTTTGGTTCAATTGTAAAATAATTTTTGAAGGATTTGAATGTAAAATTACATTAATGTCAATAGTTTTGTGGAATAATGTTTTACACTGTAGTTAGAAAAATATATAGCTCTTATTGAAGTAGTCAGTCCCAAAATGTAGGGAAAACTGGAGTACCTGGAAAAATAAACGTTTCGGCAAACAAACTGACATAAATTTCTCATGCTAGGATATTTTAAATTGGATGAGGCAATGAGAGGCATTGTCATATGTAGGTTCACGGTTTTAGAATTCTGAGGTTGACATGGATAGCTTTTCAAAATAACTATTATACATCATTCTGATTGAAAAAAAAGTGGCATCATCACAGTTGTCAGTTGTACTGTCCAGCTACTGTTGCATTAAAGTTCCCTGACTGCCATAACCATAAAATAATGTGTTTGGTACTGACCAGTGTCCTTTGATCTGTTGAATCAGTTGATCAAAAGCTCACTTAGTAGAGTTTTCACACTTAAGGCATTAGGTTGCGTGTTTGATCCTGAGAAATATCCTGTGAAATTTTCTTGACCTAGATGTTTTCATTCCCATTAAATCAATCAAACTATTAATTATTAATAGGTAATGTTTGTGAGATTTTGTTTTTTCCCACCTGAAAAAATCAATGATATGAATGTTATAGTGTTAATTATTGATAAAGGCAGGTATGTAATTATGGTGATGCCTTTGATTACAGGTATATTATTGATAACAATACCCAGGTATCTGCTCGTTAATGATAAGGATCAGCAAGTACTCCCAATATCGAACTAGGTAATTATCATCAATCAGTTTAATTGACTTTCACAGTTTTTGTATGCAACTAGTGATTTGACTGTACTATAGGATAAATTCTGTTTAAAAAATCTTCTTTACAAGAATTATTGTGATGTCATATGCAAAATTGAAAAAATAGCTTCTTATTAGCATTAGCAGTTTAGTGATTAACATTATCACACAGCACTTGTGAACCATATAATTTCATGCAGGTGAACATCTTTGTAAATTTAATGAATGAAATTAACAGTAATTTATGCCTAGTCAAGATTCTTTCACTCAATTTGAGGTGGTCAGTTCTTGGATAGCAGAGAAATTGGAAAGGCCAGAGAATTAACCTTTGACAAGTGAATTAACCAAATTTTCTCATTTTTAAGTCTACACAAGTGGGCTTAGAACCTAGACTATGAGTGGCATTGAAATCTGAAAATGCAAGCTTTAGTCTGCTTGGTCACCATTGTAAAGGTGAAGAGGTTTTCAATAAAGATTATTTTACATAGAGATGCAGGTCACCAGCTTACAAATGATGTGTTATGTATGATTCCACCATTTCAGTTTTTGTTAGCCCTAATTAGCCTTTTGATACCCCAAATCTTATTTTTTGAACCAACATAGTACAATTATTAATGACACAGTACTATTTTTAATAACAGGAATTAGCAGAATGTTTAATTAATTCATACGCATCGATATTAATCTGGCATATGTATATAAATGAAAGTTTATGAATTTAAATAAAAGTTATAAGATCAGTTTCAATTACACATTTTAGAGTTTAATGAGAAAAAGGAATTTTGTTTTGGATAACGGATTACAGATATGAACATATTGATAACACAGGTGCATGTCTGTGTATGTGCATTCTGTTTCCGTATGATGCTTTTAAAGAAAATGTATTGAATGAATTCAATGTGGGTGGTTGGTGAGTTGGGAGAATTAATTCAGTTGGCTAATACATTTTAATGATTTTGCCTTCACATAAAGATTACATATATAAATTTGATAATATTACAGTTTGCAGTAAATAAGATAATGCTATCAAAGCGTGCTGATCATCATCTGGGGAGGAAAGTACAGAATGTTGTTTTAACAAAACAGATAGTAAAACAGAAAAAATATAAACATTCCACAGCAACTTTGTTTTCACTTCAATCTATTTGTATTATGGAAATACATAATGAAACATCTTTGTCTCTTTGATAACTTTGCCACTTCAATTAACCCCAAACTTTATACCACTGCAATTATTTGATAACTTTGTCTCTTCAATTAACCCCATGTTTTATACCACTGCAATTAACCCCATATTTTATGCCACTATAATTAATCTGAGATTTTTTGACACTAATCTAAATCCATTTTTTGTGCTGCTTCACAAAACCCTTGATTTAATCACTTCACAACCCCAGATTTTTTGCCACTTAACAACTCCAGATTTTTTTTTATTTCACAACCCCAGATTTTTTGTTCCACTTCGTTTAACCCCAGATTTTTTGCCACTTCATTTAACCCCAGATTTTTTGCCACTTCATTTAACACCAGATTTTTTGCCATTTCACTTAATTTTTAAATTTTTAAAGTCCAAAAAATCCATTTTTCTTGTATCTTTTGTCAATAAATTGCACTTATTGTATTGCCAAACCCCTTTATAACTAAAGGGGGCCTTATTGGCCAATTCATCTAAAGCATGTGTTTATGATCACAGTGTCTCTAACCACCTGGGTTCAAATCCGGATCAGGACAGATCCTAGTGTGAGAAAATGCGTCAGTTCGCTTGCGGAAGGTCGATGGTCTTTTCCTGGCACTCTGGTTTCCTCAACTATCCCAGAACTGACCACCTCACAATAAGTGAAAGAATCTTGACTGGGGAGTAAAACACAGTTACTCCACTCCATTTCAATCCGTTATAACTACTGAGCATCAACGTCTAACTGTAATCATATCAAAATCATATAAAGAAGTTAGACCTAAATTTTCATAACTTTTTTTTTATCATAATTGTAAGCAGAAGTGGTACCTAAATTTTCATAACTTTTTGTTTATCATAATTGTAAGCAGAAGTGGTGCCTAAATTTTCATAACTTTTATATTATCATAATTGTAAGCAGAAGTGGTGCCTAAATTTTCATAACTTTTATATTATCATAATTGTAAGCAGAAGTGGTGCCTAAATTTTTATAACTTTTTTTTATCATTATTGTTAGCAGAAGTGGTAACTAAATTTTCATAACTTTTTTTTTATCATAATTGTAAGCAGAAGTGGTAACTAAATTTTCATAACGTTTATATTATCATAATTGTAAGCAGAAGTGGTGCCTAAATTTTCATAACTTTTTTTTTATCATAATTGTAAGCAGAAGTGGTACCTAAATTTTCCCACAACTTAATTGTCTCAAGCAGATGTCTTTTTATTGTCATGATGAAAAGTGCAGTGCTATAGTCATTTTGGAATTTTGAAAATTAAATATTTAAAAGTTCATGACAGTTAAGTTTTTGGATATCAAATTCAATTTCTGGTTTGTTTGCTAAATGTCTGTTAGAGCTCAAGATAGGTTTAAACTGTAGGACCAATATTAAAATCACATAATGAAGCCTACAAAATATATATGGAGAGTTTTAATTGTATATTTTATTCTCCCATGATTCATTCATAAATACATGAATATAAAGCCTTCATGTTGTGTTGGAACCTAAATGAATAGTTAAGATGGCATTTAAGCTCTAATAACACAACTGTTCAGTTAGCATACAGGATAGGGATTGTTAAGCCTCAATACATCTTTATAAAACATCTATCATTTATATATTTGTCAACATTTTCCTCCAAATTTTACCCTGAGGCCAAATGAAGTAAATTATCTGTTTTACATTCATCTCCTTAAAAGATTACTGTAAAATCTTCAGTTTTTGTTATACCGGTAGTTAAACTTAAAATTTTGTCACATGGTTTTTTAGTTAATACAAAATCATTTTAAATAACTTTCATGGAAGTAGTGAAAATAAAATCCCATTTAAGGCCTGTTATTGAAAAATGTTCAATGACATTGAATTTCAAGACATTTATTACCCTTGCAAATTTTGAAATTTACTGGTAATTTCCTATGATTTTTATTGATTTCATAGTAGTTTATAGAGTGGAGTGGATTAATGGTGTTTTACGCCCAGGTCAAGATTTTTTCACTTATTTCGAGGCGGTCAGTTCTGGGATGGTGGAGGAAACCGGAGTACCCAGAGTAAACCGCCGACCTTCCGTTAGCAAACTGACAAACTTTCTCACACTGGATCTGTCCTGAGTGGCATTCGAACCCAGGCGGTGAGAGTCGCTGTGATCCATAAGCATGCACTTTAGACCACTCGGCCACCGAGGCCCCAGTAGTTAATAGACATTTACTGTCAGAGATCAGACATAGATCTATACAGTTTTTTAAGGTGCCTTTAGTACAGAGTTACAGACTCTGTTAAGTTTAAACTTACTGCAATTATGCTTTTAATTATAACCATGCCTAATACCAGCAAAGATAGAAGATTAATGGTGTTTAAACCCCAAATCAAAATTTATTCACTTCGTTTGAGCTGATGGATGGTTGAGAAAACTGGAGTGCCATGAGTATTAAACATCTAAATTTCAACAAGCAGACTAGCAAACTTTTTCAAATTAGGATAAACACAAGTGGTATTTACTTAGCTATTGAGAGGCATTGTGTTTGATTAGCTAAGGAAAAAAATCTGACTTAACTGTTTTTTCCCTTGGAAATATTGCTTCATGATGCAAAACTTCAAACTTTTACCATGCATTTCTGTTTTAATACTTTGATATAATGACAAGGTAGTAATGCTATTTTAGGTTACAAGAAACACAAAACTATAACTTCTTTGTGCCTTAATAAAACAACTTGTAGAATTTATTAGCAGTTGACTTTGTTGTTGGTGAGGCATTGGTTCTTTGATTTGTAAGGTATTAATGTTTTAAACCTTTGACAAGGAGTGTTACATATATATATATATTTATAGGGATTTTATTGGGCATGGCATCCTTTCAGAATCAAAATCAATTTATACGATTGATCTATATATGAGGTTATTCCACCTGACTTATTAAGAGTTTAATTCTTTCTTTTTATAAAAAAAATAAACAACACCTGTGTATTTAAAATCACTTTTATATATATGCTAAGTGAATAGAAAAGAAAGCATTCGTATTTAATATACAAGTTCTTACTTCATTATTGGTCTTTGATTTAAGACTTTTATTTTAGAGAGGGATTTTATTGGATTTGTGGCGTTTTTCACTGTGGTCAAGGTTCTTTCACTTATACAAAGGCATTCAGTTCTGGGAAGGTGGAGGAAACTGGAGTGCCTGGAAGAAACCACAGACCTTCAGCAAGCAAACTAACAAATAACAAACTGTCTCGCACTAGGATTTTCCTGATTGGGATTTAAACCTGGATGGTGAAAGGCGCTGTGATCTGTAATTGTTTGATTTAGACCACTTGACCAGGAAGGCCCCTTTTTACGTTAGAGAAAGCTATACACCAGATTTAGAATTTCAATGGTGCATAGTAGAGATATAGATTTCAACCACCAAATGAACCAACCATATGAACTGGTGTGTGTGTGTGTGTGTGAGAGAGAGAGAGAGAGAGAGAGAGAGAGAGAGAGAGAGAGAGAGAGAGAGAGAGAGAGTCTCGTGATCTTGTACAATTGCATACTCACCAAGCACCATGTTTGAACAATATGGTTACAGTATAAATATCAAAAACATTGTTGATGTGAAGTACAACAGCATGTTTACAGGTGAACAGATTTGATTATTTTAAAATGGAGACTGTGTGTTTGTGAATAAAGCATATGTATGGGAAATGATGGACAGCAGTATACAAAAGTGAACAAATTCGAATATATTGAAAATGGGACAGTATGTTTTTTTTGTGAATAAAACATAAAATATGCAGAAGTGAACAAATTCGAATATATTAAAAATGGGACAGTATGTTTGTTTGTGAATAAAGCATATGTATGGGAAATATGATTTTAAGATTAATAGGTCGACAGGGATTTATCAGTTACCTTACATACCGCTGCAGTGATTATCTGTACTTTCTTTTGATCTGTAAAGTCAGTTTAAAACCACAACATAGATAAATGAACTACTTCTGAATGATAGAGAGAAAACATTATTAAATTATAATGTTAGGTAAATGTGTATATCAAATGTATTGACTTCTGTATGATGGAAAGAAAACGTAGCAAATTATAATGTTAGTGATAATTAACATTTAACTGCCAATGAAATCATTTTGGCTCATTATTTATTTATTTTTTTTTAATTTTTGTATTTTTTTATTTATTTTTTTTTTTTTAATTTTTATTAATTTTTTTTGCCTATTGTTGAAATGTTTTTAGCCCATTATTGAAAATGCTTTTGGTCCATTATTGAAAATGCTTTTGGTCCATTATTGAAAAAAGTTTTTTGCTGATCAATAAAAATATTTTTGGCCCAGGTTAAGGTTTTTCATAACTCTGTAGTAGTCTAACATCGTGGTTAGTGAAACTTCCTATCTTGTGTGAAGGTAATTTGTGCCAGACATTAAAACATACATTGATCTTTTTTTAAAAAAAATCATTGTTCTAATGCGTAATTCACACAACTAAATTCTTATATAAATTAATGCCTATCATCTTTAGGAAAATAATGTTATCAGTTACTTTTTAAGACAAAATGAAGTGGAATAAGTGGAACAGTGTTTTCTTAACACTTCATCAATATTGCAAATATGGACCAAATTTAAAGTTGGCCCAAGATTGGCCCACTGAACTTTGGTCCAGTGATAATATTTTCTGGGGCTTTATTATTATTTTAAAGGTCAACGATGCAAGGGTCCATTTAAAGATTGAACACAGTTATATCAATTATTTATATTCATGGCATTATCAAGTTAAATGCCAAGTTTTTTACTTTTGCTCAGCAATCACTGTTGAGAAAAAAAACTAGTTATAATATGTTAGACACCATTGGTGTTGTGCAACTACATAAACTTTCTTTCCCGTTTCTGGTTTTTTTGACCATATATGTATCAAACACTTTTAACCTTATCTTCCAATTTTTTCCTATTAAAACTTGTGTGTTTAAACTACAATGTCATAATTTCAGACAAACATTTTGCCTATTTTTTTCTCACTCATTTTTTACTGGTATCTTTTTATAAAATAAAGCAATGAAGAAAACCTTGTCCCTTTTTTGCTTTTTTTTTTTTTTCTCACAGAAATATTTGTGTTTCTACTTTAGTAGACAGCTGCGGGACTTTGATCCTAACTAATGTAAACAGAATTATTCACCTTGATATGAGATATAAGGATATTTAACAACTTAATAAATAAATGGTTAAATGTAAGATTAAAGGCAGAATGCGTTTTAATTTCCTTATTAATATGACAGCACAGAATGGATATAAAGAATGTTTTAACTATTAATCGTGTAGGGTAGCAAAGTGCAACAAACTCCAAATAAGTTAATTTAAGCAAACAATTCAGTGGAAATGATTTGGTTGCACCCAGCTGTTTTAGATTGAAAATTTTATATTTTATGTATATTTTTTTTCTGTTTTCAGTGCAAATTTTGTTTACAATAGTTGTATATAAAATCTTAATGGGCTGTTTCTCATTAGTTTTGCTTGGATTGTTACAACTTTATGAAAGGCAATAATATTACATTGGAAGTTAAATGTGAAAAATAAATACAGCCAACAAACGAGAAAAGGAAATACTGATACTCTGACTTAAACATTGAGAGAAATTTGAGACAAGAAGAGTTATGGAAATAATCTGATAAAGATGTAACTGGTTTTCGTTAAATTGTTTTATTTGAATCGTTAAATTATTTTATTTAAATTTGAGAAACAATTTATAATAATGATTGTGATATATATTAAGATAAGACTTCTTGATTATTTATACTTTTAGCATTAAACAAGTCTTTGGTGGCTAAGTGGTCTCAGGTGCAAAAAAGAATCAAACCAACTCTTATCACTTGGGGTTGTTGAATTTCACTTTAGCAGAGGCCTTGGTGGACAAGTGGTCTAAAGCATGCACTTACAGATCACAGTGCCTCTCATCACATACCTTTGAATCCCATTATACATCTTATTGTGAGAATGTTTGTCATTTCACTTGCTGAAGGTTGATAGTTTTCTTCAAGCACTCCAGCTTTCTCCCCATCCCTGAATTGACCACCTGAATATAAGTGAAATAATCTTGAATGAGGTGTAAAACACTAAAAACAAAAAAAAAAAAAAAAAAAAAAAACAAAAAACAAAAACAAAAAAAACAAAAAAAAAAAAAAAAAAAAACCCAAACAAAAAATCTAATCTAAACCAGTCACTTGAGCAACTCCTATTGTGAGAAAGTTTGTCAGTGTGTTTGTGAAAACTGTTATTTTTGTCTAGGCATGCCAGTTTCCTCAACCATCTCGGAATTGACTATCACTGTATAAAGTGAAAGAATCTTCATTTAGTTATAAAACACCATTACATGTACTTCACTTCATGTCTATTCTTCAGTTTACCAGAAGTACAATGAACTATATTAGCCATTCTTTTCATTTTGGTAAAACACTTTTAGGTGTTAATATTAATACTTGCCTAAAAAAGAGAGACAAGTTTTAAGTGATATATCAGCTAATATTTTTATGGTTGAAATGTACATTTTTATGTGGCTAAAAAACTGAATTACCTTCTTTATTAAAGTATTTTATCAACTTTGAATAATCGTAATTTCGGTAACTGGTACAAGTTGTTATTGTAGATTGTTCAGAAATTCACAAAAATAAAATTAATCCTTTTCCTGTTGTGATGACACAAACCAAATACTTTAATAATTCAGAGTTTTCAAATAAAACCAAATGCTTGAATAATTCAGTTGCAGTTTATTTATTTGTTTTCTTTACAAACTGGTTGAACCCATTTTATTCCGAATTAAAGTTTTCTTCAAAGAACTTGTGTCAAATTGTCCCCTGCTAGATCTTGAGTTTCAGAGTTAAGTTGTAATTAAAGGTATCTGATATCAAGCTAATTACAGGTGTTTCTACAAGTGATATAGATGTTCTATACCACCAGTAGGTGGTTAGAACTCGGCATTCTGGGATAGGTAATTATAACTTCTGTATAAAGCATTATCTCAGACTACTTGAAGCCATGCTTGTAATGACATTATGAAATACCTTAAATATCCAATTCTCTTCTCTTTGTTTGTAATTCTGTAACATTTCTTTATTATGATTATTTTAACTTTTTGTTCTCGTTTTCTCTTTTGTGTGGTCTTTGATTTTAATGACACACCCTTTTGTCATGATAACTGTTTTCAGGTTTAAGAGATTTTTAGGCTAACCCAGCCATCCACCCTAAGCTATCATTTAATGGCATACTATATTTTACTTTATGGCATAAAAAATTTAACCGCCAACCTTCATAGCCCGCCAACCTTCATAACCCCGAACCCATTATTTGACAAACTGGTCTTGTGGTCTACCTGTGTTGGTGTTAGGATTTTCTGTAGACATAGCAGCTAGGCCATGCTGGATAATTTACAAGAATAAGTACCATGTCTAAATCTGGTTTCTCTGAGTTGATGTGGAACTCCTCAAATCATAATGTACTTTTGCAATAGCCAACAACATGAACTGAAAACAAAATACGAATGAAATAAAACACATTTGTAAATAGCAACAGAAAGAGATCAATGATTTTAAAGCTCCTGACTCAAGATGGGAACTGGATATACATGTAATGACAAAATGGTTTTCTTTGGCACAGAAAATGAATTATTTTTTTCTTCGTAATAATAATACGACATTCCAAACTTCACCTGCAATATCAAACTGGTCAATGTCCTATTCTTAAGCTTTGTTAAGAAGATGAAAAAAAATTGTGCAGAGATGAAATATCACTAAGTACATTTATGTCAGAAAAAAAATGTAAATACCATTTCATATAAAATATATGTTTCTTCTAACTAATCTGACAAAGAATAAAGGATTATAATGTCCCAGAATTCATGTACTTCAAAGGTTGATTAATTTTTATGGCTTGACCTTATGTTGTTGACATTTTTTCCAGTTCTTTTGAAGTTCATATAATTCTTTTGCAAGTTTATATATATATATATATATATATATATATATATATATATATATATATATATATATATATATATATATATATATATATATACATTGTATATATATAATGTGAAAAAATATTGAAATATTTATACATAAAAATATGTTTATGCATATATGAATATTCAGACATAAGCATTAGTAAATTTATAAATCTGTTGTTTATTCCTAGTATCTAATTGATGCATGGAGTAATCTTTTCATCAACCAGACTTATAAAGATTAAATTCTCACTTAGGGTTCAAATTCCAATTGGCAGATCCTAAGTATGTGTACATTTGGTTTTTTTGGTTGCTAAAGGTTGAATCAATGGTTTTTTACTGTGAAATAAATTAAATAATTTGACTAGAGTATAAACATCAACCAAACCAATTAACCAACAAAAGTTTTATCTATAGTAATTTTTTAGACCTAAAACAAGATTGCATGTATCAAATTTGACTACCCTTACCCATATCTCAATCATTTTATTTTGTTCACCCTGTTGTTGATATTACTTGTATATATTTAGTGCCTGTTTAATGCCAAGAATTGTATCACCAGTTATTTTAATATACGGGTAATGTGTTTCATAGTTATGTGTTCTATGGTCATTATGTGTTCCGTAGTTATCATGTGTTCTATGGTCATTATGTGTTCTATGGTCACTATGTGTTCTATGTTTATTATGTGTTCTATGTTTATTATGTGTTCTATGGTCATTATGTGTTCTATAGTTATTATGTGTTCTATGGTCATTATGTGTTCTATAGTTATTATGTGTTCTGTGGTCATTATGTGTTCTATAGTTATTATGTGTTCTATGGTCATTATGTGTTCTATAGTTATTATGTGTTCTATGGTCATTATGTGTTCTGTAGTTATTATGTTTTCTGTAGTTATTATGTGTTCTATTGTTATTATGTGTTCACAGTGCTTCTTTTTTGGTTAGGATTACTACAGTAAATCAGTTGGTAGAGTGTGCTTCATATGTTGAAGGTAGGAGTTCAACCTGCCAAGTCTGACTAAGATTTGAAGTTAGGTAGTGACTAATGCACTCAGCATTTAGAATTTATGAAAGTCACAGCATACAATGGAGGAGACCTTTAAAACAAATGACCCTTGTTATGGTCATGGCAAGTTAAAGAATCTTCCCTGCTCATTGCTTTAAGTGCACTGCAAAAGTAAAAAAAAAAAATTCCAATAGCTGGTGATTGTCTTGATAAAAGTGAAATATTCTTGTCTGGAGATAAAACATCATTCAATCAATCATTTTATTATTGGGTTAGCAATCTATCTTGGACAGATCCTAGTGTGAGAAAGATTGTCAATTTGCTTGCCAGAGGTTAATGGTTTTCTCTTTGCACTCTGATTTCCCTTACTATCCCAGAACTGCCTGGGTCAAAATAACTATGAGAATCTTGACTGGGATGTAAAACAACTTCACTCACTTCACTCAACAAGGCTCCATAGTACTGGTAATTTTTTTTTTTGTTAGCTCACCTGAGCACAATGTGCTCAAGTGAGCTATTGTGATCAGTCTTCGTCTGCCGCCTGTCGTGTCGTGTGATTTGTCGTGTGTCAACTTTTGCTTGTTAACACTCTAGGGGTCACAGTTTTAATCCAATTTACATCAAACTTGGCCACAGGGATCCTCTTGACCAAAGCCAAGTCAAGTTCGAACATGGGTCAGTAAATAGGTCACTAGGTCAAATCAAAGAAAAACCTTGTTAACACTCTAGAAGCCAGCTTTTGATTAATCTTCTTCAAACTTGCTCAGAATGAAAACCTTGACAGAAGCTAAGTCAAGTTCGAATATGGGTCATGTTGGGTCATTAAGTAGGTCACTAGGTCAAATAATAGAAAAACCTTGTTAACACTCCTGAGGCCCCAATTTGAGTGCAATCTTCATCAAACATTTTCAGATTGATCCTCTTGACCAAGCTAGCTTAAGTTCGTATAAGGGCCATGTTGGGTCAATAAGTAGGTCACTAGGTCAAATAATGGAAAACCTTGTTAACACTCCTGAGGCCGCAGTTTAAGTGCAATCTTCATCTAACGTAGTCAGAATGATCCTCTTGACAAAAGCTAGCTCAAGATCATATATGGGCCATGTTGGGTGTATAAGTAGGTCACTAGGTCAAATTATAGAAAAAACTTGTTAACAACCCTGAGGCCCAATTTAAGTGCAATCTTCATCAAACATTGTCAGATTGATCCTCTTGACTAAAGCTAGCATACATTCATATATGGGCCATGTGTGGTCAATAAGTAGGTCAATAGGTCAAATAATAGAAAAACCTTGTTAACACTCCTGAGGCCCCAATTTGAGTGCAATCTTCATCTAACTTAGTCAGAATGATCCTCTTGACAAAAGCTAGCTCAATAAGTAGGTCACTGGGTCAAATTATATATAACTTGTTAACACATCTGATAGCTCAATTTTTGTCCAATCTTAATCAAGCCTAGTCAGAACGATCCTCTTGACAAAAGCTAGCTGAGGCCCAAATTTTAGTCCAATTTTCATCAAACTTGCCAAGATTGATCCTCCTTACAACAGCTAGCTCAAGTTTATATATGGGTCATGTTAGGTCACTAGTTCGAAATAAAAGAAAAATCTCTTTTAAAAATAGAGGCTCCAGTTTGCCAAAATCAAGCTGAGTGTACATCATGGCCCTCTTTGTTTTTTTTTTTTTGTAAACTGATGCCTTATCTGACTGTATTCAGATCAAGATTTTCATACACTCTCTATCAAAGGTTTTTTCAGTTAAATGTACTTGAATTAAAAGAAAAAAATTATTTTGAACTTTTAGTTTTGTTTTATTCTTAATCAAAATAAAAGTACAGATAGTTCAAATTGCTAGCACAACAAGATACAATGACCGATAGCTTTTATTGTTATGACAAGGTCCTCTGCAGAACATGACATATTTTACATATATAATATGTTTGTTTTATCAATATGCATTCTATGAATATTCTTTTATGTGATAAAGGTCATGATTTTGTTGTCATTTCTCAAGGTAATGTAAATGATTAGTAATACTTCTGCTTTTTATATGGACAATAAAAACTGATCAGATTTAGAAAATATTGTCAAAAGATCAATGTTGTGTAACAAAAACTGATGCAACAGCTGCCATTTGATTTGAATACATCAAAAGAATTTTAAGCATATGGTGTTCATCAGAATATTGTATATTTAAATCTTCAAATGTAGCTATTTATTATGAGATTAAAAGTCAACAAAAATTGGCTTCATTTTGCTTCCTTTGATAAAAAACAGTTAGATATAAATTTGAATAGAAAACTGACATATTTTTATGATTGGCCTGATTGTTTAGACATGATATATGGAACCTTCAAATAAAAGGCCATGGGGCTCAAACACCAGATGTGTCGTCTAATAATCTAATGAAGATATAAAGTTATTATTTATGTAGAAAATAAAAGACCAAACTACGGATTGTAAAATAGCAGTGCAAGTCATTTTTCGGGCTATTCTAAACTAAGTGGCGATGTCTGAAAACACATCAAATTTAATGTGTATAATACAATATTGCATGATTACAGCATTAAACAAAAATTGCATATTTATTTAACTCCAAAGAAGATCACAAGTAGATTGGGCTGAAAAATGTATTGCATTTAGAAATATAGAACTTGTTTTGCCACATTTTTCATGATAGCGTCTGACAGTGATGGAAGTATGATTCCTATGCATTGCACAATATTGAATTGTTTAAAGTGCCTAGTTCTATTGAAGCATTTAATGTAATCATAGAAGATAAAAGGCTAGTGACAATGTTATTTAAATACTGTTCTTCTTTTGCTGTAAGCTTTGACATCCAACTCTTCTATTGCACAAATATTGGTAATATTATCTTTATTGCAACTAAACTTACATTTAATCAATTCTCAGATAGAGTTGAAATGTGGAAAAATAAATGTTGTTCCCATGGTTACCTGTAACATATAAATTTACTTCACCTAAATAAGCAATAGCAAGTCAAATTACTGAAAAATAAATCTTGCATAATGTTTTTAAGGTAAATAGTGTTTGTACCAATTAATCTTTGTTGGATTCATGTTTTAAATATTGTTGTGTTTTTATATGAAATCATTCATAAATTACATTAATAGCCTCAATTTGCAATTCAGTGCAGTAATGAAACAATTTGTCATAATAAAAATTTATTTGATGTATGTTTTGTAAAGCTTTTAGAAGCAAAACTGTTTTGTGTTATATGTTTGTGTGAACAGTTATAGTTAGATTTGTTTCACAACACTGACATATGAATCACAGTTGCTATCAAACACAAATAGCCAAATACCCAGGGAATTGGTGGCCATGTAGCCATTTGGTCCACATTACTGACTTTTGAATCTAATGCCTATCAAAGATTAAAAGCCAGTGGCCATGTAGTCATTTTGTCCACAAGACTGAATGGACCATAGTGCCTATCAAACATAAATACCAAGGACATTGGTGGCCATTTAGCCATTTGATCCACAACACTGACTTGTTGATCACAGTACCTATCGAACATATATACCATGTAGTAATTTTATCCACAAGACTGAACAGACCATAGTGCCTATCAAACATAAATACCCTGGACATTGGTGACCATTTAGCCATTTGGATCCACAACACTGACTTGTTGATCACAGTTACACCTATCGCCTATATATACTTAGGGCATTGATGACCTTGCATTTTGATTTTAAGTATGATTTGAACAATTTAACAAAAACTATAACAATATTTTTCACTATGGAAATTTTCTAGAGTATTTAAATGGTTGACTATAAATTTGGGTTTCCATGTGGACTGGTAGATAAACATGTACCACAACTGCATTTTCATATTTGATATCATTTTAAGGTTGAGTTTCGAATTTCTGGCTCCTTCACAACCTTGCTTGTCCTTTTACCAAAGGACTAGACAAAAATAACTATATAGGACATTTTCTCAATAAACATAATTTTGATAGATTTATACCTATCTATGCTGTCAGTTGATGGCTTATTTTGAGAATCTTAGCTGCATCATCTTTTTTGCTTAAAGTCGATGATCTACCGGTACCAATTTTAGCTCACCTTCTCAAATTTGATCAGGGAGCCTTGTTGGCCTAGTAGTTTAAAGCACACACTTACAGATCACAATGTCTATCAACGCTTAGGTTCGAATCTGGTTTAAGCAGAAAGTTTATCAGTATGTTTGTCAAAGGTCAGTGGTTTTCTAATGAGCATTGTCCAGTTTTCCCCCTCTATCCAGGATTGACTACTTTGATGTAAGTGAAAGAATCTAGACTGGGAAGTAACACATGTTACTCAACTCATCTCCAAATTTGATCATTTGAATTGAGAAATTGAAAAAACTTTTATGACATAAGTGGACTACCTGTATTTGTGAATTTATTTTCAATTGACATTCCTATCAGAATATAATTTTTGAAGCGTTAAGAATTTCAGGAATTTTGGAATAATTTTAATTACAAGACTTTTAGAAGTTTCAAGTGTACTTTTGATCTAATTATTCATATGAAATAAAGTTTAATATTACTTGTTGACTTTGTCACTACAAAAAGTAATTATACTGATCAAAATCTATAATAACTTTAAATTCCTTTAAATAAATATATAAAGTGAACTACTGTGCCCTCTCTTTATTTCACAATTGGTGCAATAGATTGTAAATAAAGCTCCATGTAGTGTATATGGCTGTTCTAGTAGAAAAGAGAACCTATTGACTTCAAAGTATTACCGAGTTAATAAAGATTCTCAGATATATAAAATAGCCCGAGGCATGGTAAAAATAATTTTTATGTCTGTAGTAAAAAAGGTAGTAAACATGGCTCAGAAAGTTTAATTTGGACTACTTGACCTTTACTTTGAATATTAACCGAAAAAGATACCTTGTGTTATCTCTCTAAGACTTTGAACAAATTAGCATGCTATTATCTATAAAGCTGAAAATGACTGAGAATTTATGATAAGAATAATGTAAAATGTATAGAGAAATTTGTCACATACTCTAAGAGCATGATAGCACCTATATTCAGTGAAAAAAATATTGAAAGTTTTAGGTAGTTTTTTGATGTTCTAATATATATGCAGGTGAATTATGCTGTTCTTCTATAGAGTTCAAAAGACCAGGTCGATCTTGTCCATTATAATGTATAAATTTTCTTATATAGGTATATAGTATGGTCATAAAATAATGAATTAACCTTTTTTCCCTTGGTTGTAAACTTCAGTGGTTATAATCAAAATAAAAGGACACCTGTTTTTTTTTATCTGCTTTGATTTTAATTGTTGATTTGTGGTTTTGAAAGTTGGAAGTTATTAATTCTATATATGAATTAAATTAAAGATATTAATGCTATATATGAATTATTTATAAAGAAGATTTTATTGAAGTTTTTATATATATAAATAAATTTTAATTTTATATTTATTAATTTTCACAAGAGTTTGTTAGATCTTGCATATAAACAATATTTTGGGTGTTTTTTATGACTAGTAAAGGTTTTTATCTTTTATGAGTGTTTTTTTTAACCTTATAAACTTAAAATTTGGTTTTAATTAGTTGTTGGTCTGGTAAACTCTGCTTCATAGGGTGAGATTGAATGGTGCTGGCTCAATGAAGCAAAATGTTATTTCACAGAGAAACAACAGAAATTTGAAGAACATTGCTAGGTGGTCAATTTTTCACCTTTTTGCTTTCAACAAAGTTTGTAATTCAAATTGATAATGGATCCTTCAATCCTAGAAATCAAATTTGATGAATAATGGACTTGAATTGAATCTGGTTCTTTATGTCTTGTTTACATATAGGTACATCATAACACACACTACAAACCTGCTACTGAATATGGAGGTCAAATGACCTTATGTTAAAGTCATATAACATACCAATAGTGCTTTTCAAATACAACTTGCTATCCACAGCCACATCTGTCTTTTACTTTTATCAAGTGTTAACTCAGGGTTTTGACAATGTCACCAATTGCGATTTTTCAAAAAAGGTTGGTGACAAAATTTGGCTTCTCGGAATTATTTTGGTGACGTGAAATTTTGTGTCAGTCCAAGTTAAAGACAGGAATAGGATAATTAAACACACTAGCAACAAAATTTGGTTTCTTTAGATGCTGGTGACAAAATACTAGTATTTAGATTCAGAGCTAACCCTGTAATAAAGCTTAATGATTCACAAACAAGAGTTTTATCAATGCTTCGCATATGTAAAAATCTTTGCTATATCTGCAAAAGGTGAAAAAAAAAAATTTGTTGGAATTAAAAACCATCATATTTTTTTGCTGTAACATTGCTTCCAAATATATTGTGCCCATATAATTCTGATAAGAGATTTTATTCTGATTAGAGGTTTTATCTCAACCAATCTTTGGGGTCTGGAGGGCTGTGTCATCATCCTTAATTTTCCCTTTTTACAAGTTTTTATTTAAATAACTTTATATGTTATACTAGGTTGTTAAGTGCAGATAAATTACAGCAATGATTAACATCAACATTTTTTTAGCTTAATTTAACAACTAATGTATAAAAGTTATAAAAACTCTGTAGTTGATTTAAAACTGAATAAATCCAGGTAAAAAAATTGTTCCTTGGTATTTTTTACACAAAGCAGGTGTGTGTTACTAATGTAATGTACATTATTATGTAAGGAAAATGTAAAGTAATCGTCACAGAATTTTCACTTGAAAACATTTATGAGGTATTACATTTGGTTTTTTGTTAATTTTTTTCTGTTTCTATTGTTTGAAATATAACACAATGACAGTAATTACAAAGAGATAGTTTCTTTTAACTTTTTTTCTCTTTTGATATAATCTGCTTTTACTTTTTACTCTATTTTCTTTTAACATCTGTTATTAAGTTTTCTTGACCAGATTTTAAGTCACACAGATACTTTTCGTGGATATTTTTTTTACGATGGTCAAGTGTTATAAAGCTAAAACAAAAAAATCAAAATGTTTTTTGAAAACATGGCCTTAGTTTTAAAGAGGTTTTGGTCAGAAACACCTCAACAACTATATTTCTGGACTGAACACTGTAATCTGTTCTGTCATTTAGCCATTATTTGGTATTATTGCCAGATGCCATGAGGTTTATACAACTAGACCACTCATAGATCAAAATGTAAAACATCTTTAATTTGTGATATTCATGTATGTAAATCATCAATATAGACCATCCTTTTAGCATATTGGCTTTGATATACCAGTATACATAGAAATTTGTTGCTTATGGAAGAATTCAGCCGTTTTAATTAAAGATTCTTCATATATCTAATGTTTTTCACATTATCATAATAACTTGTTTACCATATGATCGTACAGAGAAAGATGTTATCAAATAGAAAAAAATACATCAAACAGTATGTAAGTTGGCTGATGTAAACATGTGATTAGGAATATGTAATAAAGATTACAAGTAAATCAACTGATATTTTAATGAAACAAAATCTATTTTAGAAAATATGTAGATATTTTTAATTAAGTAAAAATAAACATAGGAATTATTTTTATTGCAAAAACCAGCATGAAACAGTACAAATTTTTCTTGTATAACTTTGATATTAATCCATTCTGTGTTCTGTATTAATCTCTTTCTGATGGTGTTAATAACAAAATTGAAAAAGTTTCAGCAGAAAAAAATGTAATTGGCAATCAAGCCCAGAGCCACTAAAACAACATTTAACACAATAGAAGAGTGGAGTGGAGTCATGGTATTTAATGCCCCAGTCAGGATCATTTCACTTATATTTAGGCTGTCAAGTTCTCGGAGGGTGGAGGAAATCAGAGTCAGCGAAGAAAATTGCTGGTCTTAGGAATCAAACTGTCAAAATTTCTCACACTAAGGATGTATACCAAGTGAGATTCAAACTGCCACCAAAAATTCTACACACACAAAAACACTTACCATTAAGGACATTCAGTTCATTAACTGGTCTAAAGCATATGTTTAGGGATCACAGTGGCCCCCTCTGCCTTCATGTAGCATCGAATCTCTCTCCAGCAGATTCTAGTGTCACAAGGTTTGTCAATTCACTTTAAAGCCAGTGGTTTTCTCTAAGTAATCTGGTTTCCTCCACCATTCTTGAACTGACAGCTTCAGCACAAGTGAAAGAGGCATAAAGCAGCATTGCTCCACTCCACTCAAATCTATAGAGTTGCATTGAACACATGATATTGGATGGACATATAACATAATTGTAGGCAATGGTTTAAGTTTTATATTATGTAATAGCTTTAATTCAATTTTTGTTAATTTTATATACATGTATTGTATTAAAATGAAAATATATTAAAAGACATATAAAAATCATAATTGAGGACAGAATTTCTTTTTTTCTTCTTAATTGAACGGGTCTGTAAATAAAGTTGGAGATACCTGAGGTGCTTGTCATACATAAAGATGTTATTTTCAGAATATGCTAAAAATTTTCATTAAAATATCAAGGGGCTTTAATTAAACACCATTCAACAGTTGAGCATTGAATTACAAATCCAAAATTTGATAATGAATTCAAACTGCTTGTGACACATAGTAAATTTAGTCAAGTCTTTTTATAACACATTGCTTCTGAGACCCAGAGAGAAAAGGGAAGATGTGGAAAGGAAGGGGTTAGTGGAAAGGGATTTAAAGGGGGAAAATGACAAGTAGGGCAGAAATTTCGGCAGAATCAGTACCAAAAAAATCACCCTGAGTGCATGCTAAAAAATCTGTAGAAAAATAAAATATATTGATTACCACAAGTCATGGCCATATCATTGGTTGATTAGGAATTGAGTACTATGCTTCATTACAATAGAACTAGAACTTTGGTCTGACATTTTGATCAGATGTTAAAGATTAGTTCCTATAAGGTCTGTAAATACTGTCAATCATCCAGAATATAAAAAATGATTTTATTGAAAGTAAATAATAAATGAGAACTTCAGTTAATTAATAGTATAATAGATAAAGGGGTGTGGTACTAATACAGTCAATAATGGATGAATTAGAATTTTAAGACAAGAATAAATTTAAAAAAAAAAAAAAAAAAGAAAGAAAAGAAAATACCTGGTGGGAATTTAGTTTTAATTGTATTTTTTAATGAAAAATATCTGAAAACAACACTTAATGAGTTTATGGAGGTACAGTGTAGAAATTTTAACATTGTTCATTTCCTAAATGTATATTGGTATTATTTACATATGAAACCTCTTTGATACAGTGGAGTGGAGTAATGGTGTTTTATGCCACAGTCAAGACTTTTTCACTGTTATTAAGGGAATTGGTTCTGGTTGGAGGAAACCAGAGTGTCTATAGATAACTACTGACCTTTGGCAAGTGTACTGACATACTTTCTCACACTGGAATCTGCTCCACATGGGATTTGGACCTTAAGGCAGTGATAGGCATTCTGATTGGTAAGCAGTTACCTTAATTGATGCCTAGGTATAAAAATGTCCACTAAATTTGTACCTAACTATGCAAATATCCTGAATATTAATTTCAAAGAATAATTCTGGCCTTGGTTTTTTTGAAAAAAAAAAGAAAAAATCCAAATTGAAGCGTGACATCATTGTGAACTATTCTTGTATTTTGATTTCACAAATTCAAAAAGTTCACGTGATGATATGGCTTAAAAGGTGTTTGAACATGAATAGACAAAAAAAAAAAAAAAAAAAAAAAATCCAAATTGAAGCGTGACATCATTGTGAACTATTCTTGTATTTTGATTTCACAAATTCAAAAAGTTCACGTGATGATATGGCTTAAAAGTTGTTTGAACATGAATAGACAAAAAAAAAATAAATAAAAAATAATAATAATAAATAAAAATAAAAAATAAATGTGATATTGGTTCTGTTAAAATAAAACGGAAAAACATAAATAAGTTATGAATTGGGATTACAACCAAGTTTAGGTATGATACCATTTTAAAGGTTAGTAATGTTTATGCTTTTTGTTACAATGGCTTCTATATCTGTGTAAGATAAAGCATAAAATTCTGAATGAAATAGTGGAATTACGATTATAGATATCAGATTTTATGGCTGGGAAATGTCAAACCTCAATGATACTCTTGTAACTAATGGCTAGGTATGCCTTTATTTATTTATTTATGAATGAATTTTACTGAATAAATAGATTGGTCAAGTTTCATATAAAAATTACCCTTGACCTGTTTGAATTTTTATGAATGAATAGCATGTTCTAAAATTAATGGTCCAGTTGACAATCTTTCTGATTTTCTGGACAATCGCACAACTACAAAAAAAATAAACCTAAAGGAATACATCCCAGACACAAAGTCAAAGATCATTTACCATCAGAAAATTAAAATAACTCAGGACAAATATTTAAAGAATTCCCTCAGGTAGTCATTTATTCTAAAGAAGCAACTGACATTGCCAAAAAAATATTTGACATCTTGTGTATATATTCTTATATATCAAAATATGTTTTAAAATCCAACTGTTTACATTCTGACAAATTTTAAATTGATAACAAGCACAACCATATCAAATTATCACTGATTGATTTATTGCATATAATAAGTATATATATATACATATACATACATGGAATGTATATATATATAACAATGTTTGCTCAAATTTACATGATAATTACTACTAGCTGGTCTTGTAATATTATCACTTGAGTGTCCTCTGAACATACAGGTAGGGGTTAATATCCAAGGTGCCAATTATTATTTACCATAAATTATAACTTTTAAGAGAGAGAGAGAGAGAGAGAGAGAGAGAGAGAGAGAGAGAGAGATTAATATGCATATAGTTTTACTGTAGACCCTTAAGACAATAAAGCCACATTTTCTACAAAGGTTTAAGTCATAAATGTGAAAAAAAGAAATAAATTGCTGATTGTTGACTGATTTCTCTGGGTACTCTAGTTTCCTCCAACAACTGACCACCATGTTATAAAAACATAACAGAATTTAGCATAAAGCACCATTTCAACCAACCAACCAACCTGTTGATAATTGAAGGCATAGTTTAGTTGATGCCCACCTGTGTGTTGCATGTTGTTGGTTGTAATAACAAACCAGATCTTTGTATATATATATAAAATCACTTAGCTAACATTTGTACATGTCACAGATAAGTTTACTGCTGACATCTGTTGGTTTGAATTGCCCCCCCCCCCTCTCTCTCTCTCTCTCTCTCTCTCTCTCTCTCTCTCTCTCTCTCTCTCTCTCTCTCTCTCTCTCTCTCTCTCTCTCTCTCTATATATATATATATATATATAATACATATATATATATAATAATAGTAATGATAATAAAAAATAATAATAATATGAAATATAATAATTATTCTTAATTTCTTAAATATTTAATTGTAATTTATTTGACTCTCATTTGCACTGACTTTCATCCTATGATGTGAAAGTAAAAGTATGAAATTAACTTTGAATTTTGCTTCTTAAAAAAATTTACTGTCATTAAAATTACCAGACGGAAATATGGGTAAAAAATTTAGTTTGACCCATTGGTCTAAAGTAAATAAAAACTTTATAAAATTTTTTCAAGATAAATGCATCTTTTAACTACATTTAGTTATATATTAATCTTCACAGAATTTTGAAGAAACAGCTGAAATACACTTGCATATAATGAGATTAGTAATTACAGAATGGACACTATGAGTGGCCATATGGACAAAATAGTATCCACCTAGCTGACTTATTTTATACTTATACTACTACTTTAATTTTATCATACTGAGTTCTGACTTAACTGCACTTGGTCATATTTATTACTATACATCTATCACACAGTGAATAATATTTGGGTTAATGTAATTATAGAATATCATTAGGAAAGGTACATAATTTATATATAATTGATTAATAACCAGTGTTCATTTGAGTTGGTTTATTCTGGTGAAACTTCTAGAGACATGAAAACAGAAGAAATTTGAATTTAGGATTTCAGAATTGATCATGAATGTAAGCGAATTAAAGGTCTTCACAATTCAGATATCAAAAGTTAGCAAGAGCATAACAACTTCAAAATTATGATGACAATTTGAATTTAGGGTTTCAAAATTGATGATGAAAGTTAGCAAATTACAGCTTCATAATTCAGATGTCAAAAGTTAGCAAGGGCATTACTACTTCAAAATTATGATGTCAATTTGAATTTAAGGGTTTCAGAATTCTAATGAAAGTTAGTGATGGGTACTTACAACTTCATTATTTAGATGTTAAAGTTAGCAAGGGCATTACCACTTCAAAATTAAAATGTCAAAAAAGAGCACTCAGGGGTTTTGTGTATAAACTTTCACTATATATATGAATGCTGAATGCTATCTGCATAATAGTAAAAAGGTACAAGTCAAAATTCCTGTAAACTTTACTATCTCCGACAGTAATAACTTTGTATCTAATACCCCTGGTATTTATCTAATTCACAAGATTCACTTAGCCATTCTTATTAAGTGATATCAATGAAGACCTGCTGATAGTCTCTGGAATTTTACATTTAATTTTTCCACTCTCTGTAGGTATTTTATTTGTTGTGTATGTAAATGTGTATAATTTTATAGTAATAGGAAATAATCAGCATCTGCTCTTTGTTAGTACAAGTATTAGTCATTTCCGAAATTTTGTTTTGTATCATTATTATTCAGTAGTCGACCTGTCTGTCTTTCTGTCCTTCTGTCTTTCTGTCCATCCATTTATTTAAAAAAACGGTTACATTTGAGTGACACATATTATGAGTTTAGTACTATTAAATGACATAAAATAATTTTTTTTTAAAATTTAACAGAAATACCCGTTCAAATTTGTTGTGCCATGGATATGTGCAGATTTTGGAAATTTAAACAGTTTACTATGTAATTTATGCTGAACAAAATTAGTTATATCCAATTGGTTACTAATTAATAAATGCATATGCATGACACTACTATAACATAGTAAATTTCTGTTGTACTAAAGAAATTTTACTGAAAATATATAATAAGTAAAATTTACCTAAGACTTCCCCATAATAAAATACATGTATTAATGAAAAACCATTTCAAATATGTAACTGACAGAACAGTAAGCATTTATGTGATGATGGGATTACACAGGTGTTCAGACATTTTAATTATTTCCATATAAGCATTGCTGTATTCAAATATGGAATGGAAACATTTTTGTTCAATTTGTTTATTTCTTAATAAAAATAACCCCTACTTTATTGATATAAACTTCACATTTAGCAAGTAATTTTCTTGAAAGCTACAGTACTTTCACCAGGACCAGGGAGGCATGGGCCCGTGCTCGGGTTGCGACCCCTGTTGACATCTCCAAACCTCCCTGGTTTCCCTGTCTGGGATATTTAGTCCTTTGGGGAATTAACTCAGTGTCTTTGCTTCACAGATCAACTCAACAAATGTGTCCTTTAAGTTTGCATTTATTAAATCATTTGAATAATATATTTATATACATATTAATTCTATATCTCTAAATCTCTAAGTCACCATATCTACACTATTCCAAAAAAAATATAATTGTCCAAGTCTCAATCTCTAATGGGTCTATCCTCCCTGTGAGTCTACACTCGCTCTCTCTCTTTCATAAAAAAAAACCATAAGTACATATAAAAATAAAAACAATAAAAGTAAATGTCATTGGACAATTAATCTAGACCAATCAAAATGAATTGAATTAATTTCAAGAAAAGGAATAAAGATATTATTAATGTGCTAAAATCTGTTATATCACAAAGGTCAAGACTATTTAATTAACTAGCAATTAAACAGGAAATCCCCACAGGTAAATCAACATAAAGGGGTTTAATTATATCCCCAGGTGTGATGGCCACTTAAGGGCTAATGATGAATTATCCCTCAATGGCTAATGGGGGATTATCCCTCAGGTCTTGCCATTAGTGAATTAATAGTTATTTAGTTTCTTTCAGTAACTAATTGACATGTGGTCCTGAAATTATTTATTGTCTAAAATTCTAGTATTTGCTGTATTTTGAAAGAATTAAAAAAAATAAGATTTAACATGTTTTTAAGAGAAATTAAATAGTAAAATAAAATATATAAAATCAAAAATTATACAAAAATTATTTGTCAGGATTAGACATGATATTTTATCCTGTGATATTCTCTCCCTTCTTGCAGTAAAAAAAAAAATGAACAAAGAGAATTTTTTTTAAAGAAAACAATTATTTCAAGATTGTATCTGCATATGCAATCATGGGGAGGTGCAAAAGACATAAAATCACATAAAAACTATAAAATGTTTAACATATTTACATACAGAAAAAAATAATTGTGTGTGCACAACCATAAATAAAAAATTCAACATGAATTATCCCAAAATGTAATTCATTTTAACAACATATTATAAGATATAAAAAATATACACATTTTTATCAAATTTGAGACATAATAAACATTACATAGTTCATGAACATGAGCTATATTAAAAAAAACATTATACATTTTATCAATCCTAAGATATAAAAACAATTTTAATTTATCAATCATAAGATAATTAATATATTTTTACAGAAATATAAAATATGACACACAACTCAAAAAGTTTAAATTTATATGTCCTTGGTTTTTCTATGAAGTCAGGTTGAAGGAACACATCAGTTTTACATAGAACTACTACACTTAGCATTTCGACAAATGCAAGTGTAGATTTACTGTTCTGATTTAAGTTGAAGCTTGTTCAAAGAATGTTGTATAACATTCTGTTATGCAACTCGTCAGTTGCAACTATGACTACAGTATGGTACAGCACATCACGACAAATGCACCCATACTAGTAGTAGTAAAAAGAAATTATTATTTTTTTTGTAGAGTGTTGCCCCCACTATGCTAGTAATGCCGGCTAGGCAAACATACTTTAGGTTGTTTTGGTCTCATAATGTTTAAATGTACATATATTGAGCCAAACACATTTTCTTGCGATATATCACATACATGTATATGTAACACTAGCTTTCATCATGAGATCCATTCCATTAAAACTGAATATCCACACTGTGATCCGTTGGAATAAATGCACTGAATATAACTGAAACTTCTTTTTCACCATACTTCATATATGAAATTTTTATATTTATGTATCACAACACACCATCACACTGTAGGAACATATCACTTATATATATATTTATAGGAACAAAATTCTCCTGCATAACTATTATCCGTGACTGGCAAATCGGATGTGTCAGTTCATCTAGCTGTTGTATTGTATCATGTTGTACCTTGCATTTTCCTTTTGTATTCAAAAAACATGTACAGTGGCTAATTTTATCAAAATGACACAAGAAAAAAAAAACTTACTGATATATAGGAACTGATAACACAACAGATGGACATTTATTTAAAAAAAAATATTTAAAAAGTTATTTATCTAAAATTTATTTATTTATCTAAAATTTATTTATTTATTTATTTATTTATTTATCTATTTATTTATTTATTTATTTATTTATCTAAAAAAATTTATTTATTTAAGGGAAATAAAAGGATGGGTATGGAGTCTATTGAATTTTATAGTTTCAATATGAAAACATTATTTACTACACTGTTCACCAGCAGTTTAAGAAACAAGAATTTGTTTCCGCTAGCACATTATTCACAAGTGTTCTAGTAGTCATCATATTGAAACTTGGGGAAAGGAAATTTATTAATATTTTGTTGAAATAGTCTGGGAATTATTATATGCCTTATGAATTATTTGATAAAGTGTCAGGCCTTAAACACAGTATCTAGCACTATTTTTTCAGACATTTAATAGTACCCAAAGTATTTTGATTTCTGGCATTAAAATGTTACTGTTATTACTAGTTTATTTGTATTTTATTTTATCATGCTTGAATAAGTTTTTAGATTTTTAATAATAAGTGCTTAGGAATTGGTCCATATATTTTATCAAATTCATTTACAATTCTGTGTCTAAATTCAATAAGTCCTCCTGCTGATGAATCTTGTCCAAAGAAAAATACAATTTCATTTGTTTCCTGTATATAGTGTCCACATTGAAAGTTGTTTTGAACACTGACTTGTAATACTGGAATTCCATCCATTTCAGGATTATTTGGTCCATTATTGATTTGTAGGGTATGTGTTCCTAATATTATTAAGAAAGGTTCTAAAATTTGATATGGAACTTCGTTCATTGACAACCATTTATTTAAAGGAGAAACAAAGAAACTGGACTTTTTAAAATCCTTACTAATTTTTGCATCCGTAATTTCCTGATAAAGTTTCATATTAAATTTATTTGTTTCTTTAGGTCTAGACTTTGTAAATGGAGTCATAGCTTTTACTGTTTGATTTTCTGTCTGGTTGAAAAACTTCTTTTGTGGGTTCTTTCTTTTTCTTTTTCTGCCTTTACGAGTGTAATTTTTGTGAAAAATGTCAATTAGTTCTTGTGGAATTGAATATGCATAATACCAGAAAGCTCTAGGTTCACCTACTAATCTGACTTTATAAACCGGTGATTCACCTTGCATGCCATATTCCAAAATTTTAACTATTTGTTCAGATTTAAATATTAGTTTATCATCTTTTAAATTGGATTCTTTATGAGAATTATTATACTTGACAGGTGTAGGCTTTTTGTTTGTTTGTTGACCTGATGTCTGTGCTTGATGTCTTGTTTGTGTGCTAACTTGTGTTTGTGACTGTTGATTTTGTGTATGATTGTCAGGTTGTGACAGAGGTTGTGTTACTTGAGAATTGTTTGTTTGCTGTGTTGATTGTGTATTGTTTTGCTTAGTGTTTTGAGTATTTTGTGATAATATTTCGTCATCACTATCATTATCGTCAGTTGTGCCTGCATCATCCTGTTGTATGTCATCATCATCCTCAAGTTCCTCTGGATTTAGTTGTAGATCATGATATTCTGGCAGGAAGTAGTTAGGTCGTTCTTCAGGATTATGGTACTCTTTAAGTCTCTGCGCATGCACTAATGATTTCATTATCTTGTAAGTGTTGTTGTAACGTAGCTTGAAGGTGTTATTTGGTCCTAACAGAATAATTGTATATGGTCCCGTCCACTTCTGAATCAGTTTTGGTGATTTTCCCTTAGGCACTCTGCTGCAATATAACCAGACTTTACTGCCTACCATGAAGTTTGGGTTTTCAGCTTTCTTGTCATGTTGCTGTGTATATTTATGCTGTTTTTCTTTCATATTCTGTGCGGCAACTTCTCTGCTTAGCTTGAGTTGTTCCAGAACTCGTGCTAAATGTAATTTTGGTTCTGCTGCAAGAGTGGGTTTTGGTTGAAGTGCAACATCTACAGGTAAACGCATTTCCTGACCAAACAAAAGGTAAAATGGTGAAAACTGTGTTGACTGTGTTGCTGGTGTTGATCGATATGCCATCATAACAGCAGGAATATATTCTGTCCAGTCAGACTGGTCCTTTTTACAGTATGATCGCAAGGTCTGCAAAATTGTTGAATTCATCCGCTCACATGCAGCATTTGTCTGAGGATGGTAAGAACTGGTGTAATGACGAGTCACTTGAAATAATTCGCACAATGCTTGTACTAGTTTGGACATGAAGTTTTGCCCTCTGTCTGAGACTAGTGTCCTTGGTGCACCATATCTAGAAAATATTTCTGAGAAAAGGACTTTGGCTACTTCTTTTGCTTCCATGGTTTTCAGTGGGAAGGCTTCACACCATTTAGAATAACTATCTACAATGAGCAACAAATATCTATATTTATCTGGTGTGGCAGGAAGTTCAAGAAAGTCCATGTGCCATCTGGAAAATATTTCTTCAATTGGAAGTGGTCGCAAAGGTACTGGCTTCTTGTGTTTATCATTTTTGGACTGCTGGCAGACTTCACATGTGCGGACATAAGTCTCTATGTCAGAATACATATTTGGCCAATAATATTTAGCTCGTAATGCTGCGTAGGTCCTTTCTTGTCCCTGATGTCCACCGCCAGCTATACAGTCATGATAAGACAACAGCAGATCTCTGCGGAGTGGTGTTGGAACACAAATCTGTTTAATAACACTGTTGTTAGGTGGAAGTCCTCTGGCACGTTCTTTGTAAACATGGTAAAGTACACCATTAACAATTTCATAGTGGTATGCTTGTGCTGTTAATGACTTTGCCCTTTTTGGATCATCTGGAACATTGCCGGTTAACTTAAAATCAATAATTGGATGAAAGTCCGGACAAGTTTCTTGTAGATGTTTCAGTGCTGGTTTGTGTATTATATTTTCGTCATTATTTTGTTCCTGATCATCATGTGTATCGATGGTAAAAATTTGTTGTAACTGCTGCCATTCTTTCTCTGTTGGATATTCAAATGTTACTGCCACATGTTCTCTATGTATTGTTTCTAGGGAGCCTATAGCAGGTAACTCATCAGCTTCTTCCTTAGTCTGTACAGTGTTATAATCTCGACGAGACAGTGCATCTGCATTTTGGTTTCGGCTTCCAGGTCTATGCTTAATATTAAACTTGTACTGTTGTAGAAATAAAGCCCATCTGCCCAATCTGCCAGTGGCATCTTTCTGATTTTCTAGCCAGCGTACTGTTATGTTGTCTGTGTAAACTGTAAATTCAGAATTGGTTAAGTAAGCTTTAAAGTTCTTAATGGCTTCTATAAGAGCTAGACCTTCCTGGTTGATGTGCCAACGTTTCTCCTGTTCTCTAAGTGCACGTCCCCCATAAGCAATTACTTTTTCTGATCCATCTGTTTCTAGCTGTCCAAGTACATATCCAATGGCATGGTCAGATGCATCCGTCGATAAAACAAACTTCTTACTGAAGTCTGGGAAAACTAGGAGTGGTGCAGATGTCAGCTGTGTTTTAAGTTTAGTGAAAGCTGCTTCTTGTTCATCTCCCCATTGAAACTTTTTGTTCTTTCTGAGCAACAACAGAAGTGGCATGCAGGTTTTGCTGTAATTTTCTATATACTTCCTGTAATAATTACACATACCCAGAAATGATCTCACATGTTTTGTTGTTTTTGGTCTTGGGTATTCTGCTACAGCTGCTGTTTTCTCTTTGTCAACTGCTATCCCCTTTTCTGATATTACGTGGCCTAGATACTTAACTTCTTTTGCTGCAAAATGGCACTTAGAAGGTTGTAGAGTAAGGTTAGCTTGTCGTAGTTTATCAAATACTAGCCTTAGGTGATCTAAATGTTGGTGGAAGTCCTTGGAAAAAATCAGGAGATCGTCAATATAGATAAGTGCAATCTTCCAGTTTAACTCACGTAGAACTTTCGTCATCAGCATCTGATAGGTACAAGGAGCATTTGTTAAACCAAATGGCAAACGTTTGAACTGGTATAAACCACGGTGTGTGATGAAGGCTGTCTTGTGTTTGGTTGATTCATCTAGTGGGACTTGCCAAAATCCACTTGCAAGGTCTAATACACTAAAAATTTTGGACTTTGACTCAGCCAAAGTGTCAAAAACTTCTTCTATTTTTGGAATAGGAAATGACATGGGTTCTGTGACAGCATTCAGTTTTCTGTAGTCGATCGCTACGCGATATTTTCCATTTTGTTTGCGTACAAGCACAACTGGACTCTGATAAGGTGATGTAGATTCCTCAATTATATCATACTTTAACATTTCATCTATGTGGTCATCAGTTATCTTACGCATAGCTGGTGTTTGTGTATATCGTGCCGACCTAACTGGTTTCTCTGTTGTTGTATGTATTGTATGGTAATGCATGTTTGTTTTACCTAGTTCTGATGTGTCTTTTGCAAAAATGTCCCTGTTTTGACTAAGTAAATCAATTAGTTGTTGTTTATGGTTTTCCGAAAGATTAACTGAATCAATTTTTATATCAAAATCGTTTATAAATGTTGATTGTTTATCACCTTTTTGAGTATTGACTGAAGCAATCTGATTGTCAAAAGTTACTATGGACTTTTCCTCTATAGGAAGTACTTTTGCAACAGTAGTATTTTGCTTAAATATGATACTCTGATTAGTTGGATTTAAAATTCTATATGAACTTTGACCTTTTATAGGTTTAATTAGGCATTTACTACCAACAGCTTCTCTATTTGATAATATATTATGTGGTTCCAGTAATAAGACACTATTATTTAAAAATTTTGGAATTCTTACAGGAAAGTACACTCAGAATAAGGTTTAATATCTATTGTCCCTTTAGTTCTAGCCAGTGCCTTATGCTCACATTTTTCTTTGTTTTCAGAAATTAGAGACGCAATTGTTATTTCATTATGAAATGAGACAATTTTTTCACAAAAATCTATATGTGCCTTATGTGTCTCTAGAAAATCTTGTCCTAAAATTAACTGAAATATACCTGAATCAAGTATATGAAAAGTATGTGGCATTCTAAGGTCATTGACTTCAATGTCAAGGTCAATTTGCCCCAAAACATTATGTCTAGTATCACATACTCCTGTAACCGAGCCAAAATATGAGGTTTTAATTAATAAATTATCTTTCGGAAAAATTTTATGCAAAAATTTAAGATTAACTACAGATATACTAGCACCTGTGTCAACTAAGGCATTTACATATAATTTAGCAACTTTAACTTTAATTTTATTATTATTTATTATTGCAGTATTAATATTACCTATCTCTTTAGAATCTGTTGAATTTTTAGGAAGTTTTTGATCAGCCATGTTTAACAGTGCATCAAATAGAAATACAAATTTAAATCTAAATTGTGTCACTTGATAAAAATTAGGCTGTACTTACTTTTGCTGTTATTCTTTGTTTTTCACATTATTTGGAGCTGTAATATCTTCATTTTCCCTTGTTTTTTTTTCTGCAAACCTCTTAAATGATTTGAAAGTTGTCTGTTTTTTCCATTTATTAATTTTCCCAAGAGGTCCAATGGAACTGGATTCTCCACCACACTTTCACCAGGACCAGGGAGGCATGGGCCCGTGCTCGGGTTGCGACCCCTGTTGACATCTCCAAACCTCCCTGGTTTCCCTGTCTGGGATATTTAGTCCTTTGGGGAATTAACTCAGTGTCTTTGCTTCACAGATCAACTCAACAAATGTGTCCTTTAAGTTTGCATTTATTAAATCATTTGAATAATATATTTATATACATATTAATTCTATATCTCTAAATCTCTAAGTCACCATATCTACACTATTCCAAAAAAAATATAATTGTCCAAGTCTCAATCTCTAATGGGTCTATCCTCCCTGTGAGTCTACACTCGCTCTCTCTCTTTCATAAAAAAAACCATAAGTACATATAAAAATAAAAACAATAAAAGTAAATGTCATTGGACAATTAATCTAGACCAATCAAAATGAATTGAATTAATTTCAAGAAAAGGAATAAAGATATTATTAATGTGCTAAAATCTGTTATATCACAAAGGTCAAGACTATTTAATTAACTAGCAATTAAACAGGAAATCCCCACAGGTAAATCAACATAAAGGGGTTTAATTATATCCCCAGGTGTGATGGCCACTTAAGGGCTAATGATGAATTATCCCTCAATGGCTAATGGGGGATTATCCCTCAGGTCTTGCCATTAGTGAATTAATAGTTATTTAGTTTCTTTCAGTAACTAATTGACATGTGGTCCTGAAATTATTTATTGTCTAAAATTCTAGTATTTGCTGTATTTTGAAAGAATTAAAAAAAATAAGATTTAACATGTTTTTAAGAGAAATTAAATAGTAAAATAAAATATATAAAATCAAAAATTATACAAAAATTATTTGTCAGGATTAGACATGATATTTTATCCTGTGATAGTACTTTAATGACAACACTCAGAGCCTTACTGATGTAATATAAAGATTCCCAATCTATTCAAACACTGATAAGATTATGATGAAAATATGCAATATCAGTGTTTTGGTTCACCATGACGACATTATCATTTATATATTTACATTAATTAATTTTGGATTTTTAGTTACATTAAAAAGAATCACATTAAAAAGGTTGGTGGAAATAAAACAAGGTCAAGAAATTCTGGAAGTTTGGTGGGAAAAAGTTTGATTGAGTTTCAGTGAATTGAGATAACTCTCTTATATTCAGACACAAGACTCAGAAATTGTTCATTGTAAAAATGTCTATAAAAAAGAGATTTTTTTATGGTCTCTGCAAATTTGTTATGCCAAAGTTTACCAAATTCAAAATTAGAAACTTGGTCTCTGGCATGATTGTTTGCCATAGGATCAATCCATTTTTAACTTTATACATGATTGGACATTGGATATGTTGTGATGTCATTTGAAAACTTGTGATGTAAGTGAAATTGTGTTCAATTTTGTATGGTTATTAGTTGATATACAAACAAAAATAAGGTCAAGCTGTTGTGTAATATATATATATATATAACCCAAATAACAATAACAGAAGGGTTATGCAAATAATATAAAAAAAACTCTTCTTTGGCAAACATGTGGGAGGTAGACCTTTAAGATACTTTGAATGTACAATTTTAGAACAAGTGGCATTTTTGAAAATAACAATACAGTTTGGTGTCCTGTTACTAGTTTAAAACAATAAAAGCAGACCCTGCATATCTATTTTGAAAAATGTTGATAAAGAAATCTGGTTATTTATAGAGTTTTGTAAAATGCCATATTTAAATTCTTTATAATCATCAGTGTGTAATCTTTTAGCATATGTGTTTTTGATGATGGTAATATATCATTATAATGTATAAACCGGTAATAAAGATTCTAAACAGAAGCTAAATGTGTGACCTCCCCAATATCATAAACGTGAATCAAAGTACTGAAGTACTGATAGAATCATGAAAGTAGAACATTTATATGTACCTCTGATCTCTCCAGCATCATTGTAATGAATCAAAGAACTGAAGTGCTGATAGAATCATGAAAGTAGAACATTTATATGTCTCTCAGACCTTTTCAACATCATCAACATGAATCAAATAATGAAGTACTGATGGAATCATGAAAGTAACTTATCATTGACTTGTATTATTATTATATGTACCCCTGATCTCTAGCATTATTAAATGAATCAAAGTTATGTTGTTATAATAGAATGGTGTGTGGTATTTTATCACTGCAATATGCAAAAAATACACATTTGTATACTTTACTTTCACAAAAATCAAAATGAATCAAATTACTGTGGTACTGATAGAACTGTAAACAGCAATTTTTTGCAGTATTATCAATAAGAATCAAAGTACTGAAGTGCTGATAGAATTGTTAACTCTACTTATGTGGAGTAATATACATGTATCACATGATTTAACATGTACACTGATCTTTCCATCAGCTTACCAACATTAGGAATCAAAGTACTGTAGTGCTGAAAGTTAACACTACTGATGTGAAGTTATATACAAGTATAAATGATATAACATGTAACTATGATCTTGTCAACATCATCAGCTAGAATCATAGTACTTTAGTGCTAATAAAATTGTTAACACTACTGATATGAAGTAATTTATCACCTTTGATATTATATGATTATATATAACAAAGCATCTACTTAGCTGAAAATTGTATATTTGACTTTTCTCATACCATCATTATAATATAATAATGCCCATAAATATACAAACAGTGACAATTTTTTTAAAATTTTTCAAAAATTAACATCAAAAAGACAAAGTAACCACAATATTGTTTTTTAAACTTAAATGTTACTAATGAAACTTTAAATATTTACTCATTTTCTGAAGCTAGGAGTATGATAACACTAACGGATCTCATACAGTTCTTAGTAAACACTTGCTTCCTTCCCACACCCTCACAAATAGATTGCAAGAACTGAAATTTGAATAAATGATTTCTATATCCTTATCAGTAAAAAAATATTTACTAAGGATGTGTAATAAGGATAATTACGTTATAATAGTTTGTATTTATTGATTGCGTTTTTTATTACCCGCACTTGTAACATTACTTCAAAGTTAAGACATTTGTGTTTGTAATGGCTTTAAATTATGTATTCACTACAACATGCCATACAAGTTACACTTTTTATACAGACATATTATTTATATCAAAGGGGGTATATTTCCTGTTAACACCTGAGAAGTTCTCTTTGATGTCGGGTAAATTGTTAGCAGATTTAACTGTTCTCATCTTAAGTTTATGTAACAAGATACAATAAGTGTGTTGTAATGACTCTGTTAGTCAATAGTATGGTTATTTGATAATGTTAGGTCAATACAGATCTAATGAGTATGATTACTATTGGTGTGATATACCTGGCATACTTATGTTACCAAATGTCTATATTAATTATACCGAAAAATAGGAAAATGAACAAAGATGATATCCTTATGTTCATGTAACTGGGACACTTTTATATTTTTAATTATATACTGTAAGGTGTATTTTTGATTAGATTTCATATTGAATAGTCTTTTCAAATTGTTTCAAGTTACAATCTTACTCAATTATATGTTTTGTTAAAGATTGCATTTAAACTTAATGTTGTCCATAGATAGGCTAAAAATAGTTTTATTTGTAGATTGTTGTTTTGTGTTGCATCTGCAATTTTTCATGTATTTTCATTGAGATTTTTTTTTGGTTTTTTTTTTTTGTTTATTTGTTTATTTCAAGACTTCATCTAAACAGAAATCCATGTGATGTTTGAGCTTTGTGCAAATGTTAATGCTTTGCTTTGTAAATACATATATGTACTTTGCACACTTATGGCAGCAAATTTTAGTACATGTAGATGCCTTTCAACCAGGCTATATGGGAATAATATGAATCAATTTACATACAAAAGTTCCGCATTCAACATGAAGAATATACACCACTTTGGGAAGACAACTTTTTTTTCCCCTTGCATTAATTGAGCCTTTAATGATTTGCTTGATATTAATATGGTTTATTTCCATGGTTTGCATTATCAATTTGGGACTTAATTGGCCACTAAGCAAGCACCCTTAAAGTCACCTATAAGGGCCAAACAAGTACATAACTAATCAGAAACAGGGACCTTGGTGACTAAATGGTCTAAAGCAGGGCTCAACAAAGCCGGTAAGGTCAATCAGTGGTCGACAAATGGTACATTGACGACCCCCATATATTCTTTAGATGATGTAAACTGGGAAACACCTTAATAAGAGAATGTTAGAGGGAAAATACACAACTCTGCTCCTAGCAAATAATTTGAATGTTGCATTGCTAGAAAGTGATTATTTTTAATGAATTCATGCCCTTGCCAAAATTGTGGCAGTTTGGTCTAAAGTGTGTGCTTATGGATCACAGTGCCTCTCACAGCCTGGGTTTCAATCCCATTCTTGACATATCCTAGTGTGAGAAAGTTTGTCAGTTCGCTTGTCGAAGGTCGGTGGTTTTCTCTGGTCACTCCAGTTTCCTCCACCATCCCAGAACTGACCACCTCAAAATAAGTGAAAGAATCTTGACTGGGGGTAAAACACCATTACTCCACTCTACTCCCTTGCCAAAATTATAACACTGACGACAAACAAACACATGACCATGGCTGTAACTTCTCTAATTAATGTGCAAAAAAATCAACGTCTCATAAGACATATCAGATATACTCATGTGAAACCTTGTTTACCCCAGGGACAGTTATCATTGTAAAAAATGAATACTGCATCATGTTGTATGTGTTTAATTAAGACTCAGTATAATAAAACCTGTACAATTGTATTAATTTATTTACAGTTCATGCTAATTACACTTGATTTTTTTTAAAGAGTTAGTGACCCTTTATTTTTTATTGTATAAACCTGTAGCAAAGACCACACACATGCTTACACCATATCATATCAACTTTAACTATTCATTTAATAAAATGTGTGAAAAATATACACTGATTGTGGGGTAAGAATTTAAAAACCAGGGATAGAAATTGTATAGTTTGTGTTTTAATTGAAGAAACACATTTTTTAGGAAGGAAGGGGTGGGATATCTTTAACAATACCTAATTACTACAGTACTAGATCATATTACAGTAATTTGAACCCCCATCAGAGTAAGTCCACCACATGTGAGAAAAAATGTTTGTTTTTTTCTTGTCATGGACATCAGTTAGGGTTATGCTTATAAATATTAATTATACCAGTTTAATAAGAGGAATGGAGTAATGTGTTTCATGCACAAGTCAAGGTTTTTGTCCACTTAAACAAGTTATAGGATGGTGGAGGAACAGGAGTTCTTTTAAAAAAAATACTACTTTTTAAAGGTAATACTGGGATCTGCCTGGGATGATGGTGAGAGTTTTTCTCTATAAACCAGGTACTGGTAGTTTTTTGGACTCTTTGGTTATACTGGACTCTTTAGTTATACTGGACTTACAGTTATGCTGGACTCTTTAGTTATACTGGACTATTATGGTTATTAATGACTCATTTTGATACTGGATTCTGGTTATACTGGACTCATTTTATGCTGGATTCTGGTTATACTAGACTGGTTATACTTGACTCATTGTTATACTGGACTCATTGTTATACTGGACTTTTTGGTTATACTGGACACATTTTTATGCTGGACTCTTTGGTTATACCAGACTCATTGGTTATACTAGACTCTGGTTATACTTGATTCATTTTTATGTTGGACTCTTTGGTTATACCAGACTCATTGCTTATACTGGACTCTGGTTATACTCTGGTTATACCAGACTCATTGCTTATACTGGACTCTGGTTATATTTTGGTTATACCAGACTCATTGCTTATACTGGATTCTGGTTATACTTGACTCATTGTTATGCTGGACTTTTTGGTACTGGGCACATTTTTATGCTGGACTCTGGTTCTACTGGACTCATTGGTTCTTGATTTGAATTGTGACTAGGGCATAAAATATCATTACTCTGCTCTTCTTTTTTATGTTTTTCCTACTTAGAGATCTCCTTCCATTTAAAAGACCTCCAACATTAATGACCACCTGTAATTTTTAATTTATAGACATGCTTGTTTTGTTATTAAAAGTCCTGCCACTGTCATGTTTTAACAAGATGTTTATTTTTACACACACTTACAATTTTTAAGTTTGAATCCACTTGGCAGACATATTTAATATCTATGAAGCTTCTTGTTTTCACTTTCGACTATATTTAATACTTGATACTTCTCTGGTGGGGGTAAACTTACTGTATACCGTGATCATGTCAACTATATCCTATTTCAAGTACCCAGGAGGACTACCTATGATTTAATTTAAGAATAAATTCATTTGGTTCTTTATTTGTAAACCCAGGGACTAATTGCTCATTGATCTGAATATTTATCCTTGAAATGTAAAAGTTACTTCTAGTCTATGGTCAACTACAATGGATGTTGTCAATGACCGGTTTGGTTGATGACATATTGCTCTGCTTTTATAACCAAAGATATATATATGTTCTGTAGCATGGTTACACAAATTGTAGAGATTATGGTAATCAAGTCAGATTTGACTTCAGTCCCATTATTCCTGTGTCTGAGTTGGTTATGTTTTAGCTCTGGTATTGAAAAAGAAGTTGGATTCTTAATATATACAATGCCAAGATCATTGAGTTGTGAAAGTCGTTGAACTTTTCTGATCCTCAATCCTGAAGTTGTATTATGTCATGATAGGTGAAAAGAATTAATTCTGCAATTCTGCATAATAATTTCCAAATGTTTGCCATTTTATTAAAAGTTTATATAAAATATGTTTAATAAAAAAAACATTGAGTACTATATGTTTGACAATAAGTGCATGTATATAATATTTAAATTGACAATATATATATGTTTATACAATATTTATTTGACAATAATTACATATATATAATAATATTTTGACAATATTTACATGTATATAATACTTAATTGACAAGATGCAATATATATGTGCATCTTGTCAATTAAATATGTATACACATGTACTTGTATATAATATTACTGTATAGTTCTTTTTATACGCCAGCCATTGAAATTTAAAAAAAAAAAAAAAAAGAGAAATGTTCAAGACAACATCAGTAATTTTTAGGCTTTTTCAGGCAAAATTATTTTTTTTAATGTAAAAGTAGCCATTTCCTATTAACTGGTAGTTGGGAATCGCTATCTTTCATTACTCATGTTTCATCTTCTCTCTCTCTCTCTCTCTCTCTCTCTCTCTCTCTCTCTCTCTCTCTCTCTCTCTCTCTCTCTCTCTCTCTCTCTGTCTCTCTCTCTCTCTCTCTCTGTCTCTCTCTCTCTCTCTCTCTCTCTCTCTTCTCTTCTCTCTCTCCTGCTCTCTCTCTCTCTCTCTCTCTCTCTCTCTCTCTCTCCTCTCTCTCTACAACATCTTTCCAACATGATGAATACTATATAGAATTCGACAAATAATTTCTTATGTAAGTATTTTGCGATGCTAAATTCAGTTCTTAAATTTGTTATTTTGTAGGTTCATCCTATGAGTATATGTAACCAGGATAATCCAGAACCACGTTTACACTACGGCTGGGTCGGTGTCATAAAACTGGAGATCAATCAACCTCCTGTATGACATTATATCAAAAGGTATGATCATTATCCATTGTTACTTATTATTTTTATTGAACATGAAGTAACATTATTTTGAACTCTAGTTTTCCATATTCACTCATAATGCTCTTCACAAAAAGTACAGTAAAATTTCAACAATTTCTCAGTACTATGGATTACTCAAAGTCACTAGTATGTGTCAATAGCTTTAATCTGTTATTGTTTGAATTTGGAAATTCCATCTTCTAGATTACTATACAGTAAAATCTAAATCCTGTGCTTTGGGAGTAATTTAGTTCTATTGTAGCTCTGTACCATGTGGTTAATACCGGTAAATGAACCCGGAAATGATGGGACATAAGCAATAAGTTAAATTTTTATAAAAGTGTTTGTTTTAAAGGATACTATAGTTTTACAGGATGTCCTTGGTAGCAAAGTGGTCTAACACAGATGTATAAACCACTACCGCTCACATCCTAGGTTTGTATCCCGTATAATCCTAGTGTGACAAAGTTTTTCAGTTTTCTAGTTGAAGGTTGGTATTTTTTCTCTGGGCACTCTGGTTTCCTCCACCATACCAGAACTGACTACTATAATATGTGTAGCATTGTGAATGGGAAGTTAAACACCATTGCTTCACTCTTTCTTGAATTTTGTAAAGTATGCCAATTTACATTAAATAATTTGCATTAGATTATACTTCAGTAATGAAGAAAAATTTCACTTAATTGTGGAAAACAAAGATTTATGTAAACCTAAAGGGAAAAGACATTTCATGGAATCAAACTTATATATAACCTTTATTGGCTGCTCTGTAACTCCCTTTCCTCTGCAACATTCTCTTAAGAGGAGGTAAATATTTATATCAATTTACACAGACAGCTTGTTAGTTCATTAGATTTTCTGTTGCCTTTGATGTTAACCTTGGTGTCATTTGTTAGTCAATCACAGTTTAGAAGACAATTCTATTTTATGTTAACTTAATACTCATAACTTAGTTATTACTCAACACCACTTAAAATTCAGGTAAATCAAAAAGTCACTTACCTGTTGAGGGCCTCACGGGCTAGTTATTAAAGGAGCTCTTTTATGATTTTTGAAGAAGGTACTCAGATCATTTGAAGTAGGTGTTTACAGTTATTTCGGCAGACTTTTTCATGTAATTGAGTTTATGTTTTAAGGTTTATTATCTCGTTTACCTGGGTAATAACCGGCCACAACAAATGTTTAGATCTATTTACGTGCCTCAAAAATTTATTTACAGATCTATAAAATAATGTGTGTATTGATATTTTTATGTTCATATCAAAAGTTTATCATTAAGTTAGGATATTTTTGTTTGTTTTTTTTTTTTTTTTTAATTGACTTTGAAAATCCAATAAAATATGACCCAGTAATTTTTTGAGTTTTATTGTTTCACAGAGCACTAGATTTGATGTATACAACCTATTGAGCTTAACTTTTTGTACCTGTAATTTGCTTACCTGTGATTTCCTTTGATAAATCACGTTTAATTATATGTGGCAATATATACTCTTGTTTTTTGTTTAAAACAAGTTAAATTTTTGCGGCATTTTCTTTTGGTTTTTTTTATGTCATAAAACCTGATCAAAGTGTGAGTGATATTACAAACGAGTAAGTTATGGGGAGAGGTTACATGTTAATGATAGTTAGTATCACTCTTTTATGCCTTTGATCTCCGCTATATGTCCTGTTGCAATACAACTTATTCATATTGACAACATAGGTAAAATCTTACATTTATGTTATATGCATTCCATTCAAAAGAAATATAAAAGAAACAAAAATTTCATGCTTTTTACTTGCATGTTTTTTTGGTTAGATCTAAACAAAAAACAAAAAAATAGTTGTGATATAATGTCATAAATTAAATAATCTGTCAGCATTTATTTGAATGAATTGTTACGCTTTATAAAGGTGTATTCAGACACATTTTTTACCTGCGATATCATGTGAAATTAAAACGTTTTGTTATACATGCTTGTAATAAAACGTTACAAGGAAAACACTAGGTATTTTGTGTAATGGTAATATGAAATACCACCTTTAACATTTGTATTTTGATACCAGTTATATAATTAAAGATATAAACTCTTCTAATAGGTCCCTAGCTCAGTTGGTAGACTGCTAAGACTGCTTGTTCTATGAATAATGTAGGGGTTTGAACCATGACTGAATCTCAGAGAGAACACAGTTTTGTCGATATTGCATCCAGCATTTAAAAAGGAGAAACCTTTGTCTTTTGGATGAGATTCTGAAACCCGATGTCCCATCCCACAGAAAACATCACTTAATCAACAACTAAATCCCCAACTCAGTTGTACATTGTTACAGCTCAATTTAAGCTAGTGACTTTTTATAGCTTTATATAAGCGTGACTTGTTGTAGCTTGATTTAAGCTAGTGACTTTGTTGTAGCTTGATTTAAGCTAGTGATTTTGTTACAGCTCAATTAAGCTTGTGACATTGTGATAGCTGAATTTAAACTAGTGAGTTTGTTAAAGATCAATTTAAGCTAGTGACTTTTGTAAAGCTCAATTTAAGCTAGTGACTTTGTTATAGCTCAATTTAAGCTAGTGACTTTGTATAGCTCAATTTTGTTATATTCAAATTAAGCTTGACTTTGTTAGAACTCAATTTTGTTATAACTCAATTTAAGCTAGTGACTTTGTTAGAACTCAATTTAAGCTAGTGACTTTGTTGTAGCTTGATTTAAGCTAGTGACTTTGTTATAGATCAATTTAAGCTAGTGACTTTGTTATAGCTCAATTTAAGCTAGTGTCTTTATTATAGCTCAATTTAAGCTAGTGACATTGTTATAGATCAATTTAAGCTAGTGATTTTGTTATAGCTCAATTTAAGCTAGTGACTTTATTATAGCTCAATTTAAGCTAGTGACTTTATTATAGCTCAATTTAAGCTAATGACTTTGTTATAGCTTGATTTAAGCTAGTGATTTTGTCACAGCTAAAATTAAGCTAGTGACATTGTGATCGCTCAATTTAAACTAGTGAGTTTGTTAAAGATCAATTTAAGCTAGTGACTTTTGTAAAGCTCAATTTAAGCTAGTGACTTTGTTATAGCTCAATTTAAGCTAGTGACTTTGTTATAGCTCAAATTTTTATAATTCAAATTAAGCTAGTGACTTTGTTAGAACTCAATTTTGTTATAACTCAATTTAAGCTAGTGACTTTGTTAGAACTCAATTTAAGCTAGTGACTTTGTTGTAGCTTGATTTAAGCTAGTGACTTTGTTATAGATCAATTTAAGCTAGTGACTTTGTTATAGCTCAATTTAAGCTAGTGACTTTATCATAGCTCAATTTAAGCTAGTGATTTTGTTATAGATCAATTTAAGCTAGTGACCTTGTTATAGATCAATTTAAGCTAGTGACTTTATTATAGCTCAATTTAAGCTGGTGACTTTATTGTAGCTCAATTTAAGCTAATGACTTTATTATAGCTCAATTTAAACTAGTGACTTTGTTATTGCTTAATTTAAGCTAATGATCTTGTTATTGATAATTAAAGCTATTGAGCATGTTTCAAGCTAGTATACCAACCCAAACTAGGATGTAAACCCCCCTTTGTAAATCAGTCAAACAGATCTTTGCTTTTGGACAACTTAGTTGTGTCTGCACATAATTTGTAGTATGGGATCAAGCACCACTCCTCATCAAGGTTAGAATTTAACTTTGGAAGACCCCAGTGTGAGAAAGTTTCTTAGTTTATTCTGTTTGGATGTAGTTTCTTAAGGTTTTGTCAACATTTCTGAATTATTCTACTGAACATTAATGAAATACATGTGCTCTTTACTGGGGCATAAAACATCATTAACCCACCCTATTTTTAGTCTGATCCAGGACCTGAACAGTAAAATCTTACTTACCCTATTCTTATTATTCAGGCTTAAAATGTTCGAAGTTAGACAAGCATAAACTAAGACCCCTCTCTTCTTTTCCCTCAAATATTTTATCTTCCAATGACATTGGACACTTGTATTGTAACTTTTAAAAAATTGAAGTTTTAGAATGTGAACTTATAATTTAAAGGAGTGAAATCTTAATTTGGGCACTGTTTAACTAGCTTATAAAAATTATTAAATATATTCCAAATTAGGGAAAGACATGTACTTCCATTTCAACCCCCCCCCCCCCCCCTTTTCCCCTCTAATTCTTAGTAAAAATTTCAAAAATATTATTTTGTTCCAAAATGTTAATTTAAAAATACTGGTAGTTCTATTACTGTCTTAGTTGATGGTACATATGAAAATTTTTCCCAAATTACTTATGACCTCTCATTAATAATCTTTACACATGGTGTAGATAATTTGACATGAAATTATTTACATGAGATGAATCCATAATCTTGTATTATGACGCAAAATAATCATTTTATCCGCCAATAAAGTGTTTTACGGTAGGCAAAGAAATTTGTAGTAGGTCTTTACTGGTTAATTGTGACAGTTGTTGTTCTGTGTGTATAACATCTACATCTTTGATATGTAGGTAACTCAGGGGCTATAATTGTCTAAAAGTGACATATCTTATAATATACAGATAATATACAAGACTAAGATTTCTTGGTATTATAAAAAAATATTAATAACAATGGAAACAATTATTTTTACGACTTTGGTGTTAATTTGAATTTTTTTTCTTCCTTGTTCATATTCCAACATACCAGGACTATTGATACAGGCTTTTGTGACATGTACCTTCATTGTGTCTCACTGTGTGTGTGTACATGTGCCTTAACTCCTGTAAACTTATTTGTATCTTCTCTTTGCTATGCTGGAAGTGACTGAATTTTCTCATCTTTGGAGTGGAGTGGAGTAATGGTGTTTTACGCCCAGTCAAGAATCTTTCACTTATTTCGAGGCGGTCAGTTCTGGAATGGTGGAGGAAACCAGAGTGCCCGGAGAAAACCACCAACCTTTGGTAAGCGAACTGACAAACTTTCTCACACTTGAATCTATTCCGAGTGAGATTCGAACCCAGGCGGTGAGAGGTGCTGTGATCTGTAAGCGCACGCTTTAAACCACTCCGCCACCGAGGCCCTTTTTCTCATCTTGGGATTATCACACTAAGGTTACATATTGTATCCATGGCTAGGGGTTAAGTGTAGTAATGGTGTTATATCCCCCAGTAAAGAGTCTTTCACTTATATTAAGGCAGTCAGTTTTGGGATGGTAGAGGAAACCAGAGTATTCTAAAAAAAACCTACTCACCTTCTGCAAGCCAACTGACAAATTCTCTCACAGCAGGATCCTTCCAAGTGAGATTCAAACCTAGGCTGCGTGAGGCACTGTGATCTGTAAATGTGCTTCTTAGACCACTTGGCCACTAAGGGCCCCATGGTTAGAAGTTAATACATTAGACCACTTGGCCTCTGAGGGCCCCATGGATAGAAGTTAATACATTGGACCACTTGGCCACTGAGGGCCCCATGGCTAAGTTAGAAGCTAGAAACCAGAGTATTTTTTAAAAAAAAACTACTCACCTTCTGCAAGCCAACTGACAAACTCTTTCACAGCAGGATCCTTCCAAGTGAGATTCAAACCTAGGCTGCGTGAGGCACTGTGATCTGTAAATGTGCTTCTTAGACCACTTGGCCACTAAGGGCCCAATTGTTAGAAGTTAATACATTAGACCACTTGGCCACTGAGGGCCCCATGGATAGAAGTTAATACATTAGACCACTTGGCCACTGAGGGCCCCATGGATAGAAGTTAATACATTAGACCACTTGGCCACTGAGGACCCCCATGGTTAGAAGTTAATACATTAGACCACTTGGCCTCTGAGGGCCCCATGGATAGAAGTTAATACATTAGACCACTTGGCCACTGAGGGCCCCATGGCTAGAAGTTAATACATAAGACCACTTGGCCACTGAGGGCCCCATGGCTAGAAGTTAATACATAATTAGACCACTTGGCCACTGAGGGCCCCATGGCTAGAAGTTAATACATAATTAGACCACATGGCCACTGAGGGCCCCATGGCTAGAAGTTAATACATTAGACCACTTGGCCACTGAGGGCCCCATGGTTAGAAATTAATACATTAGACCACTTGGCCTCTAGGGCCCCATGGATAGAAGTTAATACATTAGACCACTTGGCCACTGAGGGCCCCATGGCTAGATGTTAATACATAAGACCACTTGGCCACTGAGGGCCCCAAGGCTAGAAGTTAATACATTAGACCACTTGGCCCCTGAGGGCCCCATGGATAGAAGTTAATACATAATTAGACCACTTGGCCACTGAGGGCCCCATGGCTAGAAGTTAATACATAATTAGACCACATGGCCACTGAGGGCCCCATGGCTAGAAGTTAATACATTAGACCACTTGGCCACTGAGGGCCCCATGGTTAGAAATTAATACATTAGACAACTTGGCCACTGAGGGCCCCATGGCTAGATGTTTATACATGTATGTTGCTTTGAACATGACTTTTAGTTGTTTTTTTTCCAAAACCATATCTATGATGTCAACAAAAGTCATTTAAAATCAATGAGAAATGGTTTTTTTTTCTATGGTCACAAGAGGACACTTAGATATGACTCCTTAATTTTGTGTCCAATGCTCTACACCTGTGCAACATATTTCCTCCATTAGCTCTTTAATTGCAACTCTTTGTTTATTTTAAAAAATTGATAATCAAAAATAAGTGAACAGAGTTTTCTGAGTTGGGGGGGGAGAGAATTTAAAGTCCCCAATGGCGAGGGTCTTGGGGCCAGTGAAGGCCCACATAATGGGTCCAGGGAGAAGCTCTGTTGGTGGCCCAGGGGCAAAGTCCAAGGCAAAAAATGAATTTTTAATTTTTCTGGGGACCTTTTGACCACATTTCTCCATTATTAAAGGAGGGTTGCAATCCCTGCAACCCCTCCCTTGAATATGAAAATGAGTGAATATCACAATACCCATTTACCTCATACTTTGAATTTTTAAGCAAGTATGCTAATTTTGACCTCTCATGTTAAAATTCAGATTGACCATGACATGTCCCTTGTTACAAATGTATAAGATTTCAGACATGGTTTAAACATCTAACAAAGTAACACCTTTTTTCTAGAAAGAAAAAAATAATATAAACAGGAACAAAGAAACATTTCTACTCAATTTATATTTATACATAAAATAAATGACAATTTTGACAGATGTTAGGAATATATTTAAGGTTTTGTTAATTATGTAGTACGTATTTATTGAGGTCAGTCGGTACTTATGTCTGTGTTTTACTTGATGACCAGTGGAATTGACCCAGGGTCAGTCCTTACTTTCAACAGTCTAATGCTTAATTGTGTTATAAATGTCAAAAATTCATGTCATGGATTTAATGAAACAAAAGTTCAAAAATAGTTCCTGTGTTGTTGTTAATTTCAGAGTTAAGCTTTGTGTAACAAGCAGAATGCATTTAAATAACATTGTACATTTCCATTAATATATAGTCAGACTTATTTGGAAAAAAAATTAAGAAAATGTGCTGACTTCTTAAATTAAGTAAAGGTGCTGACTTCAAAAGAAGTGTTTTAACAAAGATTTTTATTTTTTTTTCTTTACTGATTAATTAAAGTTTTTATCTTCAGTTCATCTTTATATCCCTATCAACAACATTTACCTTTACTTGAGAAACAGTAACAATTAATCCTCATTGTCATCATCATTATCTTGTCTAGATTATCCAGGCCTTTCATTATTCCTTTTACAAGGGTGAGGCCTGGCTTTCCAGTTGAAAATAAAATCTCCGTCCATGCTCGGTGATCCAGTGGGTTTGTACCACCCATTCTTAGAGTCTTATAGTCCCATTTCACTAGATCATCCCAGGTCAGTTTTAGTCTACCCGGGGCCCAGTGACCAGTAACATTCAGTGTATAGATTCCAGAAACCATCCTGTACTGCACCCTACATGGCCAACCCATCTCATCCTTTTTGTCTGGAGAATTTCTGATATATCTATGATTTTTAGCTGATAGAAAAGAGACTATATCAGGACATTTTCTTCAGGCTTGACATGGCAGATCCAAAACAGTTAGAGTCTTAAGTTTCTGGGATAAGCAGATTAGCATAGCAAAATGTCTCAGACCTGAAACCATAGGCTTTTTTTTCAAGCAACAAGCTGATAAAAAAATAATATTTAAAGCAGCAATTCTTGATTCCTAAAATAATCAAGGTACCATTATATTTGGTGTTTTATTCCTGACAAAAACATTTCAAATTTAGACCACAATGATCATTCAGTTTTGTAATATCTTTGTAAAGTCTGGTAATATCTTTGTTTACTACCTCTTATTTCGTCCTGAGTACATGTAATTTCAGTTAATACTTGATCTTATTTCATATCTTTTTGTAGGCAAGAAAAGCTATACAAAGGGGAGCAACTGCAGTAGTATTTGATATTTCTAATAATCCACAGGCTGTGAAACAGGTAAATATGTATATAAAAATTCCTGTTTGCTCTCTCTCTCTCTCTCTCTCTCTCTCTCTCTCTCTCTCTCTCTCTCTCTCTCTCTCTCTCTCACACACACACACACACACACACACACACACACACGTGGAAAGGCATAAATTTCAGAAAACCAACCAAATTTTTTTTAACTATCTGGAATATAAAGGATTAATTCTATAAATACTGTATAATCATATTTGTCAACTTCTAAAGATTGTTTTCTCAGATATCATAGATAAGTTAAAGTAGTTAATATTTTCCAATATTTCTCAATTGTTTTTGTTTTGAATTTGAAAATTTTAACTCTTGAATAAATCAAAATCAGAATTGAAGTGTCATTCAATTCCAGCTATAAAATTGTCATTATATTTGAATTTAGAGTAGAACTGTCTAATCCGAGCACCTGCAATAAAGAATGTTTTGTTCATTATAGACAGGTATTTGGTTAACACAGGTTAAATAATGAAACAATATAAATGGTTTGTCTTTAAATCAGTTCATTGTAGACAGATTTTCCATTTATTCAAGGTTGGGATGTCACAGGTATAACTTTACCTACCAGACTAAGTGTGATTTTGCTCATTCATACCCCCAATATACTGATTGAAAAAAATGTATTGTTTTTATTTCCATTTCAGTTGAAAACATCACTAGAAAGACAGTTAGACAGGCCAGTTATAGTAATAGTAGGACACGAAGCTAAAAAATTAATGAAAATTGTACGTTCACAAAAAAATGCCAGAGCTCGCATTCGATCTGCGAATACAAAACCGGTGGAGAATGATAATGTAAGTTATTAGGTCTCAGTACAACATCATGTAGGGGAGATAGAGTTAGAGAAACAGCATGCTAGTACTTGACATTGATAACATTTATATCAGGCTCATCATATCATGGTCATTTTCATCAGAAAGTTTGGATCACTAAACAGATTGGGGCTGGGGGGTTGCCAAGTAGGCATCATGTATTTCATGGTAACAAGGAAACAAGTTGTGATACCTGTATTGAATATATGAATGCACTTCAGTTTTTGACATATTGATCTGCAACAATGTGGCAAACATACTTATATTGGTTTGTTTAGCAATACAAATGTAACAATGAACTAATATAAACATTATCACTACACAGACTTGTATTGGTATTGAAGACTTACTTCAAAATAAAGTTTTTTAGAAAAATTATCAGTGCAAAAGAGAAAAAACACACAATGTTAAATATTTTGACAGGTTTTTTGTTAAAAATCAAACTTCAGCTTTCTGAAACTTATTGAAATTGTCTATATTTTTGGTGATAACAAGGAAAAAATTGCAATGCCTGTATTTATATTTGATTTATATCAATGCCATTTAGTTAATATATTTTCATAGAATACTTTCATATATGCCTTAATTACCTGCAAAAGAGTGAATTACAAACATTTCAAAATCTATAAATCTTAAAGATCAGCAACCAAAATTGATTAACTTTTCAAAAATTTTATTTTGCTGTTTTATTTTATTTTAAAAAAAATGAAAATATATATTAAACGGTATATAGGACACTATGTCTTGTAAAACACCTGCAGAAAATAAATTTTGGTTTTGAAATATAACATTTCCAACTTTTCAACATAAACCACATGAAATGTTTCTTGTTAAAATTACATACATTTTTTGTGATTTTGTTTATTACTTAATGGGTCAAAATCACAATCATAAACACTTAAATTAAAGTTCTAAATGTGTCCAACACCTGTCAAGTTAAAGATTGTGGTTTTAAATATCATGTGTATTATAATCATAAAACAGTTCTATAATATCATCACAGGGAAATTTAAACTTCATAAAAGTAAAATTATTTGAAAAATTGACTTACCAGTAGTTGTAAATCTTTTGCAATTTTTGAAATTTGAGTTAGAACTTAAGCATTTTTGTTCATCATTGCCTTTGGTTTTTTTTCCCCATGTTAAATAATAGTAATATAAATAAGTCTTTAAAATAAATAATATGAAAATGGACCGGAGTTATCATTTTCTAGGCCAGTGGACAAGATTTTCTTTATTATTATTGTCATTTGTCTGAATTTTCTGAGATTTTTAACTGAATCCCATTTGAAATGATTTCCATTTGTCATTGAAACAGATATTTATATATACAGTTTCCACAATATACCTAATATCTATTGTTATATATATATATATATATATATATATATATATATATATATATATATATATATATATATATATATATGTATATATATATATAATTTTGTAATAATAATTATAATAATAATAACATCTGTTTAACATATTTCTTTTTTTTTCAGGTCAACACAAAAGAGTATTTTGACATGGGAATATTTGTTGCTGTTTTTGTCCTATTCTGCATAATATGTATAATTGTTATTATAAAGGTAATTGAGAATTGTAGTACATTTTTACAACAAAAGTCAATTAATCATAAGAAACCACTCCATGATGAAAATATAAAAGAAATGAAATCATTAAAAATAAATGATGGACTAGACCATAACTATTACTGAAAATTGTAAAGCTTATAGTCTGTTTGATTGGAGATGTTCATCTAGTAGTTAGACATCTTCAGTTCATAAGTGAATTCCATAGCAAGTAACTTGACATTCCCTAGCCAAGGTGCCTAAGTAATAGTATTGTAATACTTCAAGAAGAAGTAGTGATGGTCTAACACTTGTTGTATAGGACAAAGTACAGTCTTATGAGGCAAATGGAGTGTAGAGATTGACATGAACCTTATTGTCCTAAATCATGTGAAAAATGATTGGAAGATCAGCAGGTAATATTGACCAACCAAATAAATTTCAGAAAATTGAATTAATACCTCGTGAAAACAATTTTACATGAGTGAGGAAAATTAACATGCCAAACATAATAGGAGATATAACCACTATTTATTGGTAACTAGATCTAGTTCTAGAATCTACTCCATTGGCATTTGAACCTGAGGCACTATGATCTACTGTATAAACTGCTACTTAAGACTATTTGGACATTACACTATATCTTAATAAAAATTACTGTAATTACATTTAATATTTATTAATTAGAATCACTGTTTTGATGGATAAATTATGTGTTTAAATCTACAGTGATGTGTATTTCAATTTATTGATATTTTCTCTCAATCTCTTTCAGCTTAAATGGAGACATAGAGAACAGCAGGTAACTATCAAGAAATGATAAAATTTCAGCCTGCAATATTGCAGCATATTTTATATCTAAAAATTAACATTCAGTATCAGTTAATTGATAAATGCAGTATGCTTCATGGATAAATGTGCTTTTATGATTCATTTTACTTTGAAATTTAAATTTTTTAACTCATCTAGATAGAGATGGAGAAGACATCTCTACTATGACCATGAGAATCCTAAGACACTGGTTTACTATTCCAAAAACAAGAAAGTCTCGTAGTTTCAAGCATGTAGAATTGATTGACTTTTTAAACTTATATGTTTATTGTTTGTTTGTTGAAAAGGTAATCAGTTATAAAATTGCGATTTTATATTAAAATTTGTTTTGTTTTGTTTTGTATTTACCATGCATTTCTTTTCCTTTTATAGTTATCCATGGCAGAAATGACTAAGCGTGCAATAGCCAAGTTAGAAACTAGGAAATACAATGTAATCAATGTTAAGCCATCACATAAGAAAACACCTGTATCAGAGATCTATAGTAGTAGTAGCTCTTGTGAGGAGTCTTGTGCTATCTGTCTAGAAGATTATGGAGAAGGAGAGGTATGACTATATACAGTATAACCTGTCTAAGCTCATCCTGAAAAAAACCACAAAACGTAACTTAACAGGGTTTTCCCTGATGCAAGTTTCCTGCGTATCTGATGCAAGTTTTTTTTAATGGACCCCCAAAAATATTTCTGTGCGTCCCAAGGGACACAAAAAATAAATGCATGCTGCGCTAAAATATTTTTTTTTAGTCCGAACAGATATGTATCGGCAGTAACATTTGAATGCTATTTATAGTTGACAAACTCTTTTTTGACTCGGATTGTCCTACTTTCGTTTAAGTAAAGTGCAAGTATGAAGTGTTTTGTGACCTTGTACCATTGTAAGTACATGGCATTGCAGCACAAAATGTCTTCTTCGACAATCCCGTAATTAATGATCTAGGCTATCATGATAGTGATCTGCTGATTCGACAGAAGAGTTGTTAAATAAAAGAAGTGGCATTGAGCACAACAGGGCCTGTTCCTACCAAAAAAACATGGTTTTGCCAAAATGACTTGAAACATATACTTGGCTTGATGATACAGGCAAATTTAAACTTTTGTTTTGTAATACTTGTAAACAGGCTGGTGAAAACAATCTATTCACACAGGGACGAGCTAATTTTTAAAAATAGTACATTTGTCAGACACCAGGAGTCCCAGGATTACAAAAATTCTTTAATGAAAATAAAATTACAGCCCAAATTCATAAAAGCTGCTGTGACTGCAACCAGATAAGTTTACATATTTCCTCCTTCAGACTAAAAGTGTATTGAAAACACAAAACTAGTGTTGGAAAATGACGGATATAAATGGGACTCCCAAATCTTTTTCTAGGACCCTTGCAAAATTACCTTGGGAGTCCTTAGGTCTCCCAAAGAAATGATGCAAGGGAAAACCCTGATTTAACCAAAAACACTTGTCGAAATTTACCCTTGAGTAAACCAAAATCCTGGCTAAACTTAATGCTAAATAAATCTTACTAGTTTTAACTTAAACCCTGTCAATTCAATATCTTTAGTCGAGAAGGTGTCAAGTTTATATGATTTCAACTACAGAAACAAACAATGATATTGGGTTCAAAATGACACAGATGTCACCCTAATGATTTAGATACTTAATCTGTTATCTGCCTTAGATCTGGCACTGGCACTGACTGTGCTACAAATGTAAAAAGAAATCATATCTGGTAGGAGCATCTACACTTCTCAAGTTCTAATTTTCTCATTCATTGCATCGAAATAAAAACTGCATGTTAGATCAGTCTTAATTTAAAAAGAAAAAAACTAATTAATTTGAATTTAGACATTTGGGTGCCATCTTAAATTTATCAGATGAGTCTTATGATTAAAAATGCAAACATATGCCTTGGCTTGATAATTCACTAATGAAGAGTTTGTATTCCAATTTGAAAGCATCTGGCTATAATAAAATGATAATTCATATAACTAGAAAGCATGAAAGGACAAAGGCAGGTAACTTCTCTAATTTTACCTTTGAAATGTTATTTGTTCGTGTTTCAACAGGTAATTAATTTTATCTGAAATTTAACATACTGCTACATGGGTTCTTACTAACAATTACTTACTGAAATGAGTGTAAATTATAAAAGTAATCAATATCTTTAAGATCAAATACAAATAGACTCTAAATCTTTGATATTATATCTAAAATCATTATCATTTCTGGTTTTATTTCAGATTTTGCGAGTCCTGCCATGTTCTCATGAATTTCATAGATCATGTGTGGATCAGTGGTTGGTAACTAACAGAACTTGTCCTTTATGTTTATTTAACATTGTTGGTAAGTTTTAATTCATGTTTCTTTCATGAAATATATACAATAGGGTACACCAGCATATCATGTGATACCCAGAAACATTTGTGCTGAACTATTATTGCCCTTGGATTTGAAATAACATGATTTGACATTTTATCATAAAAATAACTTTATTCCTGGAATTTGTAATGTTAATTTTTTCAAAAAAAAAAAAGAAAAAAAAAAATTGGATATGTTTATGCTATATTTTTTTCTTTCTCTGTATTTGAAAGGTTTTCTTTTTTGACTGTTGAAAGAAAAAAACTACCAGTATTTACTTTTGAAAAAAAAAAAAACATTTATGATCTCCGTTTTAAATAGGATATTGACTAAACATAATTTACTCAAAAAAATCAAGCTTGATTAATAAGTTTGTAATTGCAATATTCTAATTATCACATTACTTATAATTTTCTTCTGATAACAGAAGAAGAAACCAAATCATTTATTGTTTGATAACAATGCTTGTTCTTTTGTTTAATTTTTCCATATAGATTGAAATACATGTATTATGTAAATAATAATTATTTTGAAGTCAATTACAATTTTTCCCTTTAATTTTTTCAGATCATTATGAACCAGTTACAGATAGCTTACACACGAATCAGAGAGCAACTTCATCTGAAAGACGTCGCAATCAAGTTCAGTTATATGATATTCCACATAATGATAATTATAATGAACATATAAATGACAATACTCATCAGCGTATTCCTTCATATTCACATTTCATTCGTATGACTAGTAATAGGTCTAAAAGACCAGTAGTTCATCATGGCTGTCCTTCCTGTCAGGGAACTATGGGATCTTCACCATCTTCGGGTAGTTCATATTTACGAGAATTTAGACCAATTCACTCAGGACATACAAATGTGTTACCTTTGGGTCACACATATCAGAATATAGGGCATAATCAGTGTTTACATCAGACTTGTTGTCATGACAACAGGGAACAACAACACATGTATCATTCATGTCATCCATCATATCATAGGACAGTACATAACTCAGGGATTTCATACTCACATCATTATTCAATCCATGATCATCGTTACCATAGAAACACTCAGTGTAAAACAACTAATCATACAGATAATTTATATCAGACTTCTAAATATAAAGAACAGTTACCAAAGTACTGTTCCTTAGGAACCTACATATCAGGAAAGACGTGGGAGAGTGATCCAGAATGTGCGGAAAGTGTAAAAAATTCGAGTATCACAGCTAACTATGGTAGTTGTAGTAGTTGCTCTAATGGAAATCCAAGTTTTAGTAGTTTAGACTGTGACTGTTGTCAGCATTATAGACAAAATATTGACAGTACTCATAGTACATATGGTAGTAGTGATAATAAAGACAAGACTGATGTAAGTAGTTGTGACTCTAATGTATTTTGGGGTGGTGCTCCAGATCAGATGTGTACAGAAGGGAGTTCTGAAGAAAGAACATCCCCAGCAAGTTCATTAGAAAACCCATGTTCCTCTGATACTTGTGTTTGTTCAAGGGAGACAATTGATGAAGATCGATATGAATGTAATGGAAACTTGTTGAGAGTGGTTAAAAGTGAATCGTCGTTAAATCTTAGCGAACTTAGTGGTTGTGATGTGATTAATAATTCACAGGAATATTTATGTGATATTTGTGATATGTGCAATTCTTGTTCTTCTGGATTGTCTGCCCTTAGTGAAATTTCTAACATTTCATCTTCTCATTCCAGTAGTAGTTTTAACTCTGAAACTAGTCATATTATAGCTAAACAGCATTGCCTAGCTTTGCCAAAGATAAAAAGTGCCAGTACAGATGATATAGATAATACAAATAATGCAAAACAGTTATGCAGGGAAAATACTGTTTTATTGCAGAAGAAAACTGAAAATAGCAATAATTTGAAATTTATTCAGAATAGATACAGTTTAGATGATTTAGTGAACTTGAGAGCATTACAGAATATTTCACCAAATAGTGCGAAGTTAAAGAAGTTATGTTCATGTGATAATAAATCTTTAAGTTATGATTTGACTTCTATAAAGAGATTATTGCCTAGTGATCAGCAAAATTCCTCGAGGAGTTTACCATTAGCAGGGACATCTAGTGACACAGATTTCCAACAGAATTTGATTTGTGATAGATGTGATTTTAGTAGAGATTCACCCAGGCGTTCCATGGTCATGTTTTCGGAGCATGAAGGTAATTTTCTAATTTTTCATTGTAACTAAATTATGCATTTTGGTGTGTACAATCCCATTCTAGGAACATTGAGTTTAAGACTTTTTTAAAAATAAAAATTGATTCTGTTAAGACTTCTTTTACAGGATGTAGGAGAAAATGTTAGTCTGTCGATTTAGTACACCTTGTAAGGGAGTTTTGCTTAGCTACCTAGTCTAGTCCAAGATATGTAAAAATAATTGCTTTTTTCTCATTGTTGTGAAGGAGCAGAAACCAGATTAAATTGAGTGCTATCTTTCTTATGGTGTCACAACCCTAGGCAAAAGATTCATCATCATTTACATTAAGTTAGGCATAGGTTAAAAGTAATTGTCATCTGTGATATTTCTGTTTTCCCGATTTTTCCTGAAGTTTAGCAAAATATTCTGCAAGAGATTATTTTTATTTCTTTAGAAAGTTGTCAAAAGGTACATGTATGATTTTATTGAGACACTTGGTCATTTTAAATGGTTAATATCACAGTATCCTGAAATAAGGTTTTTGGGATGGAAGCCCAAGCTGGACTTTACAGCATGATAAATAGAGGATCTTGCATGAGTGTTTATGTTATATTGAATTTATTAAACGAGTTGAATAATTTTTTATGCAACGAGCCTTGGCGAGTTGCATAAAACATTATTCAACGAGTTTAATAAATTCAATATTACATAAACACGAATGTAAGATTCTATTTATTATATAATCCCATAAAAATGGCTTTTCACAGATTTAAAACTTGTCTTCTCTTTATAAGAAACAGCTGATTGACCGAAACACAACAAGTTTACGTAACCGCGTACATGCGCCAAAAGTACTTCTGCTGAAATGTTAAAAGTAAACAATAGTCTGTCTGCAGGATACAAAAACAAAACAAACATTTTCAATTCAAATACAATATATCTCCTTTTTAGAAAAAAAGTACAAAAGTATCAGCTTAAATTATGAATCAACAAACAGTGTGTCACTGTGAACTAGGTGAATTATGTGACGTCATAGCGCGCACACTCTGGAATGTCAACAACATGGACAAGAATTTACAGACACGCGTTACTCGGAATCGCTGTCAATGATTATTCTGGCCCGTTTATTTTAAGGAACTGGTGATTTGTTTTGATAAATATGGATTTGAATGTTTCTTCCGGTGACTATTCCTACAAAAATGCTTTGGAATCCGCCGTGTAAATACTTGTGCGTAGTGCGTAAGGATATAACCTAATTCACACGCTTCTATGACGTCACACTCATTCAATACGATTTTTATTGTATGACCGTATTACATGGATTATTGAGTAGATTATATAATAATAGATTTTATATCATCCTAACCAACCCAGCCATCAGATAAACTGGTATCTGCAGATATACTTTTGTGCTAACTTTGTGGTGGATTTGCATCCTATCCTTTGAAAACTCTGTACACACTGTCACTTCACGTCTCTGAAACTGTAATAGACACTATGGCATCGGCTCAAGACAGACTTTTACTTTTAGAACATAGCTTGTTTTATCCGCTATACATGTATTTGTTTATATTTGACATTTCTCAAACTAATTAAAAATCATATATTATTTTTTGTTTATTTTAGGTGCATTTATAACCATTCCTTTAAAAGAGCAAGAGAAATATGACCCTGTTAATGCTGTGTAGCATTGCCATGGATACACATGGATACAAAGTTTTTGGTTGGTGCAGATTCAATATGGTGCTGTTTTTTCTTCATGGCCTACTCATTTTGTTAAGAGATTATCATTTATATTGTTTCTTTCTTGTAACTTTTATCATGTATACCAAATGGAAAAGTTATTTAAACTGAAGTCATTAATTTACATATTTTCTGTCCTTTTTCCAAAAGTTTTCCAAAATTTTATCGACTGTAAAGGTTATTGTAATTATGAAAATAGAACTGAGGTTTAAATAATTTAATATTTTATCATTTTAAACATGGGAGAAATTAAAGGGCATTATGGCTGTTTTGCTAACTTGAGCTTAAAGCAAATGACTTTATTTTTAAAATAACATTTTTTGCATTTATCAAAACATTACCTAACTTTCCATTTAAATTTTTTTTACAGTTTACAAATAAATGCAAATTAAAGGAAATTTTATTTTATTTTTTTTTTATTTGAAAGACTTTTTCTATAAAACTTGTTTTAATTCAGAATAACCAAAGATTATAGATTATATTATTGTGTCAGGTAAAATTTAGTCAAAATCTCCAGGATTGATAAATGTAATTTTATAGTGAACAATGTCAACAATATGCAACAAACATTGTCGTTTAAAGCATGTAGCTTATCGCTGTATTCAGCAACAAGGTTGAGGCATTGTATTCAGAGATCAATCTGACATAAATACTTATCTAAAGATTATGAAGGATTTTTATGTGAATGTAATAAAGTTTCACATTTTGAGAGTAAACTTTGAAAGCAGTAGGTCATGGGTTCAAACTCTGCCTAGGTCATAAATAGGACTTTAAATTTGATATACTGTTTACTGCTTCCTTGCCAAACGTACTTGCCTGCCTCTTGGCATTAGGAAGACAATGTATTAAATGGTTCACCCGATGCCGGGTTGTGACTGGGGAAGTGGTATGCTTACTGACTTGGTGAGCTAGCACCTTAAAAAAAAAATTGCCCTGAGTGTGCACATGTTCAAGGTAGATTATAATACACACTCGCACATCTCACACATTGCTCTTAAATTAATCCTTTAGAGATAAATAAACATGCTCTCATCGTGGAATACTGAAAAATTGCTGATGCAGCATTAAGCTACATTACATCCAACCAACCAACAATTTGAGATTTTGGCTTATATTTACTTGATACTTCTGTCAGATATGTTTTTATAGAAATTTAGATTTAAGATGTTATTCCATTTTGATTTCTTTGGTCATGCTTTTCATCTGGTGAAAAAAAAAACTCTAAATTTGAAGAATCATTGAAAAATAAACAGCTAACCAATACAATAAATGTAGATAAGATAAATTTAGGAGTTAAATGTTCTTGCATACATGTAATATTTGGACATTTACAACTATTGTAAATTGGAAAATTTTCGCTTTCATTATTTTTGCATTGAATCGCTGGTGGACACCAAATTATGTGAAATTAAAAGTTCGCAAATAGATGTCCATTTTGTCTTTTGCAAATATTATTCTGATTTGTCAGAAATCATTGAATTTGCTGGACGACATTTTGATTTTTGGTAGTTACTCGCTGTCCTGCAGGCATTAGGGTTTTATTTGTTGCATTTTCTCAAGATTATTGATTGGTCAACAATTTTATGGGGATATATTTAATTATTGCATTTTTACTCAGGTATAAAGGGATTCACAGGTGTATCATATAATATATAATACCTATATTACTAATATAGGAGTGAAACTATTATGCAGGAAAAACTGTGCTACAAAATCCAAAAAATTTAGAATTATTATTTTTAGCTTTCCTTATCTTTGTACAGGACAGTTGAAATGTAATTTAACCACAGCTAGGATGAACATCAACTGTTATAGTTTTGGAATTTTTGTCTGATGGATGTTGAGGTTAAGGGAAAGATTAAATTTTACAAATTTGGACCAATATTTAATGCAGTTTTGGGACTAAATTGTTTGTAGAGTAGGTTTTATCCAATACAGTACTTCCACACTTTCATCTTGTTGACTCTGTTTTTTAATAATTTCTATGGAAAAGAACTTGACATCAGTAAAGAATATTCTTCTTTCAATTTAAATAGCAATTTACTAAGAAGGAATGAAAGTTTCAAGGAAAATGAATAAAAATCTTGTTTCTAGTCCATAATAAACAGATCCAAGAACCTTAAGTAAAACTGTAAGGAAACTTGACATGGATTATCTCCCTTTGACCTATTTGTTAGTTTGATCAAAAAGCAGCCATAACATTTCTTTTATAGCTAGTTAAATATTTATTTGGCCATAAGATTATTAATAATTATTATAAGTATGGTTATTTTGTAATCCCAGTTATTTTTGTGTATTTTGTCATGCTGTTTGTTTCATATCATTAGAATGGTATTCACCTCTATACTAAACAAGTGATACTAGTATACCTCTTAATGTCTGTGCAAGATGGCTACATTAAGCAAGATCTAAACATACTTCATTGAGTGTACAGGTAACAGAGTTGTCAAAAATAGTTAACAGATCACAACTAATCTCATTGTCTGGGCTCCAATCCCACTCGGGCAGAGAAACTTTGTTTGCAGAAGGTTGTTGGTTTTTTCCAAACTCCAGCTTTCTCCACCATTCCAGAATAAGCTGTCTGGGAAAAGGGAAACAATCTTATATAGGGCTTGAATTACCTTGGTGGTTTTCTCTAGACACTCCAGTTTCCTCCACCATTCCAGAATAAGCTGAACCATATAAGCCAAAGAATCTTAACTAGGGTTTGAATTACCATTACTGCACTCCACTTCTTTACATGTGAGCAAAACCTGTCTAACTTCAAGCATGTTTGAAGTATGGCTGAGAGCCTGGATAAAATTGATAACTTTAGCAAAGTAACTCACAATTTTTCTTACATGCAAGTAAATTATGTTTTGCACAAGTATTAAGGGTAATGGTACCATTGGTGAAGAGGTGGATGTCATTTTTGTCACATAAACCATGTGTTTTATTACCTCCTACACTAAAGTGTTCTATTTAATTATCAATTGGCCAGTATAATTTAACTGGTGTTGTTATTACAGAGATTATTGTTATAAAGTTGTTAATTTGTAACTTGTATTAAATATTATATTTATCTTGTAGAAATTAAGCTTTGTATGATGATGGTTGTGTAAAATATTATATAAAATGAAATATCTGCTGAAATTTGTGTAATTCATTCACAGAGAGTTAATTCAAAATGTATATGTTCCATGTGATAAAACTGGAAGGTGATGCAAAACTAGTACTTTAAATTTTTTTATGTGGCTAAACCAAATCCCTTATTTAACCAAAAACTGGTTTATAATGGATAAGTATGTTGGGACATACAGTTCATATCGTTTGCTTTATTATCCTTTCTGCCTTAATAGTGACGAAGTCCTCAGTCAAATAGGCATCAGTTTTTGCCATTTTTGCTACATGTGGTTTCCAAAAAATTTTCTTTTTTATAGGCCTAGATTTTTATATTTCATATATGTTGGAGTTTTTCTTGATGATTTTTATAAACAACTTTTATGTGAATTTGAAAACTTGAAACTGACACAATATTCAGATTTCAAAAAAGTTCTTTGAAAACTTGAAACTAACACAAAATTCAAATTTCAAAATGTACTTTAAAAATTTGAAACTAACACCAGCGACATTTAAAACAGCCATTTTAAATGTCGCTGCTGACACTTACAGTAATTCAAATTTCAAATACATGTAGTACTTTGTAGTACTTGAAACCAACACAAAATTCAAATTATAAACAGTCATTTGGCTACTTACAGATGTAATTGAGCCACTGTATCACATGCAATGATAACCCCCATGTTGTATCTTTGTTGTTGTCTTTTAATTGATATGAAGAGTGGATGTGTTATAATGTTGTTAGTTTGATAGTACATGTATAAATTTTCAAATTACATGTACATGTAGTTCCGTATTTCAAAAGAAATATGACAACCTTTTTATCTGTTTTACAGATTTGATTAGAATTTTTTTATGAAATTTAGATTTTGAAGTCTGGTAAACAACCTTTTGTTACCAGTAATGGAATTCCCTATAGCACCACGTGGTACCTCATAGTGCTTGTGTGGGACATTTATTTCTATTGACAGTGGAATCGCAGAAAGTGGTGTTTTCCCATAATGACGACATTTTTTCTGGAAGATTTGACATAAACGTTGTCCATTTTATTCTGCACAAACATTAAGAGGTACTGGTCATGTGGTATGCCGGTGGTTTCCATTATGTTTCAAATTTAAAATAAGCTTTATGATTGTATTTTTACAAAATGTTTTAAAATTGAACATTTTCAATATATATACACAACAGTATTTATGCTAAAATCTGCTGAAAATACATGTTACTTTAAATTTTAACTTTATCTAAATACAATATGTACTAAACTAATTTGTTGCAATTTAACATTTTAAAAATATCAGTTTTAACAAAAGTTCATGAAAAAGACGGTTGTTGCAATTTGCACACTTTGTTTCACATTCAGATGTTTTTCAATGTTAACTTGCCACAAAAAAGCACTTGTGACAGTAAGCACACACACACACACACACACACACACACACACACAGACACACACACACACATGGTAAAACAAAAAAGAATTAACGTTTTCTTTTTTTTCACCGTAATGAATTTTTCTACCTCAATTTTCTTTTATATGGCCAACAATGTTGATTGCAATGTTGACTCAAACAATATCATGTTTTGAATCACCAGATTCTTCTAAAATAATATTGTCTTAAAATAGGCACATTATGATAATTCTAAATAGATTATAGTTATTAGGTTTTTTTCAGGTATAAATCAATTGATTAAATGTTTTTATTCCTCCACTTATTGAATGGTGGAAAAATGTTCCAGATGACCAAATTCTGTCATTTTTGAATTACATGTTTTAGTTCCAGATGAATAAATTATGTCATTTTGGAATTACATGTATTAGTTCCAGATGACTAAATTATGTCATTTTGGAATTACATGTATTTAGTTCAAGATGACTAAATTCTGTCATTTTGGTATTACATGTATTTAGTTCCAGATGACTAAATCTTGTCATTTTGGAATAACATGTTTAGTCAAAATTCGTACTTAGTAGAATGTTGTTGAATAGTTGTTTCATTGTCCGAGTAAAAAGTATTTCACTTATATGAAGGCAGCTTTTACAGGGATGGTGGGGGGAAACTGGAGTGACCAGAGAAAACCACCAACACTTAGCAAGTAAACTTACAAATTTTCTAACACAAGATAATGTCTATAAGGAACAGGATTTGAACCTACAAAATTTATGATAAATATTTCTTGTAATATCAGAAAATAAGGATATTACTAGTGAGTTTGTCTATGTTTAAATAATTGGATAAATTATGAAAAGAAAAACCAAAAACAAAATTAAAGGTGTTCCAGGTTAGCAATACATGCCCTTTTGGGGCTCTTTTTATAACACAAGACTATGCCTTACAAGTAGGATTCCAAACTAAGTGGTGAAAGGTGTATAGTTTTGGGTCACTTGGCCACCAAGGTCCTATGTCAAAAAATGTGTTAAAATCTTCTTCTGATTATAATTTACTTAATTATTATTTGTTGCAGTACAAGTGATGTACTTGTATATGTTTTATTGTTTAAATAATGTTAGTGTGTCAGGTTGTAAGTCTGTCTGTCAGTTTGTACTGATAACCTCAGTTTTGTTTTACATGACCCTTTATGCGGCTCTTGAATGCAATAATTTATAATAATGTAATCCATTTCACAGTCAATCTTAAGTTAATTGTGAAAGCAACATTACACAAATTAAAATATATTAAACAAAAAGACTGGTATTTTGTTATATTTTTATTTTGTTTAACTTAGGATATAGTTGATCTAATCTATATTAAACTTATCTTTAAAGTTTGTTTGGAAAAAAATATTTAGAGTTTTTGGATTTACAGTGGTTTTCAAAAAGGGTTTATGAAGGCAAAACTCTCTAACTAGGATGAAGGGAGGTAACTCAAGCTCCTCGTAACATTCTTTCTAGTGTACCGGTAGTCTATTTTTTTCTTGATCCAAACGCATATATATTTTCCTTGATGAAGCATGCCTTCTACTTTTCTCTATATGATCCCTGATATATACATGTATGTGTATATATATGACAGATAAAAGCAAATGGTATATACTGTCCACATTTAAGGTTCTGATACCCAATGCTAGATGACTCTAAACTAAGCCTATAGGAAGCTGCTATATATAAATAAGACACTTTATGTCTAACCTTCTAACCTAATACAGTGTATAACTGGTTGGACAGATTTATCTCATAGCGTCATACAAGATACAAGGCTCATTGCCAACGACAGAGCAGCTGTGCATAACATTGTTGGGAATCTCCACCATGTCTCCTGGTCCAAGCTGCACAGTCTCACCATTCATGGTGAATTTAAACTGACCAGATAGGATGGAATCTTTGTTGAATTCGCTGTGGGCATGATCATTGAAGGTTTTTCCTGGGGGATAAGTGAATCTTTGAAATGAGAACCCTTGAGCTCGTAATTTTTTCTCCATATTCTCAGCATTCAATTCTCCATCTTTGCTGACATCCCACTTTTCAATTTTCATGGTTCTGCTATTTTTTCTGAAATATAATATAAAATAAAGTGACAATAATGCAATACAATACTTGCATAATATCAATACTTGTTAAGATATCTTAAAGTGGATTGGATAAAATAAAAGTCTAAAATAAATTTGCTTGCTTGAACCTTTCAAATACTCTTGACTATGTTGCTTTGTTCATCATGAATTTTGTTAAATTACATAAATAATGTTAGACTCAAGCCAAGAACACTTTTGAACAAAAACATATGAAATGTTTGGGATATCAAATCCAAGATGCATTGGATGATTATTTCCACATTCAGACTGCAATACTTTCTGAAAAAACATGAAGGGGAGAGATTGGTATTGTGGAGAGTTTTTCTCTAGAAATGGGCCATAAAGCATACCATCTTAATTGATGATCCATGCAAATGTACAAAACAGATAGGATTAATCCTCTTGCAGTTGGAATTCTGATTAGTTGATTTAATGGTTGAATGAACTTTTGTATTCAATCATATCTTGACTTCACCTGCTCTAGTGAAATTTAAGCAATATATATATATATATATATATATATATATATATATATATATATATATATATATATATATATATATATATATATGTATATATAATGCATATTGGAATGTGTTATATAGTGTCAATACAACAGTGATTCTAGAAAAGTCGTTACAATTTAAGAAGTTTGGACCCATCTCTGAATTTCACATGAATAGTGAAATAAAATTCACTTATCCATCTACATTTAATAGTCTACCACACATCGATCTCCTGAACTCCGGGAACTCCACAATCTGAGCTGAAAACAATATGGACATGGTAATGTTGATTTGAAACATTACACAGCGTCTCTCATCGCCTAGGTTTGAATTCCACTCATACATACCCTAGTGTGAAGAAATTTTTCAGTTTATTTATCGCAGATCGGCGATTTCTCTAGGTTCTTCATCGAGACGCCCAGTTAATGGTAGAGGAAATCTTGACGGGGGCGTAAAACACAACAATTCCACTCCACTCTAGTCTTTAAACTACAGACGATATATTTGTAGCTTGAGCAAAAAAAGCAAAGGTAACGTCCAGTCCAGCCAAGGCAACTAAATGGAACATGGAAACAAAACAATATAATGAAGAGCACTGGATATAAGGACTAGTAAATGTCACATCCGTCGGTGTGGTTCAAGTATTCCAATGGACCTCCTTTATTCTTTGGTTTGATTACTTTGAAAAAAAAGTCTAACGAAAAGTTCAAGGTCAAACTCTTGTTTATATGAAATATCAATTTTCTAAACCCAAAATGACATGAGATACATCATTAGTTTTAATGATTACTTATGCAGTTTGTAGATTTCGTGCTCTCAGATTTTATTCCATATTTGTTCTACAAGAGAGATGAAAAGATATGCTACCTGGTAATGTTTAATCAACAAAGCCAAGAAAACGAGAGAGAGAGAGAGAGAGAGAGAGAGAGAGAGAGAGAGAGAGAGAGAGAGAGAGAGAGAGAGAGAGAGAGAGAGAAATTGGAGAAGAATTATTTCCACATGCGACTTTCGGCGGGCATTGAATGTAATTACTACTTTGATTCCGGCGGTGTGGGTTTTCGTGTTTTTGCAAGGTCATAACTACCTCTTGGTCCCTTAACACGAAATTTTAAATGAACTGCCTTTCATACATTTTATTTGTTAAAAAACTGTGCTTTTGTTACAATTTCTGTTCACTTCAACTTTGTGAAGGTCACGATCTATTACGTTCGGTAAAGTTCATTGAAGCTTAATTAAATTAAAAACATTTACATAGAATAACATAAGGTCATTCTTTGACCTAATGAAGGTCAAGATCAATTTTTTTTTTTTTTTTTTTTTTTTTTTGAAATTGTTTTTGGTTTGTCCATGTCTTGACCTGTGCCGGCCAGGATGGAACCTACAACCAACAAGTAATTGCGCTGCAATCTAATGAATATATTTGCTCTGAAGTATAAATCCGGAGTATATTTATTTGGACAAAATATTCACACGTACATTCACAGAAATGACTTTTATTTTGCTGCAACGCATTTTACATTTTGTACCGACAAATATATCAATGTTGTTTTTATACATGTGCAATGCTATTTATATAACCATTTGTACCGTTATCATATGTATGCAGAAAGTTAAAATTGATTACTGACGAAGCACTTATTTCTGCATCTATAGTGCACGTGTTTACAATCATCGCTCTCATTTTGAAAATAAAAAAAAAATCAATAGATGCGTAATACATGATTATTATTTAAAAGTATCTGAAAAACCTACATCACCAGTATCTATTACGGGACGTTTTACAATGGAATTATCGATTAATAAGAAATGTCAAACCAAAGTCATATCAACCGTAAATATAAATAGAAAAGGGAAAAAAATAATAAATAAAATGGAATAAAAATTATTTTCTTCCAGCAAAAAAGTAAAAGTGTGCTGAAAAATTTTTTAAAAGATGTCAAAAATTATCCATCTAGATCTAGTTCTATCTTAAGCCAATCATTTTAATTTAAAACTGAAAATTAGAATGAATATTCTTTTACGTATTAAAAATAACTCAGTTTTATTCTTAAAAAATCCTTATGAAAAAATTAACAGATATGTTTTTAATATTAATTATAATTATTTTCTTACCTTTCCTTTTCCTTGATGCGAGGAATAATTTACAATAACGGTTTGTCCTTGTTTGTCTCTAAAGACCTTCACGGGTTCAAGAGTTCATTAATTCCATCATCATAATGATGTAGAAAATGGCTTATGTTGTTATAGAGTTCCGAATTGAACTTGTGGTATTCTTTTTTCATATTAAAGTCATTGCTAAGATTAAGTTTAATAAAAAGATTTGGATTTTTAAGAATTTAATGTGTTAATCAAAACCGCTTTAAATAATTTTAAAAATTAAATATCCGTGATGTCGCGATCGTTTTTGATTTAGCTTTTACCCCATTTGGTCAACTTCCGAAAAGTACCCAGTGCACAGTAGCTGTTTCAGCAGCAGAACAGGGATGTTAATTATTTCTATTGTTAAAAGATTCTGTTAATACAGTGGAAGTACCGGTTCTCCAAGTAGAGACAACTAAAGCAACCATGTTACTTCAATTTATTTACAAACAGTTACGCATCTTCTCTCCGCAATAAAGTATCTTTGTTCCTACTCCTATTAAATAAGAGTCCGAGACGCTGGCAAGACGTTTTTTTGATATTGTGCCAACGTCCGACGTTGGCACAATATCAAAAAACGTCTTGCCAGCGCCTCGGACTCTTATTTAATAGGAGTACTTTGTTCCATGACTTTCCATTTAAGAAATTACCGGTATATTAATAATGACCTCAGGGGCTCTCTAAGTTTGGTGTACTCGGGCTAACAAAATGCAACAGTTTAAATTAATCCATTTTGTAGCACTACAGTAATATACAATGATTTGTTATAAAAATAATATAATTTTGCACAATGTTCTTTAATTTTCAAAATTACAATAATAATTAGGTCAAAAATAAACGATAATATAACAAAAATAATGAACATGAGATCAAAATTAAATGGATTTTATAAAGGTACATATAAATTGTGTAATATAATAATATAATTCTTTATTTATTTAAAGAGGATTGCAAACAGCCTAAGGGCTAGAATTATGCTCTCCTCAACAAACAAAAAGACAAAACAAAAACACTATTTACAATAAGTTACACACACACACACACACACACTAGTTAGCTTGAGCAAGCCAAACCTTGATTTACTGTTGTAAACAGGAAAGCTTTTAAGAACTGAAGCATTTTGTTGCTTCTATATAATTAAACACAAAGGTGAAAAGCATTTTGTTTTGAGACAAGGAAAGAGAGTCATTTCCATTGATAAACATTTCACACAGATGATCAGAGCAAGTTTATACTTGTGTATACATGTGCAGTAAATGAACATTTAGCAAAAATGTGATGTAACACTGCAAGGTTCACATTATATAATTTTAGTTATTTAGAAAATAATAATGGTGATATAACATTAAGAGATATATATCTTTCGTAACCAAACCAAAGAAAACTGAAATAAATACTTCATACAAACTATCTAGCTTGGAAGACAAATCAGAGCTTTTTATAATTCATACCTCCATTCAAAATGTTGTAGCCATCACTCTAAATCAAGAAGTTTGCTGGCTGGCCAATTTAACAGAAACATACCACACTGTCACAAGTAGAAAACTGACAGAAGATATTAAAAAATCATTTTGAAAGTTTTCTCCTATTTTCAACAGATTTTTTTACCAGACAATTTTCTTGCCTGTTGATCTAGCATCACCATTACCCTTTAGATAACCTCAATATTTAGGGTAACAATTTAATTAATCTGTGAGGGTTTTACAAGTGCACCTTGAAGCTACAAGCAGGGATTTAATGTCTCATTGATGCTTAAAAAGAAGTCTCCAGTCCAAGGATCGAGACTCTATGAGTAATTTAGAGGGATATAAAGGTAGAAATTTACTCGTTTGCTTAGGCATGAATGAATCAAGGTGGATAATGACTTATTTTATAATTTAGACTTGATTTGTAGTATCAACAGATGATTAAGGTCTAACGACAACATTCATTTCTTATAACTTATATTTAGATGCACTTAAAACTGTTAAAATTGTAGCAGTCTTGGTAGCTAAGTTGGTAGAGCACTCACCTATAGTCCGAGAGGTCCTGAGTCCGATCATCTGTCCGACCCTACATTTTTTTAAAATCTTTTTCCTGTTTGGTGGCCAGTGTGGCCCTTTAAATGGTGGACTGGAGATGGCAGGCCATATAAAGTCCATCTGAGGGAATTTAGGGTGAGAATTCCCATAGGACAATGAGAAACGCAAGAATAACAGGGGAAGAATATGGCAGTCTGGGTAGCTCAGTGGGTAGAGCACTCACCTATAGTACTTGAGGTCCTGGGTTTGATCCCCATTCTGACTTTACATTTTTCTCCTTCCTGTAACAAAATTAGTGAATCATCTATATTTGAATAATTAATCATTCTCCCGATTACTGACAATTAAAAAACTTCTTTAAAAATTAACTGGTTAAGTTCCTTATTACACATGAGATAATAGTAATTTGAATATGTAAAAGATTATTGGAAATCTCTCCATTTATTCTTAAAATGCATTTTTTTCAATCCAACACTCCCTGGATTTAGTGGAACAGGCCTCTGGAATTATTCTACCTGATATTGACAAAAAAACCTGATAAATTGCTATTATGTTCATTTTTGTACACAGTGCAAATAATTTTAAAAAACAACCCAAACTATTCACAATATTCATAGTAGACTTTATGGAACAAGAATGTTGCACATTTAAAATAATAACTGTACTGCATTGATGCATTCAGAATGACCAAATATGATGATTTCTCTCTCTCTTTTTTTTTTTCAATAATCTGGAAAAACAGGAAAATTAAACTAAGCAGGTAGCTAAGTGTGTCTTTATAAAATTGATGTGGATAGCTAAAGGACTTCCTGGATAAATCATTCTATTGTACCAGTTTACCTGTTAAAATTTCAGAATCTGGCTAGGTTAAGAACCCACAACCTTTGATTTATAAAGTCATTAAATTACCATACCATCAAAGTCATTTAAAACTTTTTTCACACATATTTTTATCGCTTGTACAGAAAATCTTTAATGTTTAAACAACAAATATACATGTTATTATTTATTTCCTACAGGAAATTGTTGATGTTGGCCATTTAAAAAAAATTACTGCAGATTTCCTGATTTCCTAACATTATAAAAAAACCTCATTGTCATTGGACGATCAAAGGTGTGTATTTAAATAGATTTTTTAATTGTTTATAATTAAACATAGCTGTTTACAACTTCCTTTATTTCCTTTTTCATTCAATGATATGAAGTTCAAAATGTGTTCAGGTAAGACATGTTATTGAATGTTTTATTAAACAAGAGTTTATCAACAGCTTAACACCCCTTTTTCTATTAAAATACTTGGGCCTCATCACTCACTATTTTGTCATAATATTACCCAGTCAGAAGATTTATAAAGTTTTATTCTGTTTTGTCTTCCTGGTTGCTATGACTATTTGCAACTACATGTTTATTATATTTAGCTGTAAGTTTTTATACACTACATCAGTAAAAAGTAATAAATAAAAAATGGTCAAGATTCCACTTTTGAATCAAGAGCCTTAGTTGCCAAGTGGTTCAAAAGCACACATTAAAGATCACAGTGTCTCTCTCTGACTAGGTAACTTTAAATCTTGTTTTGACAGTTCCTTTTGTGGGAAAATTTGTCAGTTTACTTGCCAAAGGTCAATGTTTCTCTGGGTTCTGTGGTTTCCTGCACCATTCCAGAACTGACCACATTGATATAAGTGAAAGAATCTGGACTAGGAGGTTAAACACCATTACTCCACTTCATTCTACTGATGTTTTTTTTAAATTAAAAACATGGTCGATATAAGTCAATCTTTTGCCTATAGGTTAATCGGGTTTTATTTCTTGAAGTGATTGACAATATTAGACTCTCTCTTTGAGAATACTCTTTCACACAGAGCCAGGAAATGGGATTGGGGGAGTGATATGCTTGTCTCTGGCAAACTGACTCAGTGAGCTAGCACTTTAACAAAAAGTTGTCATAAGTTTGCACTGGTACAAGACATGCTGTAGTACACACTCTAATTGCGAATAGCAGAGTAATTCCTGATGTAATGTTAAACAACATGACAACCAACAAGGAAATCCCTTTAGTAAAATACTATCATTGATCCATGTCAAAGTGAACCCCCAGAATCTATTCTTATACTCATTTATTTTATCAACTTGGTAAATGAGGGGAAAATATAAAGCTTAAATTTCTTGTGACATGACATTACTTGAAAATTGAGCCAGTCTCAGTCCAAAATTTTGAAAATCTGAATGATTGCAACACTTAACCATGCTGCATTTGCTAGGAACAAAATAAAATAGGAATGATTTAAGAAGATTTACAATGCAATCTATATAACATACCATACCAGTATTGATTGAGTGGGGTTTAATGGCCCAGTCAAAAAAACTTCACTTATATCAAGATGTCACCAGCTAAAGGTGAAGTGGTAGAAATTTTTACCTTTGCAGTGCATTTAGGGCAATGTGCAGGGAGGGTTCTTTAGCATGCCATGCATAGTGACAATGTTCATCAGTTTTTAAGGTCTCCTATGTAGGGCCTTGCGACTCATTTCTACATGCTAAGTGCTTGGTCACTACCAATTTTCAAGTCATGGTCAGACCCGGTCAGGGTTTTAGACCTGACCTACCATGTGAAGTGAGCACTCTACCAACTGAAATGCTGTAGTGGTAAATATACCAGTAGGTATATCATGTCTGCATATTATGAAATAAATTACTTCGATCAGTACTGAATACTGGTATGTACATAAAATGATGTTAGGAAGTAAAGTTTAGCTTACTAGCACAGACATACACACACACATACATACACACACACACACACACATGTACATGTAAATACATACTGTATCTTTTTTCTTCCAATAAGGAAATCATGGCAACAAAAAGACAGTATGCTAAAGATTTGTCTGAGGAGCCAGAACCAAAAAGCTCTAAGCATTTACATAGTGACACCACTGATGGTAACAGAACTAGTATAATGTCAACAGAATCTGCAACTACAGAGGTTACATACCATAGTAAATTCTGGGGGCCATATCTATCTGACAGGCAGTGGGGGACAGTCAGAGAAGATTGTTCAGCAGATGGGGACTGGTGAGTTTTACTTTATCATTTCCAATTTTGTTTTCACAGATCTGGTTTAGTTCTTCTTTTTTAACATAGATTAGTGGTCACAAGGAGACATATCCTTAGGTAAGAAAAATTGCCAATTCCTGTGCCAGTATTCAAGGTTTTTCCTCAGATACTCTATAATCCTTCGCATTTCATAATCAACAGCCTTGATACAAGTAAAATAATTTTGACGGTGGTATATATCCCTTGATAAATGTAAAATGTAAACATGTTGCTTGATGGCACCATGCTAAAATGTATGTAAGCATTAAGCATTGGAACATTTTATGTCACTTTGAAAACTTTATGAAATCAATCTTTTTTTTTTTTTTAAATGGAAAAAATTTTAAAAATGTACATTTACAATATACATTTATTGCACTGCTCACCATAGCAAATTTCTTCACAAATTGTCATTGGTGGTGTTACATTCATTTTATGCCATTGGACATATGAGTGGACATGGCTTTTTAGCATTCTGTTATTGAGAAAAACTTAAATGGTTTGTTTTATTTTTCAACGAATGAAATTATAAAGAATTTTTCAAAATTCTAGTATGTAGTTTTTCCGTTCTTTACAGTGTCAGTGTATCAATATATTGCACATATCGCTGAAAAATTGGGCATGTTATCAATAATTCTGAAATTTGATAGGTTCATTCACAAAGTGACACTTTATTTTTTGAATAACATATTGCACCTTTACCGGAACTTACCACAGTTATTTTTGGCATTGAATTCTTATGTACTTCATAAAACGTAATTCAATCTGAAGTTTTATATTGTCTATAGTGGACTTTTAAAATTAAGTAATTTTATACTATTTTATACAATTTAAGTGATTTGTCATATAACGTGATTCGACAAAGATTGTACATTATCCCAATGTTCCACAAGGATCAGATAAGTTACTCCAATAACTCATAATGATAATACATAATGGCATAGTTGCATTTTGAAATTAATAATATCAGGGGAAACTTTTTTGTATTCTTTGTCCTATTTTGAAATATATATATATATAAGAAACTTAGATATTATATACTTCGGAATGTATCACATACACAAGCTCTTAAATCACAATGATTAACAGTCAATAGATCAGGTGAAATATGATTTATCAAGGTAATTACAAAGAATCTGTGGATTTATATAATACAGTTTGTATTTTGGTACTAATATTTCTAATATATTTTTTGATGTATCTTGACAGCTCTACTTTGCTGTAGATATTCAAAATTAATGAGATAAAGTTAATTGGTCTAGTCAGCTTAGATATATTACTGTGGTAGGTCCTGGGTTCAAACTCTTGTCTAAACTTGCATTTCTTTCCCCTTTCTGTTGCATTTTGTTGCTTCTGTCAATTTATTTTGATACTATGTGTATTGTATTCACTGTTTTGGAGCCAAATAGAAACCATATCAGAAATCTAAACTTCAAAAAGCCTCTAATCATTCTGGTTGATTTTGTTTGTATGATTGCAAATAGGGTCCATTTTAGATATTCCTTTGAAGGAAAGTTTGTCATCTTGTTACTGTCTTTGTTGTTGGAATACATGTACGTCAGTTAACTTAACTTTTATGTTATGAAATATCTGCATTTATTTGCATACTGTAGTCTGATTGGTCAATTCTTTATGTATAATAATATTTGTAATTTATTTGATTTTAATGAAATCTGATCAGTATCTTCATTTTGGAAATTTTGGATATACTTCTGTTCAGTTCAGCATGTGACAAAATCTTCACATAACTAATGACAAAATGACAATCTGCTTGGTTGATAGTTTCTGGGTGACTGATTGGTTGATAGATTCTGGGTGACTGATTGGTTGATAGTTTCTAGATGACTGTTTGTTGATAGTTTCTAGGTGACATCTTCTGGAATGTTAACATGATTTGATGAAACTTGTTCAGTACATGCATGTTTGCTATAGAAATACCTCAGTTAATTTTAAGGTGTGACAAAATTCACATATAATTAGCATATTCTATACTTACTGGATGATGGTTTTTGAAAAATAAGAAATAAGTTTTTCAGTATTGCAGTATTTGATAAGATTTGAACAAAACTAATGTTGCAGTTGTTGTAATACTTTTGTCAAGTTTGATTGGTCACTGTAACATAATACATGGTTTAACAATAAGCATACTGCAATCCAGAAATATTGGTGGCCTCAAGCCAGGTGCCACATCAATGTTGGATGACCTCTTGTTCTTTTACTTACATATGTTGGTTAGTTGGCTGTAATGTTGAATAACATCATTTCTTTAGTTATTCGGGGCAAGAGCAAGGTTAAGGATTGATCTAAGAACATGTTTGTTTATGCATGAGATGTGAGAGTGTGTATAACTTTTGAAGTGTGCTTTTTACTCATGGGCATTCCAACAATTTTTTTTGTTAAGGTGCTAGCTCACAAAGTTGTTATGCTGCAGTCATACATATACTATTCTGGTCACATTATCCTGGCACCAGGTGAACCATTAGATATCTCCCCTTAATGTCAAGTGCCAGATGAGGAAGCAGTATCTACATTAAAATTTTAAAGTCTGGTATTTGACCCTTCCAGTGTTCAAATCACAGTGCCTCTCACCGCCTAGGTTCGAATCCCACTCGGGACAGATCCTAGTGTGAGAAAGTTTGTCAGTTCACTTGCCGAAGGTCGGTGATTTTCTCCGGGCACTCCAGTTTCCTCCACCATCCCAGAACTGACGGCCTCGAAATAAGTTAAAGATTCTTGACTGGGGCGTAAAACACCATTACTCCACTCCACTCCACTCCAGTGTTCAATCCAATGATCTTCTGCTTTTGAGACTTTTTTTCAAATTTACAACATTTGTTTGATACATTTTGTACAAATGATTTATTTTACACTTTTAACGACAAAGTAAAAACATTGTAATAATATTAATTTATAATGTCAAAATTTATATTATATTTTTGTATAAATTGATAAACTCAACAATAATATGTATATTCATGCTTGATTGAATTTTGATATCCATGTAAATGAAATAGAGTTTATTGTCTAAAAATCTCAGTACATGTACTAGTTCTAAAGCATTTCTCTAGATTGTTTCTGATTTTAATGTAGCCAAACAGGGTTCAGTTGTTTACAGCTGGATAAGTTTAATCAATGCAATACAAATTTACACAACAATGAAATTAATGTATCATAAATGTAGAAATAGTATGAAAATAAAGGTGTTTATTTAGATTGAAATCTTTCACTTTTGTCATTTGTAACAAAAATGTCACAAAATATTTGATTGTATGAAATAAATTATTTTTGACTAATGAAAGTTTACCGTAAACAATGGGCAATGTGATCAGAATAATAGGAAAAGGCCCCACTGCATTAGTTTACCGTAAACAATGGGCAATGTGATCAGAATAATAGGAAAAGGCCCCGAAATGCAGTGACCAAATTAGGATTTGAAAACATAACCTTTTTTGTATGAGTGATACATTTTACCAACTGAGGTATCTTGACACCTGAAAAATCTGTTCCAAGTTGTATCAGATAAAATAAAGACCTTTTTTTTACTATTGAAAAAAAAATTAAAGCTGTGTATTTCTGTTAACCTTTACACCACTAAGTTTTAAATATTCCCAGTATAATGTTTCAAAGTTTATTTTTATACTCTTAAAAGAAGAAGACACTTTACTATCTGTGTCTATAATTAATAGCTACTTTTCCATTTATATTTATGTAATGTGCATACTTCTGTTCATCTCTAACAATATGCGTCATATTCGTCACTCCGTAATAGTTTAATAAATTATTTGTTTTGCTTGTAAGTGTTGAATATGCATGTAAAGATTCTGTTTTTATCTATGCAAACCCTAACCCTTTTTATATTTAATTTTTTTATTTATTTTTTTTTTAAATTTTCTTTTTTTTTTTTGTTTACATTTTGCGACAGGTGCTTTCAGAAATTTTTATCTATAGAATTAAAGTAAACAAGGTAATTTAAAGTTTTAAAAATTACAAACCAGCACTTGCCAAATTTTGTGTGAATCATAAATGGCAATAAAAAAATATCATCTCAGACATAATGTAGCTTAGTTTGAGGAATTTGTTTGTGTAATTAATTGACCGTGTGATTTGTTGATATTTAGGCAAACAATAAATGTTTGAACCCTGTGGCCATTAATGCTTCAATAAACTCACAGTATCATTTTAAGGGTTTCAGTAGTTTTGTTGAATAAAAAACAATTTAATTAAGTCCTGACATGAGCTAACTGTATAACCTCAGGACCAATACTGACAAAGCATTTTTTTGTCAAATAATTTAATGATTAAAAAAACCTATGAGGCATTTCTTTATATAAAGATGAATTTTTTTTATAAAACATCACCCTGATTATGAGTCTTGTTCCCAGTTTCAAAATCATTTTTTTAGTATGTGTAAGTTTCGTGTTTTTTTTTTTTTTTTTTTTTTTTTGTTTTTTTTTGTTTTTTTTGTTTTTTTTTTTTTTTTGGGGGGGGGGGGGGGGGGCAACCTTGTTTCCCCCACCATCCCAGAACTGACTGCCTCGATGTAATTCAAAGAATCTGGGCTGGGACTAAAACAATTTTAGTCCAATCCATTTCTTAACTTACATTTTTCCTTTAACTTAAATTAACAAATTTTCAACAAAATATCTTTTGGAACTCCAAGTAAACATATTTGACAATACTAAATAGAGATATTGTAAGTTTCAGTTGGTCTTAACAATTCCTGAGTTTCTTTGAAAAATCAACAAAATTATTTAGATTTTAATGACTTCTTAAATTCCTGAATCTTTGAAAAAAGCCAAGATTATTTAGATTTGGAATTTTACAGATTTATTTGAAGGAAACTTGATTAAAGCATCATTGTGAAACTGTGGCCTGAACCTGTGGTTGAATAATAAAAATAAATGAGTATATTTGGAGTTGAATTTAGACTTTTATGCTTTTTCTGTATGTAAACATGAAGACTAAATGTCCATAAAAACTTCTTTATTTGTACCCTCACAATTGTCTGTACCATAGATAACAGACAGGGGAGCAGAGATACACAGTCAGATACACGGTCAGTACTTGTGGATGGGCTTCAGGTCAAATCAGGAATGTCTGGCTTGTGTCAAAATCTTATTCAAATGGAGTTTTGCCAGCCTACCTCATTATAATTACCCCTAAGCCTTTGTGTGGAATGTTTTAAAATACATTTACATTGCAAATTACCAATAAAACAACTCATACATTTTTTATAAGTCATCTAAATCATAGTTCCACACAAATATTAAGGGTATCACAGGATTTACTGGCAAATCCCTATTTTTGGATGGACTTGATCATCAGTTGTTATACTAAATCTGCCACATTGACTGTTGCCATAGATATAATCATTGATGGTATTATATATCCAAATTAAGGTTTTTAATAAGTAAGTAAAACAATGAAACATATCAGTAATGGCAATAACAATCACCAAAATCACAGAAAAATAGACAACAATAGATACATGACTTAAAAAGTAAGGCCAAAAATGTCAAACTATTCTGTTTGTAAAACAATCATTCATTTTAAAAAATATGAATTAATGATTAAAATTTAGAAATAGCCCTTAATTTTTACTAAACATTGCATCTAATACACATAGTCCAATAGCTTCATTCCTTCCTTCCATTTCAGATACAACTGCTTTGAATCCAAACTACAAGGTTCTACCCTATGACCAACCTGTTGGGTGGCCGCTTTCCAGGGTTGTACGACCCTCTAAATGTAAAAGAAAAGGGAAAAAATGCAGCAACCAAACTTGGACTAGAACCTTGGACCTTACCGTTTCTAGCAAGATGCTCTACTGACTGAGCTACCCGGCCATCTATCATGCCCCATCCGCTACAGTTATAACCAACAATATTTGTTAGAAATAATGTATTTACTTTTTTAACAGCAGTTGACTTACAATGTATTTTTAAGAAAAAGATAAAAATTTGTGAAGTATGAACATTTCTTTTGCAATAGACATAAAAATTCAAAATTTCTGTTCTTAAAGATTTTAAAATCGATATATGGTGTACTGTAAATTAAAAAAAAATTGTGACCCTTTTTATCATTAAGTTGTTCAGTGAATAAAACTTTTATGATTATACAATGTTTTGCCATTTACCATATTAATTCACATTATAAAGCTTACTTTCTGCACACTTAGTTTTTTCCAATTTATTATTTTCTTCTTATGAGTATATATAAATATGATAAAGTGAGTGCAAAAAAATTCTAACTAGAAAGACCCAGAGACAATCTCTGATGAAGTTTTGTTGTGTGATGACTGAACAGTTTTATTTCGCCTACAAAGTTGCATTAACAAAGCTTTATAGGCGCATCGAAAATCTCTACGAAAAATTCCATATATCCATGGATTAACTGCACTTGAACAATAAGCTATCAGACTCGCTGCAGTACTGACAGCTCCTGGGACACTGTCTTTTGAAATAACTTTCATCAATTTTGTTATGCTAAAGGGAGATAAACAAATAAAATATGCAACAACAACGATGATAAGACTGCGGATAACTTTACGACTGACGACACTCCGACTTTCAGATATCTTATTGTTCTGTAAATATTTAGCTTTGTTAGCTATAAATGAAATTCTAATGTAACAAATAGCCATAAGCACTCCTGGAATAAGATAGCACAAAATGAATGCAGCGATTACATAATACAGAGCCTGTTTTTGTTCCTTGTACCAGTTAATGGCACATATAGCTTCCCAGTAATCATACTCAATCCATCCAAATATAATTGGAGTAACAGAAAAAGCCATACCTTGAAACCATGCATATAGAATCATAATAGTTATCGTTTTCTTCGTCATCCGTGAGTGATAACTTAAAGGATGTACAATGGCTTGATAACGATCACAGCTGATAAAAAATAACGTTAACATTGACGTTATCATTAGGCAGTAATTAAGAGCACATGTTATATCACATATCACCTGACCTAGTTGCCAGGAATCCATTACTAATCCAATCAGAGCACTTAACATAACTAGCGAACCATTGGCTAAATCTGTTATCGCTAAATTAATTATAAGTATGTATGAACCATCCTTACGAAGTTGACGAATTTTTCCAATTGCAAAAAGAACTCCAAGATTGCCAAATATGGACACCAGCATTATTATAATCAGTACTGTTGATGTTATAACTATGGTTGCTGTGTCTCTTCCTTCTTCCACTATTGGTGTTGGAGTCACGTTATGACTTAAGGTTTTTGTTAAATTCATATCACTGAATAAATTTTGTGACAAATTCATATTGAATGAATTTTTAGACATATTTCATCACAATATTCTGACCACTTTTATTTATGAACATATTTTTGTAGATTAAAAACAGTTTTGCTCCATATTTCACATCTTCCATTCAGTGTTATTGAATCCATATTCTAACTAGTGTTTTTACATATTTTGCCAGTTTGACCAGTATCAATCCATATTTAACACATTCAAACCAGTATCATTTAATTTTAGCACATCAAATTGGATTTACTCCATCTTGCATCCATTCGAATAAGTATTACCGGTGTTTAATAATGTTATTGATTAAATCCAGTCAGTCTTGAGCTTTTTATTGATCGTACATTATGATTCACCTGGAAATATTCAAACAAAATATTATATAACAGTAAAGTTATCACCTATATTAAAATAATATATGCTTCATTTAAAAGATTGCTTTGATGTTTAATAAAATATAGTCAGCTTTGTCTGAGAAAATTAATTGGAGATAGAAAAAGTGTTTAAAAACAACAATGTCCACAGATGTTTGTTACAAAAGTTTAGTTGTACTTTTAAAATGAATCAAAGCGGTATTAGTGTTGTATACAACACTTTTGGACTAACTGTGATAATGTTTTCTAAGTGATCAGTAACATACCTATATGTTTGATTTATAATTGACTTATGAGACTCTTGTTAAAAAACAACAAGGTGCCAACTAGGAACAACATTGCCACGGTTTGCCAGCATTTTGCCACGGTTTGCCAGTGTTTTGCCACGATTTGCCAGTGTTTTTGCCACAGTTTGCCAGCATTTTGCCATGGTTTGCCAGTGTTTTGCCACGGTTTGCCAGCGTTTTGCCACGGTTTGCCAGTGTTTTCTCTAGCATCCATGAACTGAATGCCTCAATATAATTTTAGTACACTTGATCTGGCCATATACAACTTGGTCAAATCCACTTCTTTGGGGGTGATAGTTTCCTTTCCAGTAACATTCTCATGAAATATTTAATCTTCTCCATATTGCCAAGGATATGCGTTTTTACTTAGAAATTTGTTTCTTCTATTTTAAACCAGGAAATGAGGAAATGTTATATATCATGGTTGATAACATAGTTGTATACATCTTTACATATTATACCTGTATAATGTTATTAAGGTCACTGGGTATGCTTTAGCTAAAAGTTTATCAATTTTGCTTAAACAAAAAAGTTATCAATTCTTTTAGTTGGTTTGAATGCAGTTTTATGTCAAATCTGTCATTCTTAAGCTAATTGTGATGAGAAAAATTGTTAATCTGAAGAATTAATAAAACAGATTTATGTGGTTTGTGATTTTGTGCAAATATTTTTTATCTGCTTTTTACTAATTTTCACTTATAGCCAACTTTAGAGTACCAGTGTGCTGGCTTGCAATGTCACAAATAAACATAACAGGTCACTTGGTCAATGATACTAGTACAAGACCAGCTTGTAAGTATAAATCCTTTCTCACTATAGATTGACAGTCTGGGATTGAACCTATAATGTTAGATGCATTAGGTTTCATGTCATTGAGACCCTGCCCATTCATTTTGATAATTTTGAAGTAATATATATATTTTATAAATATGAGCTTTTCAGTGATTGGAAGTTGCAGAACTCTTCTGTGATATAATCTTTCATTCAGAAATATTAAATATATACTGAGTGTAGTTAATTGTGTTAATTACATGTATTATGTTTTACTTTTTATAACACCTGTGTGCTAATTAAAGGAATGTATCAAGAACTGGGACAACTATAAAAATTTATTTTAAAGCTGCATTAAGTTTTTCAATTTTCTGACTTTTTTTTGAGTTTCTAAAAATATATTTTTTAAAAATAGATATCCTCTAACCACGATCCGTGAGATTCATTTTCTAAAATTTTAGCTGTAAATAAACGGAATTATCTTAACGATTGGTCAATGTTTAATGATGGTTACTTTGAGCTTGGAGCATTAGCACGGATGTTCGGAAAAACCCATAAATCGAAGGTGAAACATGACAAATTGCATTAATTGTCCTTAATTAATATCCAGATGTATTTGAAATGGTGTTATGTATCCCTTACTAAGTCACAAATGACAAATTCAACAAAGTTCTGTGTTTAGTTTATCGTATTTCATTGTTGTGAAAGTTGTGTTTAAATGTCCCAGGTTTTGAAGACGTAACCATGTTCTAATATTAGATTCCAAATGCTGCATCTCACTGGAAAAATACTGTAATTTCTGTTTTATTCGAGCTTTTATCGTTGAACCAAATGTAACATTGTTCATTAGGAACATCATTAATTAGATCAGCACCATTTTAATTTTCTCTTTGGAAAACTTAATGCAGCTTTAACAAATCTTGCTGCAGAGACCTGCTTCTAAATCAAGATTTTTCTTGTCTAGTTTGAGAATTATTTTTTCTTTTATAAGAGGGCTTAATTTATTCTACAAAATATTTACCGGTAAGTTGACTTACTAGATTGTCTTCTTTTGGTTTTAGCCGTAGATTTATTCATTAGCATGAAACGTTGAATTGTGCTTGTATCTGTTTTCAAATATAAAAAAGAGAAGAATATTAAATAATAATATCAGGTAATATAAAATGAAAGAGAGATCTCTGAAAACTGAAAAATGAGTCTAGCAATATATACAACACAAAAAAGGTTTCAATTAAAACCTTTATCATCTCCGGTTTGATTGGAAATATTCATCTAGTCAGTCAAGAAGTCACCAATATGAGATTATGTCTCCTTCTTTGCAAGTGACTAGGCACCCCATAGCACTGATGTTTAAGCATAAAAAAAGAATATTGAATAAATTTCAATGATTTGAATGTGTCAGCACAAAGAAAATAAGGCTAATTGCAATTTTTGGGAAATTTTTTTTTCAGTTTCACAATAGTTCCGTAACTAAGACTTTCCTTAACTTCAATTAGCAAATTTTGGTAATCTTTTTTGAAACTACTGATAAATGTTTTTGACAAAACATAACGTAAATGTTATAAATTAAATGATCTTCAAAATGACACATTAAATTCTAAAATATTTTTAAAAAGTAACAAAGTTATTAGGATTTCAAATTTGCCTGATTTAAAGTAAAGGAAAATCTTAGTTAAGGAATGATTGTGAAAGTTGGTCTAACAGTGAAAACTGCTGTGTAACATATAACTTTATGAGGCGATAAATATTATGTACTGTACTACCTGATCAAGATGAATGCATTTCTCTACTTGTTAGTCAACACTTTATGAAAAATATAAAAAAAATATTTTCATGCTCCAATGTTCACAAATTTATAAACAAATTTGAAATGTTTAAACTAAATCCCCTCTTGTTTAATATTTCATCTTATCTTCCGGGTGTATCACTTTATCTCTTCTTGTCTATTGCGGAAAACTTTTACAAATTTATAACAAAAATACCTGTCAAACCCCGATGCACCGCATACGCACACCCCTGAAAACCACCCCTACTAGTGACACCAGGGGCCGAAAAGTTTGAAAGAAAAAAAAAATTAGGCACATAGTTGAAAACCAATAAATCGAAAGTTCCAAAAATATATGAATCCAAATCCAGCCAAGGAATGCCCTGCATTAGGGAACAAACCTCAGTCCAAAATAAACCTCAAAAATTAAGACCGCTGAAATTCTGCTAAATGGCACACTTTCTGACTTTTGTAGCTAAAATAGCTGTTCTAAAGTTGAACTTTTACCTTTTGAACATTCTATTTCTGAAGTTTTTTATCAATATTACCTAAGATTAAAGTTGCAATAATTACCTTAAAACATATTTGGCTTAATAAGTTTTAAAGAATGCTAAAAAATCATTATTCTTGAATACATAATACATATGTATATAGTTGAACTTTAACTATTGAGCACTCTGTTCAATATGGCCTAACATTGAATAAACAATGTAAGTTAGACATGAACTTAAAGAAGAGAGAAATATCTTACCATTGAGTTCCACTGACGTCTCTATATATGATTTGACGTTTATTTCAACTGTATATATTTCCCTAAAGTAAAGTTTTCCTCGATACTTTCATTAGCATGTCCTTGTTACATTAACATATGTGTTTAATAGCTCTAAGGTTTAATACGTTTTCAATTTTAATAAAAAAAATTGTCTTGTGAAATCCTGACTGAATACCCAGATAACTAGAAAATTGTTACTAAAAATAGAACATGGTATTTATTTTGATGTTTTGCCTTAAGAGAAATAAAACCTAATAGGTGTTAATTTAAATTCAAATAAGAAGGATTTAAATACTGTTTAATCAAAAAATGTTTGTAAATGGAATCAAAATATCATTTGTGACAAAATTAAAATCCATTTCAAGCAAGAAGAATTATATGTTATTTTATTTAAATTCAATTTCACATGAAATTTTATTTATTTTAAAACTCACATTATATACTGGTGTTGTTATTGGTCGTAATTCATGACAAGCCCTATGGGGACAAGGAATGTCATTTAAATATTTTCTGGTAGAATCACACAAACTAAGGTGTAAAATTAGTCTTTGTTACCTGGCACTAGTTTTACTGTTACCTGTCTCTAATAAATGTTTAAAAAAATGAAATATTGAGTTTCTTTGGGTATTTAAATTAGGGGGAATTTATCAAAAACAGCAGGGTATTGCAAGTACCAGTAAATAGCTTTATTTAGGAAGTTTAAATTTGAATCCAAAAATTGATAATTGATACTTAAACAGATTATATCATAAGGAATTAATTCATGTAAAAACTAGTAAACATGCATTTTTTGCAAATAAATACTAGTATTTATTTATTTATTTATTTATATAAGCATGTTTACTTGTATATACATAATGTTTATACATAAATTCATTACTGCCTTGCTGCCTTTGTGACTCTGTGCTAGAGCGTCAGACCAGAGAGAGGGAGGTCAGTGGTTTAAACCCCAGTCAGGTCATACATAAGATTTTAAAATTTGAGATATTGATTTCTCACCTGGCACTCATTGTTAGGGGTACAGAGTATCAACTGGTTCACCAGGTGCCAGGATGATGAACATGGGGAGTAGTGTGCTTGCATTACCATAGCTGCATTTGAGACAACCAAGGCAGTTGCCTTGGTAAAAAATTCACCAATAATTATACTTACTGTCTGGTCTGCTGGTAAAATTTTGGTAGGTTTTATTAAAAATATTCATCAAGCCAGCCATGGCAAAAATGTTCATTAAGTCAAACATCTTGAAGTCGGACAACAACCATGTGCAGAATATATACCTTTTTGATAAGAAATTATTAACTGAAATGGTCTCAAGATGCTATTTAAAACTATTTCATAAAAAAAAAATCAGAGGAAGTATGCTTCCAGAACGCAATAGCAGGCGAGACACCATAGAGTGTCGGACTGATCCCTTTGGGAAAAAAACTTCCCCAATAAAAATTAGAAAAAAACTATGGTATGATTTTCTACTACATACTGACTCTGTAAGCTGGCACCTTACCACTGAGTATGCGCTTGTACATGACAAGCCATAGTACACATATGAACATCTCATGCATATACGAACTTGATCTTAAATTAATCCATAGAGATTCATAATCTTACAGTTGTGACAAATAGCTGAAAAATTGCTGATGCAGTGTCAAACAACAACAACATGAATTTATTATACTGTCATGGAAAATAGAAATAAGAGAGACGCAACAATTCATCAGTTCTTGGTGACATCATGAAATTAAATAACACATGTCCATTAGGACTATTGTTTTAAGGCCCACTTGCTCTATTTGTCAACCAAAAAAACTCTATACAAAGACCACCTGTCTGAAAAATCCATGTCTTAGGTCCTATGGATGGTTTTTATATACAGGTTTTAAATGTATTTTAGAAGTAGAAATATTTTTCTTGTAATAGCAAACATCAGCTTTTGTGGTGTGCCATTTATCCAAAGAATTCATTTGAAAGTGAAATTTGGTACTCATTTAAGACATACCAGAAGCCATCACTTGACAGTGAAAGAGCTCTTAATCGATTTAAATGCTAGCTCCATGCTAGCTCCATACAATTTTTTTACCTGTCAATATTTCTATTTATAAAAAAACTGTTTAAAACACTTACCTTTAAATGTATGTATATATATTCCTGAAATTTAAAAAATCGTATGAAAAATATTCGATTTTATGGAAATTTATGTAAAACACTAATAAATGTCATGTATATTAATAAATCTGTCTATATATTTTGACAGAGTAGGTAGGTCCTCTTTTCTAGGATTAGGGTACCTCATATGACCTTGTAGAAAACTGTCATGTATTTTTCAGTTTGTTTTATTTGTGTTCTTCCTATTTACCTTATATGGACTGTCCTGTGTTCCTGTGTTAATTAACAATCTGCCAAAATACCCCACATAGAATACACTTGATCCACACATGCTATGTATACTACTCATACTAACATGTAAATACTTATACTGGTCAATACAAATATAAATTTATATATATAATTAGTTTATTTCTTGTATATCACCTTTGGTTGTTAATTGTAAGTTTTATACATAGTATATTCCAGGTATGACATATACCCCACAGGCTAATAGCTTTAATATAATTACACTATCTAATAATAATGTATTTGACAGGAGTGGCAATCACATGAATTCAATCAGTCATAATCTAATTAATAATTAGCTATCCTCAATATTGATTATCATGCCCTGATTTTGAACATCCTGGTCTCTGAAATTAGCCTCAACTAGAATACATTTTATTTTAACAGATTAAAGGTTTTTTATTACATATATTTTCTATATGTTATATGAGACTTGTGAATCTTAGTGTATAACAGGGAGAAAAGATAATATTTATTGGCAACATAAGATCTGTTTTCAAAATTAAATGTACCATTTTTAAAATAGATGATTTCAGGATGAAACAAACAAACATAATAATAATAATTATTATTATTATTATTATTATTATTATTATTATTATTATTAGCATCAAACTACAAAAAGTTTATAGCTGAACATATATACATTGTTACAACAATAACTGCAGAATAAACATAAACAACCAATTAATCAAGTAATAATTAAAATCAAGCAATTAAAATATATTTTAACCAAAAGCATATAAATATATACAACAGTTGAGGATGTTAGCCAGTTGTTTCTTTCGAGATAGCAAGAAGTGTCAAGAGTCTGATTTTTTTAGAGAGAGAGAGAGAGAGAAGAGAAAAAATCAAAAATGCAAACGACACTAAACTGAAATTTAATCTTGAGAAAAATATTAAAAATGCTGAAATAAACTAGCACTGGGCTGATTAAATAAACTAGCACTGGGCTGATTAAATAAACTAGCACTGGGCTGATTAAATAAACTAGCACTGGGCTGATTAAATGATGAAACAGGGGTACCATAAAAAAACAATACGGATCATCTATTTTGTAAAAATCAAGAAAATTGTTCAACCATATTGATGTCTAGATTTCATCTTATTATTATTATTTCACATTTTAGCCATAATGTGGTAAATAGAACGATCAATGATTATATTATATATATCTTTAATTTTGTTGATATACATGTATAAAAACTAATTTATAAACTTTAAATAGCTTTCACTTAAAAAGAATTAATGTAAATCAAAATTTACACATAAAACTTGAACCAGGTAAAAATTCAAAGGAAAATATCCTTTTGATCCCTTAAAGTGAAAAATTAGATCCAATCCCTAAATTTCTCAAAAATACATTCTTATAAACTAATTTATAAATGCCTATTATGATGGAAAAAGTTAAAGAATATGAATATACCAGTAATTCAACTCACAATATATATGGAAATCAAATCTAACGTCTGAAAATCCACAAGACCAAAACAAAAAACAATTTCCCATTTTCAAATGGTAAAAAGATAAATTTTGTTTGTTAACCAATTTTATATATCATGAAAAATTTGGGGAAAAAATAAAAAATCTGAAATTTTATAACACATAAAAGTTAAAAAAAATAATTATAATTTAAATAAAATGAGATTGTTATACCATTCCCATTGCCAATTATAACAGAATAAAACATTGAAAAACTGAATTATATTTAACAACTAATATTATAGTAAATCATATTAATTTTAAAGATTACAAAATTTATTATGCACTTTAAATTTAATAGAATTACCTGAAGTTAAAATTTACTTCTATTGTTTTCTTTTTAAATTTGAAATAAAAAGTCCATACTTTAAAACAATATTGATATTTGATTTTTAAACAGGTTTATGAATGTTATATTGATATATAAAAGTATTTATTATTACAATTTGAATGACAAGCAAAATTAAAGACAGAATTCATTACACATGTCATCATTTAAGTATTTTAATTGTTGCATTTAGTACATCAACAATATCACTAACAATTTCATGTCATATGTGATTTTTATTCATTTAACCAAAAAATTATTGTCTAGAATTTCCAAGTATTTATTATTATTATTATTATTATTATTATTATTATTATTATTATTATTATTATTATTATTATTATTATTGTTGTTGTTGTTGTTTATTATTATTATTATTATTATTATTGTTGTTGTTGTTGTTGTTGTTGTTGTTGTTGTTGTTGTTGTTGTTGTTTTTATGATTCCCCACCCAAAGGTGGGGAATCATATTGTTTTCGTTCTGTTTCTTCTTCTTATTATTATTATTATTATTATTTTTATAATTTTTTTTCTTCCTTAAAATTGTCCGGTGCAGAACTCGGAAACGGTATGATGGGTTTCGATGAAATTTGGTACCAACAATCTGCTATCTTGGTAGATATGGTTAAATGATCAAATTTTTTTCTATCTCGACGGCTCAGCGGTCGGTGCGTGTAAATTGCGTAATTTAATTCCAAACATCTTTCTGTCCAATACGTACAAAGAGAGATAACTCTTATAGAATCTTCTTCTTTCTTATTCAGTTTTTCAGATATATGAGCGCCCGAAAAAAATGGGTAATCTGAATTAATGTATACAGTTAAGCACTAAACAAAAATGATTGAATGTTAATGTTAATTAAGTGACTAACCTCTTTCTCACATACATAATTTGTTCTTAATAAATTCTCAGTTACTATGTATTAAATTGTTAAAAATATATCAAATTTTTATCAGCACTGCCAAACAAGTTAAACGCATCATTCATTCTCGTTCAAAATTTTAGGATAGGTTCCTGCACCATTAAAGTTTTACATCCATGGGTATTTATTGGGTGAGGGACAGGAAGATGGGGTCTTAAAAACAAAAATCACCAATTTTTCCTTAAACACTTTGCGGTGTGCTATAAAACCATATATAGGGCTTTGTCATAACTCATAAACTAATGAGATCCCCATCCCTAAAGTATATATTTTCTGGTTCCTAATGATAAAATAAAAAGAATGACACTAATCAAAGACACCTAAGGTACTTTCCCACTGAAGGGTAGGGCTGGATGGTGCTAAGTTAATTTTAAACTATTGAAATCCCCACCCCTAATTTATGTATTTTCTGGTTCCTTATGAAAAGTTGAATAGAGTGATATTAATAAAGGGCACCTAAGGTCATTTCCCACTGTGGATGGTGCTATGTACATGTATAGCTTTTAAATAGTTAAAATCCTTTCCACTCATCTGTATATTTTCTTGTTCATTATGGACTTTTAAAAAGAGTGATAAAAACCTCCAGGAAATCATTTTCAAGAGAGGGTAGGGGTGGGAAGCCAGAATTCTTAACACCCACCCTCAGTCAAGAAACACTATCTTATGGCATACTTGATTTCATTTCTTAAGGCAAGTTTACAGGATTAAATTCCTATTCAAAGAATTGTAAACAAATTCAATAGCATTATTACATGTTTTGATATGGATAATTGCTTTAATCTCTTTGTCAATTATCCATTAATATGTAGGTTATGGCTACTTCACAGCCATGACACATGTCAATCAAATTTGTTGGTTAAACACCTCACAGTTGGTGAAATAGATTTGCTATCAATCAAAGTTGAATACCTGTCCAATCAAAATACACCAGCTAATAGAATTGCCAATTTAATGGATAGGACCTATGTCAGAAGACAGAACGCATGATTCTGATCTATTAAACTTGTATAATTTACATACATTTCGAATTATAAATTTATACATGCAGATTCGGACTCCCGTGATTAATTGGTTTCTTTTAACAAAAAACATTGTTGCAACAATGGGGTATGAGGGAATGAAAATATATATTAAAATGAATACTACTCGAATTATAATTGTACAATTCGATGTTAACTTTAAATTTACTTGTCTTCCGCCCTTTCTCTTAGTCAGCTTTCGATTACTAGTAATGGATACTATCAATCCATCTCGAGATTAGTCCATCAGCAGGTGTATATTTTAGACAATATATAGATTATGGATGGTGGGGAATCATACTTAACTGGTATCCCAGTTACAATCTCTAGTTATTATTATTGTTTTTATTAATACATGTATTATTATTATTAAACAAACTGACCATTAATATTTTTACACTTCAAGTCCTATATGTGAAATTTTTGGTGGCAGAACCCACTTTTTTAATAAATATTTATATTTTATAATTTTTAACAAAAATTGAATTAAAAGAAATCTGAAATATTATTCTAATACATTGAAAAACTTCAAAGGGTTTGTAATGCAGTTGCCTCCCATGAGTCTTTTGGTGATTCTTAATAGCCCCATCCGCCCTCATCAACAACTTCAGATAGGAACAGAATGTGCCTTTAAATACATTATATATTACCTTAGGTGTGTTGTACATTGTATTTTTCAAATTGAGTGTGGAATTACATGCTTGAACTTTCAGCAATTATATTGTAAGAAAAAGATAGAAAATGAAAGTATGCTGTTGGACTATGATTTATGCAACATGAAGAAAAAATGCTAAAAATGCTTCTTAAATGTAACATTTTTCAATTTTTCATCCTTTAGTATTTTAAGAACATGTAATGTTTTTGGATTATCTATACCTGTGATAAATTAAATTTTCTTCAGTTGGAACTACCTAAGTCATGAAGATGCAACCTCTACTGTATATAAGTTTGGAGAAGATGGACTGTTTGGTATATCTGATGACAGGTGCTTGTTTTGTGCTTGTTTAGGTGTATGGAATGGTGTTGATCCAATCATTAAAGAGAGACTGTTTGGATTAACTGGACCACAGGTACAATAACATAAAACAAGCGCATAAGGCCAAACAAAAAAGTGTACTCCTGGTTTTCTGACTGACTCTAATAAAAGCTAATCCTAAAGTTTTTTTAACCTGATTTTAAAAATCCCTTTACAGTTTTTATACGCTTGTCTATATTGACAGGACATATTATGTAATGGTGCTGTCCATCCAGGCGGATGGGTGGGTGACTATCTGTAAACAATTTGGTTTCCGTGCATTTAAAGTCACACCATATATCCGATTGATCTCAAAGTTTGTCAACTTATTCCCTGTGACAAGACAATGCAGGAGATTGCATATCAGGTCACTTTGTCAAAGGTCAAGGTCACAGTTACTTTAAATAGAAAATCAGTTACCTTGCATTTAAAGACACATTATTTGTCCGATTATCTCAAATTTGGTCAACTTATTCCCTGTGACCAGACAATGCACAAGATTGCAAATCCGGTCACTAGGTCAAAGGTCAAGATCACAATTACTATAAATGAAAGGCATATATTGCTCTTGTTTCTTCAATGTTTAGGTTTACACTTGCATTATTTCTCGAAAACACTTCATAGTTACTCTGTCTCTATAAATTATAGCATAAGTATGTATAAGATAAGAATTTGATAAATATACACATTGCCAATGACCAATTTTCAGGAAAAAATACCTACTGAATCAAGTTTTTATGGAAAATGAAACCTGAAACACACAGATTTTTTTGTTTGGCCTAAGGCATAATATATGTTTGCACATGTACATGCACATGCACACAAACACATACAGATATAGTTGATATAAAGAAATCTCATAGATCACATGCTTATAATACAAGGATTAAATTTCTTTATTTTAAAGAAAAAAGGATAGCTTTTACCTGGAAGATACAGAGGGGCTATAATTTGACCTTGACAACAAGTCAGTCAGATATTCATTGGTTGATTTTTTTTCAGGGTAACCATGGGGAGGATGTTAAGGAGTTATATTATTACCTTGACAACATGCCAGATCATGAATACATGAAAGCTCTTTACAAGTACCCACAATCAGAGTTCCCATATCAGTTACTAAAGGATGAGAATAAAGAGAGAACCTGCAAAGAAACAGAATATGAAATCCTCGATACAGGTAAACACTACTGATGTCTGTTTGTGATGCCTAAAATAAATATCTAAACAAAAAACTTTTCTATAATTGATGTACAGAAGTGCTTGGCATACCCCTGGTATAAACATCAGCATCTTGGGGTCCAATCCAGGCTGGGTCATACATAAGGCTAAAAAGTCAGATACTGCTGCCTTGCCTGGTGCTCAGCATTACGAAAATAGATTATCTATTGGTTCACTTAGTGGAATGGAGTAGTTTACTGTGTCCCCCCCCCAGTCAAGATTCTTTTATTTATTTCAAGACAGTCAGTTCTGGGATGGTAGAAGAAACTGGCCTTTGGCAAGAGAACTGACAAACTTTCTCATTCTAGGATCTGTCCCAAGTGGGATTTGAACCCAGGAGGTGAGAGACGCTGTGATCGTAAACACATGCTTTAGACCACTCGGCAACCAAGTCCCCCGGTTCACTAAGTGTCAGGACAATGTGACTGAGGAGTAGATATGCTTATATGCAGCATACTAATATGGTGAGCTAGCACCTCAACAAAAAAATCACTTTGAGTCCAGGATAAGGAATGGCAGACTATAATTCACACTCAAAAATATGTAATAGCTGAAAAATTGTGATGTAAAAACATTACATATAACCAAACAATCAACCCTGTGGTGAAAGTTTTTTTTTTTTTATTTTTTTTTTTTTTAGCTCACCTGAGCACAAAGTGTTCATATGAGCTATTGGTATCAATAGAGGCAGACTTCCATCGTCCGTCCATGCCATCCGTCAAAAGACTTCTTCTCAGACACTACTGGTCACATTTCATTCATATAAGTCAATAGCATCTATAGACCATTGCCATTCACATTTGTGTTTTTGGTTGCTATGGCTACCAAAAGTAGGTCACAGTGACCTACATAGCTAAAAACCAAAACAATGAAAATAATGTTCTCTGAAACCACTTCTATTGAGGCAACATGTTATTACTTACCAGCAGGGGTCCGGAAACGGTCATATTTGCTGGACATGTCCGACAAAAAATAATTTTGTCCGATGTGAAAAATCACTTGTCGGACATTTTTAGTTAATAAAAGAATTCAGTTAATCGGACATATAAATAATTATGTTTGTCGGTCATTATTTTACTCCAGTATTGTTTGCTATCACCTGTCAACCGTTTTCAATAAATACTACAGGTCTTATAATTAGGCTTTTGTTTATTAATCAGTTAGAATTCATGGTCTCAATCTGTTCCTTTTGTTTCATCGTCCGAACCCTCATTAATTTTGTTGTTAAGTTGTTTATTAAGTAATCACATCGCTTGAAAGAAGGAAACCGTAAACAGCTGCTTATTAGGGTTGATCCTTGAAGGTCATGGTCGTCTGACTATTATCAAAGAGGTTCCACGCGGGAGGTCAAATAAGACTACAACGCGCATCGTATGGTCTTTGCAAACTGTTTAGTTATAAATAAATAATTTTAAAAAGTCTAAATACAATCAAGGAGGTCTCGAAAATAGGTTCAGTAAAGTTCGTATAACTTCGGAAAAACGAGAATGCATGATTGTCTATAAACAAAGATGGCCATCAAACCTTGTGTCGTCAACGCCGACAGTACAAAAATCGACACTGTGTGGACACATGAGTCTGACCACATGTACCTAAATAACCTCTATGTAGTAGTTAAATCCTTTTTAAAATATAATTAATATTAAAAATTAAAATCTTTTTTAAAAAAACATTAATAACGGCAATAACAACATCGGTGTTAGATCTACGTTTTTTTTTTTTTTTTTTTTTTTTGCTTTACACCAGACTCGGTGGCACAGTTGCTTTGAAAAAATGTCTGACACCCCGGTCAAAGTTTTCCGGAGCCCTGCTTACCAGGTATTATCAAGACACACCAGTTACATTTAAACTCAGGTGAGCAAATTAGGGCCATCTTGGGCCTCTTGTTTTTTTTTTTGTGATCACTCATTATAAAGCAATATAAGTTTTTTATTGGAATTAGAAATGTTCTTTGCATTAATCTGAATGCAACAGGTTTTTGTTGCAATAATATCTAAAAGATAATTAAAAGTAAAATCTGTACCCCTGGTAAACAATCAATGCAAGATGAAATGAAAAACTTTTCATAACTCTGTATATTTCATTTGGATGACTTGGTCAATATTCATTTGTCCAGTCAATATCAGAGCTTATACAACCAATAGATAGTCCATAGGCCAAAATGTAGTTCACCTGTGTACCACCAGGTACCCCAAAAATGTTTATGCAAACTATAACATGTATTTTTTTTTATTTTTTTTTTTTGGATATGGAGTTTAGAAGTTAATTCTTTTTTTTTGTAAAAAGTATTATTTTGTGAACTTGTTATGAACACATTTTTGATGAAGATAAGCACAATTGGATTGATTACTTGGTGCTTTGATGAACTGCTATTTTTCATTATAAATTTAAGGTGTTTTTGATGAAGAGAAAGGCTATTGGGACATAACAGTAGAATATGCTAAAGATGTTAGTGGTAGTATTGTGTGTTGTTACACTGTATATAACAAAGGTCTTAGTGAGGCAACAATTCATGTTTTACCACAGTTCTGGTTTAGGTAAGTCAGTGTTTTTGTTACCAAAACTCTGTACCCAGTATTTATGTTAATTATGTAAAATCTTTGTAAGTTGCTATGTTGTACCTTTGCTGACAAAGAGACTATTCTGGCCAATTTGTCTAAGGGCGTATGGAACTATACTGGCCAATTTGTCTAAGGGCGTATGGAACTATACTGGCCAATTTGTCTAAGGGTGTATGGAACTATACTGGCCAATTTGTCTAAGGGTGTATGGAACTATACTGGCCAATTTGTCTAAGGGTGTATGGAACTATACTGGCCAATTTGTCTAAGGGCGTATGGAACTATACTGGCCAATTTGTCTAAGGGCATATAGAACTATACTGGCCAATTTGTCTAAGGGTGTATGGAACTATACTGGCCAATTTGTCTAAGGGTGTATGGAACTATACTGGCCAATTTGTCTAAGGGCATATAGAACTATACTGGCCAATTTGTCTAAGGACGTATGGAACTATACTGGCCAATTTGTCTAAGGGCGTATGGAACTATACTGGCCAATTTGTCTAAGGGTGTATGGAACTATACTGGCCAATTTGTCTAAGGGCGTATGGAACTATACTGGCCAATTTGTCTAAGGATGTATGGAACTATACTGGCCAATTTGTCTAAGGGCGTATGGAACTATACTGGCCAATTTGTCTAAGGATGTATGGATCGTAGTTCTTCTCAGCACCTCTTGACTTAAATTTTCCTAAGACAGACCCTAGAAGTAGTTTACACTTAGTCATTCAGCATGATTGAAATTGGGATCAACACTGGCTTTATAGGCTTTTGGCTTTTAACAGATATCAGTGTTTAATTTGTTTCAAGCTAAAACAATACACAGGTTTTATGTTTGTCATCAGTTGAAACTGACATCCTTTCAAAGAAAGAGTAGTTCCCTTTTTAAACTTTGTAGAATATAACTTTGCAGATAAAAAAAAAAACTCTAAAAACTCCTACTTGCTTATGAATCACAATGCCTCTTACTGCCTAGGTTCACATCTCACTAGGGCAGATCCTAGCATGAGGAAATTTGTCATTTCATTTGTTTAAGGTTGATGGTTTTCTCAGAGTACTCCAGTTTTCTCCACCATCCCAGAACTGACTGCCATTTATTATTTTGGTTTCCAAGATGTAGTCAATAAATACTCTTATTACTAGTACATGTATTTATGTGTTTCTATTATATTTTAATTGCATATGTTCATTTATTTTTAGAAATACTTGGTGCTCTTGCTCTAGTGGGGACACAAAATGTCAGAAGCCATCTGTATCAAAAGTATGTGTAGACAGTATAGAAATAAAATATGAACTAGGTATGACTTTTTCAAGAAATATTTATTTGTTTCACCAAACCATTATTCAAAAAATTATTGCTTATTTTTGGAGGTAAACACAATGTTGTATGTAAGAACAATAATGGGATCTGTTTAAACTGAATACCTTTGCATGGCATTAAAGATTTTGTTTATTTTAGACAAAATTTCAGTATAGGAAGGTTAACATACAAAACAATATTAATGTTATTTGTAAGTTTTTAAAAGGTTTTGGGTTTGCAGAGGCTTTGATTTTTACAGATTCAACTTGAAACTTAGCTGATAATGTAAATAGATCATTTTGTTTCACATCCAGATCTGACCTCATATTGAAACTTGATGTTCCATCCCAAAAATGGCTTTTATCTTGCAGGGATGAATGAGTGCAGATAGGACATGAAGATAAGACATCTAGGTGTTACTGGCAATGTTGTTATCTTCATACCATAAGTTTTCAGATTCTTATGATGTCTTGCCATTCTTTGCTGGGTAACACAAAGCTATCTTATGGGTAACACTTATATAGGCCCTCAGTATTCAACCAGTTAAGACAGCCTACATTTCTTAGCCAATATTGAACAACAGTACATAAAAAAAAAAATTGTTTTAAAAATACCTCTCATCTTGTGAAAAAAATAAAAATAAAGTATGTCTGAGCTAGAAAGATGAATGTTTCTTTGCATATAATAAAACTGATTTCTCCACCTACTATCAGTCATATTAATGATGTGTGTTTATCTTTTAATTAATTCTTTCAGGAAATTTTACCATTCAATTTTCAAAGGCTGATGACAAAAGCAAACCTGTTTTATTGTTTACTGAAAATGAAGATGGTGATACCAGTTCACCAACAGCCAGTGATGACATGTATTTTAAGGATGCATTTCATAAAATACTCATTAATGGGTGTGACCTAATTAACAGAAAACAAATTGGAACTAAATGTGCAGCTGTATATAAACTGACAGTGCCACCTGGTGGTAGTCAGTGTGTTTACTGGACTTTGTATCCCAGTGGTTACAGCAGTAAGAGACTCGGTATATCTAGTCATGTCAGCAATATTGTGGAGGCTCGTAAACGGAAATCTGATATATTTTATGATGAGGTAGTTATATATATACAAGACATTGATATTCTGTATTGTGAAGTTTTTAAAGTGGGAATATTTTTGCGATATGATAAAAAACATTTTATAAAAATTGTATGTTTTTTACCTTTCTAGATTGAGATAAAAAAAATTAATGTGTAAGTTTAGACTATAACCATCCTGTTTACATCAGATTTTTTCTTAGGTTAGAGAAAAAAAAAAAAAAACAAAAAAAAAAATAATGATTTAAAAAAAAATCAAAAAAAAAATAAAGAAAGTATAGGAAAAACATAAAATTGTATGTTAATTCTTTTGTAAAACCACGTCCTGTTTATAAAAAACTAATTAGTGTTGTTGTTTATTGTTTTAATTTAGATTTTACCACAATATTTGAGCAAAGAAGAGAAGAATGTAGCAAGACAAGCCTATGCAGGTTTATTATGGAATAAGCAATATTATTACTATGATGTTCAAAAATGGAGGGACAGTCCTGTAGTTTACAAGGGAGACAATTCAGTTGACATTCAGGATGAGAATGGAGATGGTACTCTTTTTTAAAATTTTTATGTTTTTTTTTTAATAGATATTTTTTGTATGATTTCTGGAAATTAACAGAGATTTTAAATTCACCTATGAAATAATACAGATCAATATTATGATTATAATAATTGGAAACAAACCCAACAAAGTGTATATGGATCCAAATTCTGATTATTTAAAGCAATTCACTTGTTTTCTGGTGCCAGTTTCAGTCTGACATTATCCATTCCTATTATTATTTCATTAATTATAAGGAAATGTTCCATTTTACTCCAGACAATCATATATTACTTGTATTGAAAAAGACAACAGTAATTATCTTAATAATTTTACATCATATTTGATACAGAAGTTAAAGAAGAGAAATCAGCAAAGATTTTGATGCAAGAGAGATTTCTTGGAGATGATGATTCAGAGCATGTCGAAAATACCTCATCTGAAGCAGAGATAAACATAACTGAGAAAGTATCGAAAACAGAGGCTACGTCAGTTGAAATGGAATCTGCAGAGTTAAAATCATCGGAGAACAGTGATACCTCTGATGTGGAACAACTAGAAACTGACTCTGATAGTGAACCCGATTTTGTTGATATTGAAGTCATCTGTAAGGAATATGTCCCTGAGAGAATAAATAAAGAATGGCAGCATATGAAAAATCATGATATAATATCTATGCCAGATAAATGGGAATTTCCATGGGTATGTTTATTTCAGAGTGAAAAACGTCTTATTTTATGGTTACATGTATATATTTGTGCCTTGTTTTGTTTGTAATGATTGTTTTTTCAGTGTGTTATTTGTTGCTCTGGTAAGTATTAAAAAAATTATCATGCTCAAAACAATCTTTTTGCAATGCATTGTAATTAATGCATATGTTTATTAAGATAGAAATATAAAAGTTACTGACAGAGTACATGTAAATGTACAGATGAGCTACATTATTTTCTGGACAGACATTGTTATTTTTCTCTATGTTCCACCTGTGAAGACAAACTGGCAACATCTGCTTAATTATAAATATGTATACTAAGAGGATGAACCTAATTTCTGCTTTTACGACCTACTTTCTGCTTTGTGAGGTTAATTTCTCCTTTTTGTGACCTAATTTCGACATTTTCACTCCAAACTTTAAGGTACCTAACACATATTTCAGTATCAATTCTGTTCATCATTTTTTATTTTACCAAATTTATACTTGTTTATGACTTTTTTTTTCTGACATACTTTTGGTTAAACTTTGTAGTATGCATCTTGGGATACAGCATTTCAGATGGTAATGTATTCCAGAATTGATCCAGATTTTGCCAAACACCAGCTACTTTTGTTTCTGTCTCACAGATACATACATCCCAATGGACAGGTAGGTAACAATTAATGTTCATTACTAAGTGGACTTATTATGTCACTTTAATGTAAAGTTGGTTGGTTGTAATGTTGTTTAACATCACATCAGCAATTTTCAGCTATTCTATGTTTACACTCTATGGATTAAACTACCGGTAAGAACAAATTTGTTTATACCTGAGATGTGCAAGTGTATTATGGCCTGTCTTGTACTCAGATCAACTTTTTGGTAAGATGCTAGCTCACTGAATGAGTATACTACAGACAAGCATACCCATTATCCTGGCAGCAGATGAACCAGTTGATACTCTTAATGTTGAGCTCCAGGGAAAGTAACAGCATCTCGGATTTTAGGGTCTTATGTAACACCAAGCTGAAATTTAAACACATGACCTCCAACTCTCAAGGCAAATGCTCTACCAAAGAGTCACTGAGGCAGTAATTTTAATGTAATGTCAATTGAAGTTATACATGTTTTTGTCAAGTTACACGGCCCAAGTTACCCTGTCAAAGATTAATGTACCCTGAGCCACAGATAAATAAATTATTCGTAAATAAGTAACTTATGGTTGACATACCGGTACTATCATTTAATATTTTAACATTTTGTAGTAATTGTTTTGTTATTTTTTACTCTTTTAACTTCAGTTTTGTTTTCTATGTGACTTGTGAACCTTGTCGTCACCATGTTTGTTTACTGTTGGCTACCTTGCCAATGTAAGAGTTACGTCCCTTATGTTGCTAAATGTCGCATAAGTTTATCTACCCTGGAAGATTTACAAACATAGTTCCATGTACCCTGGCAAGTTAACCAAGCGCTTTGCGAGAAATTTCTTTGAAGGGTGACAATCATTTTTGATAGTAACTGAAGGTCATGGTAAAATAAAAAAAAACCTTGAAATATTAATATAGTCTTGCTACAACAAGCAAAATGTATATTCTGTAGCTGAAATTATAAAAAATCTTATGTTACACTATGATTCTTATTGCATATATGTATTGTTGTCAGAAATTTGTAAATTTGTGATAAATGGTGTTTTACACCTGTCCCAATTCAAGAATATTGGTCTTGTGTAAATATGGTCAGCTTTGGAATTATAGAAGAAACTGCATTTTTTTTGTGAATGAACTTTGAAACTTCAAATTATGATCTGTCCTGAGTGGACATCAAACCAGTGAGAGACAGTGTAATCTTGCATTTTAGACCACCAATCTTGAATCTGAGATATTTGTCAGCAACTTGTGGTAAAAATATGATCTTTCTTTTTTTTTTTCAGATTCCTGCCTTTGAGTTTGATTTTGGAGCAGTTAATCCACCTATACATGGCTGGTCCTGTCTCAAAGTATTCAGAAATACAGGAAGTACAGATTTTACATTTCTTAAGAAGTGTTTTCATGGCTTGATTCAAAATTTTACATGGTAATGATATGATCCCATTTCACAGACAATTAACATAGCAACTACTGGTATTGATATAAATTTCATATTAGCTCTTTTTTAAGTACAATGTACATATATACCAGTAGTATTTAGTTTTTTAAGTGTTTATTCATCTATATGTGAGTATTTCAACTTGGGCCTCTGTGGCTGAGTGGTCTAAAGCACGCTTACAGATTACAGTGGTTCGAATCCCACCCGGGACAGATCCTAGTGTGAGAAAGCTTGTCAGTTCGCTTACCAAAGGTCGGTGGTTTCCTCCACCATCCCAGGACTGACCACCTCTAAATAAAGTATCTTGACTGGGGCGTAAACACCATTACTCCACTCCACTCCATCTCTAGTCATACTCAAAAAGAGTCTATAAAGTAAGTAACTAATTACTTATTGCAACAATCAGTCCTGGTTAATTAGGAAACCCAAGAAAACTACCAACCTTGGGCAAGAGAACTTTCAATTGTCCTAAAATCTACCTAAGTTCGAATTTAACCCTTGTAAGTGAGATGGAATTGGTGTTGTGAGCTGTCTTTGAAGACAGTTTGACAAACAAAGTCCCTACTCAAAAAGACCCTGTAATTATTCCTTTATATCTGCAATATTTTAAGGTCTTTAAGAGGAAAATTGGATCCTGTATCAATTGTTTTTTTTTTTCCAGAAACAAACTTTCGATTTAAAATTTTCTAATGTGATCATTAAAGATATGAAAAATGCATTCATTTTGTCACTGATACATGTATCAGAATTGGATTTTATGCCGTGATTTGGTAAATGGCCAATTCAGATAAATTTTTTCATCCTAGTAATTGGTAAATGTATTAAAAGGAAATTAAATTTCATTTAAAATATTTTGAAATAATGACAATTTCAGGTGGATAAACAAGCATGACCCTAACAATAAATATATATTTGATGGAGGATTTCTGGGTTTAGACAACATTAGTGTCTTAGACAGGGGGAGACAATTACCACAAGGAATAACACTTGAACAGGTAATCCTTATACAGAAAATCTTCTATCATACAGAAGGGGGCCTGGTGGCCATGTGGATAAGATGCAATAATATTTGGTGAAGTATTTCCGGGTTTAGATAACATTAGTGACTTAGACAGGGGAGAAAATTACCACAAGGAAAACTCTTGAATGGGTAATTGAAAAGTATTGGTATAAATGAACATGTATACATGGACTAATTCACTAAATATCTGTCTGATTGGAGAAGAGTGGAGAAATAGAGTGGAGTAATGTTGGTTTTCTCCCCATTTAGAATCTTTCACCTATATTTAGACATTTAGTTTTGGGATGATGGAGGATCTTCAGTGCATGTAGATAAAACCACCAAACTTGTCAGATAAACTAACAGATTTTCTCACTGAAATGAACTGTGATCTATAAGTGCACATTGTAGATGACTTAGCCACCAAGGCCTTTAAATTAAAGAAAGGATATTGATATTTTAGAAGATCTACTATAGGGTTGGCTTTGGAATCTGATTGGTTTAAATATAAGCCAATAAACCACAGTGCCTAGTTTCAAAATACACTCAATCCAGACTCTAAAACAAGAAAGTTTGCAGATTGGCTTTCTAAAGTTTGATAGTTCTTACCAGGTGGTCAGACCAGGTTTCTTGTTAATGTGATAATATGTATCAAGATTTTTTCTTTATAATTTATAAATGTCCTGAAACTTCTTGTTAATGATATAATTTGTATCAAATTTTTCTTTATAATTTATAAATGTCCTGAAGTTTCTTTTTATATATTCAGGCTGATGCTACTGGTTGGATGGCTTTCTATAGTTTAACCATGCTTGAAATGTGTCTAGAACTCAGCAGAGATGACCCAGTATATTGTGATTTGTCTATAAAGTACCTAAACCACTTCAATAGAATAGCTACAGCATTGAATGAAAGTATTCAGAATGGAGGTAAGGTAATTTCTTTAACCATGTCGTTACTTCAGATATATTGCTTTGTTAAAAATCAGTTTACAAATTTTAAATTTCATCTTCATGAACTAGGCTTAATAGAAATAAACAGTTTCTTTATAAATGTATTTGCAAATTGGCAAATATATTCCAAGAAAACAACACTGTTTTAATTTTGACTAATGAAATTCGTTGATTTTAAAACAGTTTTTGAAAATCTAGTCTTGAATTTAAGCAAAATTGTTATGTTGACAAAGATTTTACATGGCAAGGTTGGCAGTGAAACATGCTTTAAGTTTGTGAGGAATTATACTGTAAACAATTACACTAAAATTCCAAAAAATTCATCTGTTTATGGAGAAACATAATGTGCCATTTCAAGTGCATTGGAAATAAAGGAACCTCTATGGCATCATGGTCTAAAGCATGAGCTTACTTATCACAGTGTCTCTCACTGCCTAGTTTTGAATCCCCATCAGCCAAATCTTAGTGTGCAAAAGTTTGTCAGTTCACTTGCCAAAGGTCTGTGGTTCTCTCCAGGCACTCCAGTTTCCTTTACCATCTCAGAACTGACCATCTCAATTTAAGTGACAGAATCTTGACTGTTGCTTAAAAAATCACATTTTACTTTACTTATTCATATTTGTTTTCCAGGGTTATGGTGTGAAGATATGGAATTTTACTGTGATGTTTTGGTAGATTCTAACAATGTTTTTCGTAAAGAGATCCAGTTAAAGTCGTTAGTAGGAGTTGTGCCAGTGTTTGCTTGCTCTGTCTTATCTCCAGAACTTATCAGTATTTATCCAGAGCTTGTGTCACACTTGTCTTTAATGTGTCAGGAAAATTCACCTTATGTAAGTGACTTCAAGAAATTTTTTATATGTAAATTTTAAAATATAGTACTCTTCTTTTCAGAGAAAATATTGTTATACATTGTATATTGGCAATATTGGTGATTGATGTTTTATTAATTGTATTTGAGTGATTGAGTGAGTTTTTGTTTAATGCCAAACCAGCATTATTGCAGCCATTCATGCTATCCATTGTATTTCAAAATAATATCACACAGCAAGCAGTTTGTTGGAGTTTTAGTAATTTTCAACACTTATATTTGAACAACATTGACTATTTGTGACTACTAGAGGGAGAAATATATGTGAATGCTTTAACAATCAGACATAAAACTTAAAATTTTTTAGTACATCACATGTTAATTTGTTGAATAATCATTGTACATGAATACTATTTTGTGTAGAAATCATCTGCCTTTGACAACACATAACAATGGGACTTTTGATACATAATTATGTTTTCACAAAGAGCCCATGCTAATATAGTATGGTTTTGGGAGTATAGTGCCTGAGCCAAAGGTGAGGTATTATTTAAATAATAATTACTCAATCAAAGCTGTGAAGTTCTGTTGACTTGTATTTGCATGATTGAAAACCTCTCTCTCACTCTCTCTCTTGATTTTCTTAGTGAAGAAATTTAAATCAGTGAGAATATATATATTTATAGATATACAGAACAAAAGATGGACATTATTTACTGACAGTAGTGCCTGTTGATAGATTGAAGAAGATATTCCATGTGTTATTAAATGAAAAAGAATTTTTGTCTCAGTATGGAATCAGATCACTATCTCAAGTAAGTAAAAGAGCTCCCCTTACGGTAGTTGATGTTGAGAGTTTGTAGGTTACTTGGTCCAGTCTGGAACCAGTCTACTTTGTTGAGTGCCAGTGTGATTATGTTCGTCTGACATGACAAGCTATTTCTGGAAAATTAATCTTTCATACTTCATCATAATTAACTAAGAAATAAGTGGTTTGTGATTACAATCTAATACATGTATATGAATAAAGTTGATACATTAGGTGTCAACTGAATATCAATATATTTATGACACAAGTGTTTTGAAACAAGTTTAAGCAATGACATTTGTTTTGACTGTACTGCATGCAGTTATGCAGTAGAATGGACTGTTTCAAATAACCTTGAAAGCCAAAGGCAGTCAGTCTACTGCATGACTGCATGCAGTACAGTCAAAACAAATGTCATTTCATATATTTACCATCTTTTTTAACTTTTTTAAAAAACCGCAAAATATGACATAAATTTAACACTTTCACAACTATAGCTATCTCTTTATAAAATTGATTGTTCCAACTTTCTACGGTGACATCACTTCACATATCCTATACTACTGCATTGAGTTATGTAGAAGAGTAGATCTCAAATACTGCATAGAAGCCAAAACAATGTGATTGTAAATATTAACTGGTAGAACACTTGGTTCAGACATCATCAATTGAAATAGATTTGGCTTTTCTGGACTTTCCAAAAAAAAAAATAAAAAAATAAAAAAAAAATATTTAAAGGTAGATTAAAAAGCTACATGAAAAGAAAACAAAAATTAGGTAAGTATTTAAGTTATGGTTATAAGAAATTCCTTGTCAAAAATGCAACATTATGCATAGTGCTAGTAATGGAGAGACTTGCAATCGTAATTAAAAGCAAGAACTACCAAAAAACACACATATTGAAAATGTTAATAACAAAACTCTTGAACCATGAAAAGGCAATAGACTATTAACCCAGTGTGTCTAGGGTGTGGTTTAAATACTTAATATGTAGGTGCCCTAGATTATGGAACTTTATTTTCAGGTGGTGATCCTTTTAACAAAAAACCAGAGTTAAATATATTTTTTGACCACTGATTTTAACATTTTTGACTGTGGACTGACACTTGGTATTATTATGTCACTGACACCCTAATCAACATTTGCATTTACTCTTTTGTTAAAAAAAATTTATAAGTTAATTTTACATTAGGACAAGTGAATTTATTTCTACCAGCAATATAATAAAGTGTTTGTAAAGACCCAATAATCATGATAAGGGTTTGTAATGCTGTTCTGACTTACCTATCTATCTATTTGAGGAGTAAGTTTTGTCCATAGGTATCTTGAATTACTGTGTAGGCATTGCATATCAAACACTTGATTCAGACATCATGGGTTAAAGTTTGAACTACAACTAGATCTTGCTTAAATGGCATTCAAAAAAAAATTCTATTAATATCATAAGGGCAATATATACTCTTCCAGTCTACCTATTTGAGGAGACATTTGTCTATAGTTTTCTAATGTATTACTTTGTAGGAATGCTGTATCAAATACTATAAAAATGCTTGTCCTCTTTTTTACTTGGTTTCAATATAATCATATCTGGTGTAGTTCAGTATATAAGTATAAAAAAAATGTAGATCAATTTGTGGACCAAATTTGTAATCACTTGCAGTCCAATTATACTCCCAATATTGTGCACTGTGGTACATTCAGTCAGCTAAATTTAGCAGGAATGCCCTGGCCATGGTCAAAATGAAATGATTTAAGTACAAATGTTTAGCCCACCTGAATAGGAAGTTAAATGAAAATAACCCCAGGTGAGCACACACAACCTTTCTAGTCTTCTTATTTTATTTATTTATTTATTTATTTATTTTCTATTATTGCCTTGCAGATATATCAGCATGAATCATTTTGTTTTAAATTTGGTAAAAAGAAGGTGACAGTGAATTATTGTCCTGGAGAGTCGGACTGTAACATGTATGGTGGAAATAGTAACTGGAGGGGACCTATCTGGTTAAGCAGTAAGTATTAATGCATTCTGAATGTGTATTTGTTATAAGAAAAGATAGAAATAGATAATAGGTGAGAACAACCAAAAATTAAGTTAAATCTTTCCTTCAAAAGTACCTATCATTCAGCAGGTGCCCTAATAATTTCAGTGGCTTGGCTTGTTTTGAGTACTAGTAATTCCCTGCATTTTACCTGGTTCCTAAACTAATGTAAATTTTTTTCATTATAATCAGTTTTTCAAGATGAGCCAATCATGATGATATGTTCATTTTTAAATATATTTTCACTCAAAGCAATATCAAGAATCAGTGGCCATTAAATTTTTCAGGTATCATCTCTTAAGCAAGCCTATTAATTGTTTTTGAAAAAGGTCAATATTGGCCCTTATTCAAGGTTAGGACAATGCTAAGTAGATAAGGACATGTTTTTAGCTAACTTCATTCATTGGATAGTAAGACTTACTTTTGTACCCCCATCCATTAAATTCTAAGTCAATTTAAAAAAAAAATTACTTTGTTAGAAATGTTCAAAATGGCTTGATCTTGTGATTTTAGGCCATTACAGAAGAAATAAATCTTGGTGGAGGGTACAAAAGGAAGTCTTTCCCATTCAGCTTGTTTTCTTGGTAATGGACCTTTACAATATAAACAAAAGATTAGAACAATATAGTGTCAGATAACCACTATAATTTAAATATATTTTCATTTTAAATTTCAGTGAACTACATGATAGTCGACTCACTGCAGACATATTATAAAGCTTTCAACAGTGGGTTCAAAATTCCTTGTCCCTCAAATTGTCCAGACAGTTCTGACATGTCCTTGATGGAGCTTATTAAAGATATCTCTAGAAGAATTTCAACCATATTTCTTCCAGATTCAAGTGGTCGACGCCCACTTCATGGTAGGTCATATTTTAATCTACCTAAGGTGAATTACAATCTCTCATTATTTGATAGAGTATTTATCTTTAAATAAGGACAACATTTTATTAGGTTTATTTTATTATAATGACTGTTGTAACTCAGTTTATGAAGTTTTTCCAGCAGTAATTATCCAACTATGTCTATGATCCCTGGCAAAGTGAGATACAAGATATGAAACTGTTCATTGTTATTGCTATAAAGTCAGCATTTGGAAAAGGTTTTAATGAGTTAAAAAAGACATTGTTTCATTATAGGCATCTTTAAATAAAAAATCTTCACCTGAAGATACATGGCTTTAAAAATGTACCATTCATTTCCACGAGGTCAAAGAAAACCTTTAGATAGAAATATTGTGAATGTTAATTACATGTACTTCTTACTGATTTTGATGTGAAGGAAAACATCAAATGTAAGGTGTAAAATATTTGTAATAATTTTACCATATTACTTGAAATGTATCACTTCATACAGACATTTTAATATATGGTATATGAAATAATCCTATAAATAACGTTTTATTATTGATACAGGTACATATGATGTATATACCAAAGATCCTGATTGGTCAAATTTGTTATTGTTTTATGAATATTTCCATGCCAATACAGGAAGAGGATGTGGTGCAAGGTAGATAACTTTTTTACATATGATTAATTATGCATGCATGATATTTATACATGTACATTATACTAAGTTGTCTTCTCTCATTAAAAAAATGTGAAAGGTGAGAATCTTTAAAACCATACTTTTAAAACCTGTGGTTCATAATGCTGGAATGATCAATAAACATTATAACATTTGCTGTTGTAGGGTTTTGTGCAATTTTATACACCTGTTAAAAACTCACAATTAGCACAAGACCAACCCCCTCCTTTAAGGATCTTTAAGGATCCTTAAAGATCCTTAAATATGTCCTTAAAGATCCTTAAAGAGGCCTTAAAGCCTCCTTAAAGCCATTCCATCTTTAAAGATCTTTAAGGGACCTTAAAGGACTCTTTAAGGACATATTTAAGGATCTTTAAGGATCCTTAAAGATCCTTAATGGAACTGAAATTTTAAGGATCTTTAAGGAGGCTTTAAGGATCCTTAAATATGTCTCATCATGAAAAACTCAAATTTTTTTTAATTATTAATGTAACGATGGCTATTATATTCATTCAGTTAAAAAGTATGATTTGTTTTTAGTATATTTTGAATTTTTATAGTTTATACAACATAGGAGACATAGATAATGCTTGTCTGAATTCTGGTTTCTACATTAAGTTTTTGTAGAGGAGCTGTATGTCTTATCCTAAAAATACCTGTTTCTTAATTCATAACTGAATTAGATAAAAATGTGCAGTTTTCACAGTTTAGATAAACAACCCGTATTTAATCAGATCGGCAGTAAGCATAAGTAATTAACGGTGTTTGTTAATTGTATACAGCAGTACTTGTTTGATTATCGATCCCAGGTGATTTCACGCGCGGTTTTTGACTTTGATGTGCAGTTTCTTATCTAGGTAGGAGATCACTATGAAGTCAAATAACATGTTAAAATGATTACCTAACCCTGAACTCTGGGTGTTGAAAATAAAGGTGTGTTTTTGGAAGTGATTTTAAGAGACAATTTTAATATTAAAATATTAAAACATACATTAATTAAAGAAATAAAAGTAATCGCAAAATAATCTAAGCATGTCTTATATTTTATTTTATTTTATTTTATTTTATTTTATTTTATTTTTTTTTTTTTGGTGGGGGGTAGTGTTATGCATATATGCAAATAAAGCATGAGAGAGAGAGAGAGAGAGAGAGAGAGAGAGAGAGAGAGAGAGAGAGAGAGAGCGGGCACATTTTAGTGTCTTTGAATTGACATATATGGAACTCATTACTGACATATGATGATATCGGATTTCGAATAATTTGAATTCCTAATGAAAAAGAGTTGGTAAAGTAAATATTTAGAACAAAATAAGAACATTAGGGAAAAGGTTATTCTTTTCAATTATAAACAAGTTATGAAGTGAACATATTGAAGTAAGAAACCAGCCACAGAAGATAACCATTAACTGATGTGAATTTCTGCAGCCAAGATGGAGTGCAGTGGAATAACGTCGATAACCTCTCTCTCTCTCTCTCTCTCTCTCTCTCTCTCTCTCTCTCTCTCTCAATGTATTTATTTCCCGATCTTGTTGTCTCTCTAAATTAGTTTGCACTGGACCCCCTCTCTCTCTCTCTCTCTCTCTCAGCATATTCAGTCTGCTCTCTCTCTCTCTCTCTCTCTCTCTCTCTCTCTCTCTCTCTCTCTCTCTCTCTCAATGTATTCATTTCCCGATCTTGTTGTCTCTCTAAATTTGTTTGCACTGACCCCCCCTCTCTCTCTCTCTCTCTCTCTCTCTCTCTCTCTCTCTCTCTCTCTCTAAGCATATTCAGTCTGCTCTCTCTCTCTCTCTCTCTCTCTCTCTCTCTCTCTCTCTCTCTCTCTCTCTCTGTGAAACACAAGTGGATACTCTCTCTTTCCCTCTCTAAAATATTCAGTTTCCGCTACCCCCTTCCCTCTCTCTCTCTCTCTCTCTCTCAGCATATTCAGTTCTTTATATCTCGTTCTTTAAAATATTTAGTTTCCGCTGATGCTCCTTATCTGTCTCTCCCTCAATGTAATCAGCTCTCTCTCTCTCTCTCTCTCTCTCTCTCTCTCTCGTACATTGAATTCTTGACTTGCCCGTAAATGAATTTAAAAAAAACAGCTTTCCCTTTCTATATATTATATTTTTGACTATTATCTCTTTCTGTATTTAATTCGCAACTTGACGGTGAAAAATAGGTAATCCCTCCACACACACACACACACACACACACACACACACACACACACCGGGAATTTCTGAATGATATTACTAGTACCTTAGTATATTATGTGTACTGCAGATTCCAGAAAAAAAATTACTGTTAATTTTTTTTGGTTGAAAAATAGACTCGGAAAGACCATATTTATTTATTTATTTTATCTATCTATCTATCTATCTATCTATCTATCTAGTTATTTATTTTGGACATTATGGCCAATTATTTAATTTATGACCAATTATTTAACTTAGAAGCTGTTTGTACAGTTAACATACTGTTTCTTCTGTATCAATAACATCTCTAATTATTACATATAAATAATAATAATTTTCAAGTAAAAGGAGTTAGAAAGAACAGATGTCATCAACATTAATTAATTAAGTGATTAATACACTTGATCATCAAACACCATCTTGCTGATTGATGTTAGATATACTAGTATATTACAGGTAAATTTTGGAATGCATTCCTATCAACACATATTTTATCTAATGCAGTTAAAATTCTATATATAGATAAAAATGATGACTGCAGCAAATTATATATGAAATTTTTATAAAAATAGATAAATAAAATTAATTTGATCCTTTTTTGTAAGAGATATTTTAAAAGAAATATAAAAAATTTTCACAACAAATGTCCACTTGCTTTCTTTCAGTCACGTGATCTCATTTGCATATTGTTAGAGACATATTTTATAATTATCATCATTAGGATCATCTCTAACATAGCCACATAGGTAAGGTGATGGACTCTTAACTTGAGGGACCAGTGTTCGAATCCCAGCGAGAGCGGATAACGGATGAAAATTTCAATGATAAAATTTCTTGTTATTTCTATTAAATTAATTAAAATTCGATCACACTATAGAATGTAATATAAAAATAAAATTTAAGAAATAAATTTAAAAACTTGAGATTAAAAATAATATAAAGAAAATTAATTTATTATCACTTTATTTTTTCAAAATTAATAATGCAATAGTTTTTTTTAAAATAATATTTTAAAAAAGATAATGATAAAATAACATTTCATTGCTTTTTTTAAAAAAAAAAAAAAAAAAGGAAAAATATAAATTTTTCCTTAAAGATCCTTAAAGCCTCCTTAAAGATCCTTAAAATTTCAGTTCCATTAAGGATCTTTAAGGAGTCCTTAAAGACGCCTTAAAGGCATATTTAAGGATCCTTAAAGCCCCCTTAAAGATCCTTAAAGGGACATTTAAGGCAGCTTTAAGGAGGCTTTAAGGATCCTTAAAGATGCCTTTTCATCATGTGTAGTGAAAAAACTGTTTCCTTGATATTATTATTTCATTGGTTTGGACCTTTTCAGATATCATTTCCATTATAGAGGTATGTTTCCTTCTTGTACAATGTAATTAGCCTATAAATTTTATATATATATATATATATATATCAATGAATGGATTATTTTCTTTAAATTCAGTAATTTTGTAATTTGAGTATTTTTTTACATTTCAGTCACCAGACAGGTTGGACTGCGCTTGTTACAGAATTTCAGAGATACATCTACAGATGATTACAAGAAAACTAGAACAAAAATGATCATTTTTGTTTTAACCAACTTTTATTAAAGCTTTCCCATATGGGATATTATTCTTAATATTGGGGCAAATTATAGCATCATTTATATTACCTGTATATAAACTCTTCAGGATTGTTCTCAAAGTTGAATGAAATGATATATGGTCCATGCCAAAAAGATGTTAAAATACAGCTTCCAGTGTGTTTTGTTAGAATTGTTTTGCTTTTATAGTTATGTGAAACAGGCTTGTGTGTGTGTGTGTGTTTTGACATTTTGGTAAAACAAAAATACAATTTTTAATGAAAATATTTCTTAAATATCAATCTAATATACATGTATGTATTAAGTACATTTATCATATTTTTATTATATGACAATATTCAATGCTTTTTTTAATGCTGAAAAATTTTATACAAAATACTTGAACTATTTTATTATAAAGTTATTATTTTTTCTGTTGATATTTACATTATATTTAAAATGTTACGATAAATCATATTAAATAAAATTTAAATAAACAAAACAAAGTTATGCGTTTTATGTGTTGTTTTGAGTCTACAAAGTTACACAGCAATGGCTGTGTACAAGTAAATGTTTAAATCTGGAAATTCTTTTTAAATGGTGTATTATTTTCTTGGAATGAATGTACATGTACTAGTAATTTTTTACAACAGAATACACAAGCTAGTGTAAAGATTCCAGTTGAAAAAGCTGTACAAATGTACAATCAATTTATTTCTATCTTTATGTTTACTAAAGTTCTCCATGTTTTCATTTACTAAAGTTCTACACCAGTAAAGAATCCCTGCATATACCAATCTGTATACTGAATACATTGCAAAAGGAGTTCAAATAGAATCTTAAAAGCATGTATTTACACCATATAGGTGAAAAAAACCCGGATTTAAAAAACTGAGCAAACTTTTTTCATTCATTATTTCCTCATTACAAGATTATGAATAAATACAACTTGTAATAAGTTTTGCTGGCTCCACCCTCAGTAACACAAAGCTCCCAAAAAGATGCATCCATGTATCCACGTAAAGATCACACAGAATGCAGAAAAGATAGCGCTAATGGAATTTCTGAACCCTGACAATTTCAGATAATTTTCACATTTTTTATGTAACATTGTTTTACATGTACTCAGTGATCAATCTTTGTTTGGAGCAATCAAAAATGATGAGATCAGAAATAGAAACATTAATGAGGATATATACTTTAAATCACCTCTAATTAGCTTAGTAACTACAGCACACTTTACACAAAGTAAAGCAACTAACATATCCAACAAATACGTAGTATCCAATAACTTTCATAATTAAAAAGTAAGCAAACTAGAGTTACCAAAAATTTCCTTTGGTCATAATGGCTTCCACTTTGTGTATGGATATCCTACGCTTGTGAGCTGAAAAGACAAGAAAAAATATCTGAAAATTACAGATTTTGCATGGATGGGATTACCAGCTTTGGATGGAATCTTTGAAATGTATTCAATCAATTTATATAATCTGAGTATGGTCATGTTAGCTTTGGTTCAATGTTAACTGGAAATAGTTGTCAAATCTACTCAAATTGAGAGGATAACAGTCATGACCCTAGATGTCTATCGAAGCTGTATAATTGACCATTACTTTGATAGTCCAGCATTGATAGTGTTGCAGTCCATGGAACTTAGTTTTCTATTTGGTAACAATGATACAAATTCTTTAAAAACAACTGGTTGCCTCTTAGCATTGTATCATGAACAAAAATGGTGTACATGTACAGATATATAAATCCATAAAATTATCTGCAACCTTTTGAGAAAAAACTGGACACCTAGAAATAATAATAAGTATTTTTTAAATAAAAAAGATAAAAGACCTAGGAGAAGAGTAACCATATACTGGTTATATGACAATTGTTGCAAAACAATTTGGGTTAAAAATAAAAAAAATGAGGATAAAAAGATGAGTTAGGACATATTTTTAAATATATCCCTATATTATTTAAATGCAATAAAGGGATAAAAATTAATTTCATTAGGACACTTAAATTGAAGTTACAAGGCATTTTTGTACATCAGACGGTAGGCAAATGCTTCTTCAACAGAAGAGAAGGAGCACTTTTCTTTTCTTTATGTATAATGTCAATATTTTTAGCAAAATTTGTCAATCGTTGGGTGCTACAAATAACCATTTTAAACTAAACTAGATGATAGGTTTCATAAGCTACAAATATCGTAAATTAATCGTCGTAATTTAAAAAATAATTAAAATTTCTGATCCGATGATATTTGCAAGATTTAGGTATAGAAAAAATATATCGAGAATGCTTATAAAATCTAGAACCGGTGCTAAAAGAGTGGAGTGGAGTAATAGTGTTTTACACCCAATTCAAGATCTTTTTCACTTATTTCAAAGCGGTCAGTTCTTGGATGATCGGGTTGGAGGAAACCAGAGTGCTTGAAGAAAACCACCGACCTTCGGTAAGCAAACTGACAAAGTTTCTCACACTAGGATCTGCTCCCAGTGGGGTTCGAACCCAGGCGGTGAGAGGCATTATATATTTATATTTACTTTTTGATTGGCTTCAGGTTTGCTGTTGATGCTGACAATATTTTTTGAACACCTTTTTCAGACGACTTTTTAAGAAACAACTGTAACCTGCTTTCCACGATATTTGCATATGATTGAAAATGCTAGAGAGAATCAGTGTAAATGAAGAAAATGTTTAACTGACCGTAAATACACTTATACCACTATATACAATCATCATTTTGTATTGATGTCAAATTTCTATCCTAAACTGGGAGATTTAAATCAGGAACGTTTGTATGTCACATAGTCTTTTTTTTCTTACTTAGCACATTTTCTTGTAGAATGCAATTATGATGAATATGGCCCATAGTCAAAAACATGTTTTCTATCTAAATTACGTGCCTTGGATTCTTTTGACACTACTGGTAGTTTTTATGATATTTGTGTTGGCAGTATCTTAATGATATATATGTTCTGTCTATAAAGTTCAAAGCAAACATAAATCACAGATAGAACTTTGTGACTTAATACGTAAATTTAGCTTTCATTCGAACTGCTGAGTATAACAGATTTTATCATTAGAAGTAAACAAAAGGGTACTATTCTTTTTTCATAACGTTTCAGCAACAGCTTAAAAAAACTAAAATTATACCATTTTTAAGTTCAAAACACAGAGCCCCTTATTTAAATTAAAATTCACTCGATTTATACGGAACCTTACACTACTTCGTGGCGACCAATGTAGGCCATACAGGTCATCTAAAACCTGTCAGGGCCTGGTCTGCCAGTGTTTTTTATTGTTTCCTTTATAATACCTATGTAACTACGGTGCTATGAGGCGTCTAGACACATACGGTGAATTGAACGTTTCGACAAATTGAAGACTTCATTATGACTTTGCCATATGGAATCTCCATTCAAACCGGACCTAATATAAAGGTTATTATTATTATTATTATTATTATTATTATTATTATTATTATTATTATTATTATTATTATTATCATCATTATTATTATTATTATTATTATTATTATTATTATTATTATTATTGGTAAAATTTAGAGTTTGTTTTATATTTTAAATTACTCGTTTCATGGTTTTGGGTAGTTTTGTCATACTCTGCTTTAGACCTATGTTTTAAAATCAATAAAATCTTGAATCACGTTTATCAATAGAATGGTCTAAACTATATAAAGTACGGTGTTTTATATTTAATAACACTTGTCGTTTTACACTCACTGTTTGTGTCACAGCCGAAAGTGAAATAGAAGAAAAATTGTAACTTTAAAAAATATGGACATGATAACTGCAAACGCAACCAAGAACACTACACAATACAAGTTAATGATAAAACAGCCCGGCAAACAAGACGAGACAAACACAATCAGAAACACTGATAATAAAACTAAAGGCTGTAGACCGGGACATTGGATTAAATGTCCCATGGCGAGTTTATAATACTTTTAGAGGGCCTCCGATATCCAACTTATTTTGCAACCAGTTGTACTGAAACACGAATTTTAGCAATTGAAAATAAGGTTGGTAAGCGTTATTTACAAACTAGAACACAACACAAAACTTAAAAAAAAAAAAAAAAGAAAAAGAAAAATAATAAATAATAATAATAATAAAATGAAAAAAGGCAACTGCTGTTTTTAAACCCCATTACTTAGGACATGTACTGGACATAATAATAATCTTTGGTGTGATTAAAAGACATTTCTAACATTGACCTTATGTGATAGTGTAAGTGAACGTGTGCACCTGAGAGAGATTTTCTCAAAAGAATAAAAACATCAACAAAACTTTATTAATAATAATAATAACCTTGCTTTCGTCGCGAATAGCTGAACATTTGCTGATGCGACGTTAAACAACATTACAACCAATCAACAACCGACCTTTGTACACTCGTTATTTGTGATTAACGAATCAGTGATTATATTAATTCATATAATTTTACGGTTTAATCCCGTTATTTCATAACCGTCACACACATATATAGTGACAGTTTCCTGATGTTGGCTTGTTTCCTTCCGCCTTTAGAGGCCAGAGCTCCAAATCCTCCGCCATCTGAAACAAATCGGGAAGTAATATTTCATTTACACGTATCCACTATCTTTATATATATTGTGAAGTGCTATTATCATGTCGAGAAGGGTGAGTTTTGAAATTCTTATAACATTTAATTTCAAGATTTTCTCAGAATTAATAAATCCCTGAATATCTAACGTGAATATTGGAGTCGTGACTTGTAAACTCGTCAAATAAACCATACATTTAGCATGTTATTTTTGGAAGGTGTCTTATTGATAGCAATGTAACCCTTGGTACCCTCGGATGTTAACAAAATCATCCGGAATCTAAATGTTTATTTTCTTTACAAGTTTCAAAGTTTTAATTGGAGGGGAAACACAATTTAGTGGAAAGGAAAGTTATTGGGGAAACATTTTTTTTTCAAGTTGGTGAAAACTTATTTGTATCCCCGTTTTCGTTTTGGTTGGAACACTGTACTGGAGACGTAAGCTTATTAAGAATTTTATGTTATATAATAATCTTTTTTTTTTTTTTTTTTTTTTTTTTTTTTTTTTTTTTTTTTTTTACAATTTTTAAAGAAATTTATGCAAGGGCTACCTTCAATAAGATAATCTTGTAAGTTTTGGTGTGTGCTATGATTTTCTTTTCGTTTCGTTTTAAACAGCTTAACAGCTTTACATTTTTAAAACGATGTTTTTTCGATTTAACATTTAACTTATTTTATTTTTAAGCATTTTGCTATGCTTTAAACTTTGGAAAATTTCATTCAAAAATAAATAAAATAAATAAATAAATTCATCATGCGGCGACATTAATTAATGTGCGACTCATACCGTGGACCTATTACATGCGACTCGGACTGGGTCGCTTACAAACTGTACTTGCTATGGCTCTGTTCTTCTATAACATTTCAGAAAATTCATGTTTTAGCGACATTTCAACTCCACGATGGTGTAATATATTTCAAGTTTAAAAAATGGAATGATGGATAACTAAATACACTCAGTTTTCGTGAAAAAAGGTTAGGCTAGCTTATCATCGGATCAGAAAAAAAATTGTAACATGTTGACTACAACACTATATTCTTAATACTTTTAAATGCTTGTTGTTACCATATTTAGATTTCCGAGAACGTAATTTGCTAGCTTTTAAGTAAGGAGTGTTTAAGACACATGTAATCGAAATGATTATCCATTATTCGGCATTTGGAATTACGCTTCTAACTTAGAAGAGCACTTTAAGTTCAATTTGGAGAAAAAATACGATATCAAAAACAATATTTTTATGATGAAATGTTGATTTATTTCAAAAGGATTTAACATTTTGTGGCTCGGGCTATTTATGAAGATTTTAATCTATCTTGCAATAAGATTGTTTTTGATTCCAATATTACTGTTACAAATCTAAATAGTAAAATGATTCTTATTATGCAGAAAATCATCCTAATATTAGAAATGGTAAAAGCTATTTAATAACAAAATTATCATACTGATGCTAAGAAAATTCGGTGAGTCATCAAGAGCTATCAGCCGGTGGATTCCACATCAATTAACTTGGTGAACACTATTGATTTCGTTGTGTGTCATCACCAACATACCCATCATCGATTAATCATAGTTTTTTGTTTGGATTATTGCCCTTTAACTGTTGTTTTACTTTAAATTAAACCTTGAAAACGTTATATATCGCGAAAAAGGGATATTGATGACATAATTTTTCAACTTCAGTATAATTTTTGAAAAAACTATTCGTACATTTATTTCCTTATTTCAAAATAAAACGGTTCAAATATCTATATCTTTTGATGACCATTTTTGGAGATTTTTGTGCTGAAAAGGCGCACATGCGCATTCTTTCATTTCCGGTGTAAGTAAGGAAGCAAACGGAGGGCGTAGATATTCACACATCCCTAACCCAAATACCATACTTCTACTTCTTTGTTTGATGTGACACCGATTTAAAACCTAAGGTGAGGTTTTGTTTATTGTATACTTTTTCTTTCCAGCACAGGGAAAAATCCCCAAATCATGTTGTACTTCTAAAAAAAAATCGCATAAATTTATGTGTCGCATGACAATCGGCACTGACTAACACATGTCTAATGTTTACCAATCCTTCCTTTTAGTGGGAGAACCCTAATGTGTTCCAGTGTTCCGCTTTGTTTCAACAAGCATAAAGTCGAAATGGTCAACTACATCACCTTATTCGTGTAGAATTGCATTTTTTTCAATTACAGGAAGTCGTTGATGTAATTATATTGTTTGTAATGCTGTATTAATTTTTCTTAGATCTGTGCCTTTGTCACAGTTATTTGTGAGATGAACAGACACCATTACATGTAATTTCCAGTTAGATTTGATTTATTGAAATCATTTGTTCAGCAGATATTAAAGTTCTGTATCACTAATAATACTAATAAAAAACCCTCCCATGGTGCCAGGAAACCACTTGCCCTTTGCAAAGCAAGCCAAATCTATTTCAATAATCAGGTAACCCATAGTTGAGACAGTAGTATTATTTTTTAATCTTTTTCAAGATTCAGAAGACAGAGTATGCATTGGTTTGACCATGTTTCATTAATGGTAGGTTTTGGTTTGGAACCTGCCTTGTCATATACATGTTACACTTTAAAATTTTAGGTATGGTTTCCTCATCTCAGTCATTAGGAAGACGGGAGATCAACTGGTTCACTCATTGCCAGAATAATGTGGCTGAAGGAATAGTATTATTTTCAGTATGGCGTTATGACTATGTGTGCTAGTACCTTAACAAAACGTCACCCTATGTATGTACTGGTACATGACACCCAACAACCAAATCTTGATTTTTACAAAGTACAGACAATACCATGTTCTAATATTGCTTACATTACATTCTGTCTTATGGTCTTATGGTATTTATTTCATCCGATTAGTTTTTTCCCTCCCACCAGTTTTGCAGATTGAAACTTACTGTTTGTGTCAATTTTTTTGTGACAATGAATTTTGCTTAATTTTTGTAGAAAATCCAATTGATTTAAATTAAGTTTGGTATTTTTACTTAATTGGGTCTAGTCGTAGCTGAAAATGGCTATGCACATCTGTGATTACCATAGAATATTTTTGTAGAAAGAAAATTGTTGCTGCAACATGGATTTTACATTGTAAATTGGCAATGTTTACATGGGAAGTGATTTTTTGGTGACTGATTATGTTGTATGTGAAATAAAATCCATCATTTGCCTGCTTGTTTCCCCATAGCTGCAATTTTTTTTACTGCGTGCAGATATATTCCATGGTATTTGCAGATGCGCATATCAATTTTCAGTTACAACTTGACTCAAGCAAGTGAAAAATACCAGACTTTTCTATCGAGTTCTGTTTTTAGTGAAATAAATATTTTCTACAGTTTTCAACCAAAAAACTTAAGCTTCATGGTGTTTCTATAAATAACATCTCCAAGAAACTTGATATATAGCTTTAGCATCCTGTAGAAATAGCAAATTGAATTACACTAGATTGGTGATTCCATTGATTAGTGGTGAAAAATTTAAATGGAAACTACATAGTCACTTGTTTTAAATACACACCTGTTTATAGCCAAAAGTCAGCAAGTGTGCTTGTGCCTTCAAAAACGGCACACTTAGGAAAAAATGTCTGTTGGCAAGAAAATAATTAATAGTTAATTTCTTGTTCAACTTGAAGACAAATTTCCATTTTAAGTAAAAAGTACATTGTTAGCTAATACTATGAAGGATTCCCAAGAGTAACTATATAAAACTGGTTTAGCTGTACCTATATATGAGTTGCAAGTGCTGCAGGCTATGCTAAATGTCTAACTAGTTATCTACATGCAGTGTCTTTGTCATTTCCATTTGTATTGTCAAGTTTTGTAATCTAGCCCATTTTGATACAAAACAAAACCTATAAAATACAAACATATAGATAAAAAGATACAAAAAACAAAAAAAACAAAAAAAATGAGTGAACATTGACATATTTGCCAAAAATAACATAATACCAGTAAGAATAAAAATTACAACAGTTTAATCAAGACTGAAATCAAGATAAGTTTATTCTTTCATTTGAGGTTATCAGCAATGTATAAATTTGGTACCTAAAATTTAAGTCTGTTTAATCAGAACTGCATTTCAAACAGTCCTGGACAAATTTAATCTGATAATAAAATTATGTAAAATTCTGAAATTAAATTGCCTTTTAAATCAGAATTTTACGACTTTGAAAAAAGTCAGTTACGTGTAATAATAACCTCTGATAATCAAGAAACGTCAAAACCAAAAAAAAAACAAAACAAAACAAACAAAAAATAAACAACACAATAAACAAAGAAAAAAACAAAACAAAACAAAACCAAAAAAATCCACATAACATCAGGTCAGTGTGCTTTTGTTTCTGTTTCATTGTTATAGAGAACTGGGAAAAGTATTCAGTAGATAAGATGTATGTCACTTGCCAGTCATTTAAAAGATTAGCTTCCTGTTTTTCTGCTAGTGCATCTTTATTTATGGTATCTTAATTTATTCAGCTTTGTAGAATGGAGCAATATTATATGTCATCTTTAGATCATACATAATGCTTTAAACCCACAGCACTTGTAACATGAATCAGCAGTCTTAACAAGGTACATTCGTGGTATTAGGGGTCATTTATATTTGTTTACCCATAATATTTCCCCGTATTTTGTGTATATGACAAAGAATAAAATACTGTAAAATTAAGATAAACATACTGAAAGTTAACATTTTTTTATTTTATTTACAGATGGCTTTTCAACTGAGAAAGAGTAAATTCAGGCACGTTTTTGGTAAACCATTAAAGCGTGACCAATGTTACGATGGTGTCAGAATAACAAGAACAACATGGGATTATTCCACATTCTGCTCAGTGAACCCCAAATATATAGCAGTAATGTCAGAGTCAGGAGGAGGAGGGGCATTCATTGTTCTACCACTTAATAAGGTGAGTGTTACCATGGAAATTGAAATTTCTTAGTAACCAAAACTGTTTTTGACAAAATAATTTATCCACAATTTTAAGAATCAGGTTAAAATCCTTATGTAAACATTTTTACTATCACTCTGAAAAAATAGTTAATTTGTCAGAAGTTTTCTTTAGGAAAGTAAGACATTGAAAGCAAACAAAACATGAATTTCTTTCACCTTAAATGTGCAGTATGTTTTGAAAATGTATAATTTGTAGTTTTTAATAAGTAATTTTAAAAAATCCCTTTTATTTCACCAACAGTCAGCTTATTCCTTTTACACAATGTTAAAAAAGTAAAAAACATTTTGAGTTTTGAAGGCTATACAATTGTTATCTTCAGACATAAACTGTACATTGACTTAAAAGGGATCTATCAAAGTTGTTGTCGAGCCTGGCATCGCCATAAGGCGAGACATAGGTGTTATGATTCTGGTGTCGGCGGTGGCATGTCAAAATGTGAAAGTTTATGTTAAAGTCAAAAACTAACCAGGCAAGGCATTTAATTCTGTGGAACTCTTTCATAAAGTTAATACCTGTATTTAGAAACCTGGTCATAATAAAATGTTGACTGCAATTTTCCATAATTTGAGTTATGGAAGTTCTACAGTGCAGGGAACATTGATTTTCAATTTTTGTTCCCCAAAAATTACTACAGAATATACATGTACTGTAGTTAGTTTACCTTGGAAGTAATGACTTTAAAAATTTCTAAGTTGATCACTAAAATTCCCTAAATGATAGTGATACGAAAACATATTTTTACACAAATTAAATCCGGTTATCCAATATTGTCCTGACCCACAAAAATTTCAAAAATTGTTTTAACTTCTTTACAATGAAGCCCCCAGCTTTTGAATGCATATCAAATAAATATAGTTTACTGTTTATTTGAAAACTTAAAACTTTTCCAATTTGTTAAAAAAAAACTTGTCAGTTATCCAAAATAAAAAAGGAACAAGGTTGTACATGTAGTAAAAATCATTCACATCACATTCACAGAACACTGTAATTTAAGCAGTCATAAAACTACAGTATACATTTGGCAAGTCAATGTTAAGCTTGTCTGTGCAAAGTAAAGAAGTATATGCCCACCCTGATTGTTATCTATAGAATCCAGTGTTAAAGCTGCATTAAGTTTACCAAATTTCTGAATTTTTTTGATTTTCTAAAAAATATATTTTTAAGCATCAGCTCTATTGAGCTGAGTGCTTATAGCAATTGTTGGGTTTTTTCATAATTGGCGCTTCTCAATTTTCGCTTTGAAAGCCAATGAAATTCCGAGTTTTTGCCCAAAATCCATATAAGGAGTGGGATCGGATGTGGAAAACAAGTGATGAGGTTTCGTCAATATGAACAAGAAGTAAATTATGCAGATTATGGCGGTATCCATACGCGTGTATTGTTCGGATATTTTGAATAAAAAATTACCTAAATGACGCAGAAACGAAAGAAAGAAAGTTTTTTAAATATTTTCATGGAGAATCAATCCCGATTGTAATTTTTTACATCCGGATTAATCGTTTTTTTCGCCCTTGTCAATGGGAATTCCTCCTCTTGATATATAGGTCAATTGAACATTGCATGCGGGGTTTCCTATATCTCATTCACGAACGGGACACAGTCCGAGTTAAAAATAGAAGGCATGCGGGAATTCCCGTTTCTGATTGGTTTATTCTTCAGAAGGCACGCGAGATTTCTAAGAAAGCAAACAACGACAACATTTTTTTTTTTTTTGTAAACAGAGAGATACAACGTGAAGATATGTATGTAAACAAATTAATGTAATAAATAAATAACAACAGGTTTATCAATGTTTATATAGTAATCGATTTTCTGAACAAGGGAGAGAAGGATTTCATCGTTTCGTAAGGTAACTCCATGTTCCACATGAACGCCTGTGAAAGTAATGCTCGGCTTCAGCGATATCGATAGGTCATTAATCTTATCTGGACATTTTATTTTTCATCTTTTCAGGATTAAAAATTTCTTAAGTCCGAATCGGAAACTTGTAGGGCTTATATAAACTTGCCGCAAATCGGTGATTTTTAATCAACTTCCGATTCAAAGTGAATATGGTGCAGTTATAAACAAATTTTCTTTTTTTTTTTAATAAACATAATTCATCTGATTTGAATTTTTTTATACCTCTACTGAATTCTTATCTGTAATTAATTTTGGTTTTCTGTAGACCGGATCGAAAAGATATTATTTTGTCAATTTAATTTTAATTGAAATTAATGTGTTTTTGATTGAATTCTGCATTTGAATATCAAGTCTTCAAACTTTGACATCAGGATTTGAAATTCAGAATTTTAATAAACTTTGACATCAGGATTTGAAATTCAGAATTTTAATAAACTTGACATCAGGATTTGAAATTCAGAATTTTAATAAATTTTGGCATCAGGATTTGAAATTAAAATTTTAATAAACTTTGACATCAGGATTTGAAATTCAGAATTTTAATAAACTTTTACATCAGGATTTGAAATTCAGAATTTTAATAAACTTTGACATCAGGATTTGAAATTCAGCAATTTAATAAACTTTGACATCAGGATTTGAAATTAAATTTTAATAAACTTTGACATCAGGTTTTGAAATTCAGAATTTTAATAAACTTTGACATCAGGATTTGAAATTCAGAATTTTAATAAACTTTGACATCAGGATTTGAAATTCAGAATTTTAATAAACTTTGACATCAGGATTTGAAATTAAAATTTTAATAAACTTTGACATCAGGTTTTGAAATTCAGAATTTTAATAAACTTTGACATCAGGATTTGAAAATCAGAATTCTAATAAACTTTGACATCAGGATTTGAAATTCAACAAAAGTTAATTTTGATTGTGAACTCTCAGGTTTTTACTATTGTTATCGAATTTGAGTTTTCAGGATTTGAAACTTTGAGAATACACAACTTTCTAGTTAATATCTGAATTCAGGATTTGAATTGCAACACCTTGATTATTCAGAATTTTAATCAACTTTGGCATCAAGATTTGCAATTCATGTCAGGTTTATTTTTCTATGTTTTGAATATATCAGGATTTGAATTGACATCCTTGCATAATTTAAATTTTTTTTATCTTGCATCAATTCTGAGTGCTTTGACAAATTCTTATTTGAACGTCTGGTGGTAAACATGCCAGGTTTCTAAGAGTTGAAAATAAATAATAGCTATATTAGACTTAATGGTTATTATATGTTGTTGTTGTTGTTTTTTTCTTCTTTTTTTGAGTATGTGAAAGCAGTATGATTTTTAAGAAATTTTGCAATTATTAGCAGGTATTGGTGATTTGATTCTTGATATTTGAAACCTAAGGACGAAAGAAAACTTTTATTAGCGAGAAATCAGTCATGGGAGAGTAAAGGTTTTATCAGATAGTCTTGGGGGATTTTCACCAAGGTGCCAGTATTTTTTCTTCATACGCTAGAGGTACACAATGTGTTGCAAATTGTGCAGTTGCCATTAGTTATTCTATTATAAAACCATTCCATTGTTGGTATCATCATGCAGTTGCCTACATACACTGTCTTTTTAACCTTGCCAATTATGTTTAACTGTCAGAATTTTTCTTGTTGTGGCACAACATTGCTATAGGAATATACATCAGCATTTTTGTTTGTCTGTAACACTTGTCTCTTTCCTTTTATCAGAGTTGACCTACCCACTTGGCCGCCTCAGTACCCTTCTTAAGTCAAGGGCAACTTCCTAAAAACTGATTTCTGATTAAATGAATATTGCTGTGCGATAAACATGTATTTTATTAACATTTGTCTTGATATGAATTGGTTTGTTCATACATAAAGGCTGATACTTGAAGATCTGGCCCCAGTTTCACAATCATTCACTCAACTGAGTGTACACTCAGCTCAAATATTCCCATTTTTCTCTCATCAATATTTTAAAAATTTTAAGTTTTATGAGGCAATATTCTGAGGTTTTATTCAACAAAACTACACTAAACAATTTAGATATAACATTAGATACTCAATTTTAACTGTGTAATGTCTTAAAAATTGACATTAAAATATTCCCAAATTTGTGTTGAATGTACACTCAATTGAGTGAATGATTGTGAAATTGGGGCCTGGTGAATATTTGCAGTTGTTTGTTCTTTTCCATGGAATAAAATTTAATCTATGCATTCTTAGTTATTGAAACGTGGAAACATCCAAAAACTCGAGATACTTGCATAATTCCCTACACGTCAAAATATTGCAGTGAGCTGATGCTTCAGTACCTTCAGTACTTTGATTTTAAAAGTAGATATCTTCTAACCACGATCCGTGACATTCATTTTCTAAAATTTCATTTCTTTTAGCTGTAAATAAACGGAATCCTCTGACCGGTTGGTCAGTGTTCTACGATGGTAATTATGAGCTTAGAGCATGCGCACGGATGTACGGAAAAGTTTAGAATCGAAAGTGAAACATGACAGATTGCATTAATTGTCCTTCATTAATATCCAGATGTATTTGAAATGGTGTTATTTTTCCCTTACTAAGTCACTAATGACAAATTCAACGAAGTTCTGTGTTTAATTTATCGTATTTCAACATTTTGAAAGTTGTGTTTAAATGACCTGGGTTTTGATGACGTAACCATGTTCTAATATTAGATCCCAAATGCTGCATCTGGCTGGGTAAATACTGTAATTTCTATATGTAATCGAGCTTTTATCGTTGAACCAAATGTAACATTGTTCATTAGGAACATCATTAATTAGATTAGCACAGTTTTATTTTTTTTCTTTGGAAAACTTAATGCAGCTTTAAAAAGAGACCTTGCCTTGGTGTCCAAGTCCAAAGCATGCCTAAAGAATGCAATGCCTCCCTTTCCTAGGTCAACATCCTTTTATTGCCAAAAGTTTATGAGTAGGCTTGCTTGGTTTTCTTTGGGATATGTTTTTTTCCCACTATGTTAAAACTGACAGTCCCATTATATATGTGAAAGAATCTTGACTTGAACATAAAACTCTATTACTCCACTCGACTCCTGTTATTTAAACTCTTTGTTGCACTAGATGTGTAGTGTAGCTATATATGCTGTTGACTTGACAGCTTTTTGTTTGCTCATGTCTAAAATAACGTTTAAGTGATAATATTTTCTTTTCTTTTTTTTTTTTTTTTTTTTTTTTTTTTTTTTTGTTAAAATTTTATCTCTAGAGTAGGTTTAATTCAAATAAAGTCGTGGATATATTTGTAAAGAATTACATACATGAGTATCTATAAGAGACTATTATAATGTTATATAAAATTGTCCTATCATAAATTTTAGATGTACTTTATATAAATATTAAAAATTATTCACATTATGGTACAGTAAGGCTAGATTTATTTATCATGTTTGATTTGCAAGAGAACATTAATACTGTAACCATGCAGCCTCTAAATTTCTTGACACAACTACAGTAGTCTCTAAATGTAGAGAAGGGGCCTTGGTGTCCAACTGGTGTAAAGTGCTTGCCTAAGGGTCACAATGCCTCTCACCACCTACTACCTAGATTTGAATCCCGATCAGTGTAAAATAGTTTGTAGGTTTGCTTGGAATTAGGTCAGTGGTTTTTTCAATGGATACTCCGATTTACTCTTTCATTTCAGAACCGACTACTTCAAATGAAAGAATCATGGCAGGGGTGTAAAACATGATTACTCCTACTCTTTCATGTAGAGAAATTAAGCTAGGAAAATAATGATAATTTTGTTAACATTTGATTTTAATTGTTTGATGTAAAAAGGGCAAAAAATCTCCAAAATTTTCTAGCTTTATAATCACAGGTATTTTATCTCATAATCTAATTGAAGTATTGATATTAGATTGTGAATGTAATATAGCTTATGATGTGTACCTACATGTAATAAAGATATCACTTATCAAATGACTACGTATATGTGATTCTTCATGTGTGTGTCATTACAATATCCTTCCTGTAAATCTTTAGTAGAAGACACTTAAAATCAGTATATCAATAGTCTGATATATATATAAATTGTTATATATACATATTTATATTAACTGAAGATGCTAAATATAAAGCCTTAAGAAGTCATATTTTAACCTGTAAAATTGACTAGTTTTAAATACAAAACTTCATTCATACATGTATCTAGAATATTAGTTAGTTGGTTGGTTAGTTGTAATGTTGTTTAACATCGCATCAGCAATTTTTCAGCTATTTGGGATGAGAGCAAGGTTATTTATCTTAAAGGATTAATCTAAGAACAAGTTTATTCCGGTATATGAGATGTGTAAGTGTGTATTATTGTCTGCTTTCTACTAGTGTAGGCTCAGGGCAGGCAGCTTTTTTTTTAAGGATTACTGTGTCAGTATGCCACTGGCAAGCATGAAACTAGCCCAGTGACATTATCCTGGCTCCTGGTAAACCAGTCAATACTCTGACCTTTTGATGCCGGATAAACAAGTTGAGGGCTGGATTTCAATTTTTGATAAAATTAGAATGTGAATTAGAATTTAAAAGGTTAAAGGTGAAACAGATTAGACAATTAATTTTTAACCTAGATTCAGTATCACTGAGAGCATGACTTAAATGTGCAGCTATTTTAGTGCCTCTTGTATAGCTACGTCACCTGTTGTTATTGGAATGAGTTTTATGTTTATTTATGTTTATTGATATCACTGTATCTTTTAATTTTTCTAGCCATGAATAGCTGCAAAATTATTGATGCGGCTGAAAATGCTGATGTGGCTTAAACAGAAAATCAATTGATAGGTCAACCTATTGTTGACATAGATGTGCAGCTTTTTTCAGTGTCCCTTGCATGGCTACTTCAACTATTTTTGGTGACTTTTCAATAAAAGTATTTAAATGGTTAAGGCATTAACCTTTCTATCCAGTGGTCTGTCGTTGTATGTGAGTGGTAATTTTTAGTCATATGTGTGCCATTGGTATGCAGGGCTAGCCCTGGAATCTTTTTTGGTTTCGTCGACCCATCTTCTGCAACAATGTACATGTCGCCAGTCTGAAAATTCTTTTCGCCAATATGAGAAAGTTAATCTTACTGGTTGTTATACATAATTGGTTGGCGCAGTCAGTAGAACATGTTTGTGTGGGATGTAATCTATGCTGCCAGAAGTGTTCAATCTAGAACTGAAGGAAGTGGGACATGATTTCTAAATAGGGGTCAAATCAGTCATATAGGTAGCATTTCAACCATTGCAAATTACCTAGATCTGTACAACCTGGAGTGTTTGCAATTCTAGTAAAGAATTACATATTTATGTAGGCACTTTTTTCCTTTGATAACCAATAAACAGATCGCATAGCACAAATTATAGATTTTTTTTTTTGCCTTGTACAAAGTGTGAACTTTCTGTTCAAAAGTAGTTTGCAAGTCAGTGTCAGCAAACAATTTTTTATGATCTGAAGTTTAAGTGTTGAAGTACGATAGTTAGTGCATGATCCACAGGTAAAAGTTTTTATCTTGCCCGTCTAAATGCTAAATTTACATGTCATAAAACCAGTTTCGTTGTCAAATGACATCTAAGACTTAAAAAACGATCATCATTCAAACAGATGTGTTTCACATATTTTGTATAATTTTCACAGGATTATGTGTTTCAACATACGAAGAGATGGGTTCTTCATCAGACTTTTTTGTTTTGGGTTTTGAATTGAAAAAATATTTATGATAAAATGCGCTTCATGTTCCCGTGAATCAAGTAAACAAAATAATTCATTGACTGGTCATAAGAAAGAGCTCTGGAAGAGCTAATTTGTGGGCGTTTAAATGCAGATTTATTAGGGAGCTTCCGAAACTTTCGTAAACACCAACCTGGCAAGTTTTAGCATATTCAAAAGCCACAATTAATTATGGAGGCTAATTCCTTTAATCCAATTAGTGTTTATTCATTTGTCAACTTCCGATAGATAAAGGACGCGGTTCAGTGATCACGTGATCGACGATGTAAACAAACAGCTACTATAGGCTTACTGTACAGAAATGAGGTGCATTCAGCCGTGAAATACACAAGTTTGACACAGAAAAGTTAATACATTTTATTATCGCCAATTTTATTTTGAATTCGCCAGACACTTTTGCCAATTTTAATTTCGTTTCGCCAGATTCAAATATTTTTCGCAATTGGCGCCACTGGCGATCGACAGCGCGAGCCCTGGTATGAGAAAGCAATACTTTTAAATATTTACAATTACATTATTTTTGTTTCAATAAAGTATTTGACGTCGACTATACTTTGCCACATCATAAAGACAATGCTGCACGTGTGAAGAGTGACATCATAGACTTTTAACCGCGGATTGCGGGAAAGCGTTTTTAAATTGATAAATGGAATTTTCAACGGCAACCATTCATCCACCTTTTTTTTTGACAAATTCATCTTTTGATAATTGTTCATTCAATTTTCACCTAAAAATGTAATTCACGTTTGTTGTTATTTTATAAAATTTAATAAATTATTCATTTAAGAAATGACTTCGTGTTTGGTAACGTACATGATGGTATGAATGATAGTGAAGCACGCGCAAATTGCATAATCTGCAAAGCAGATTATGCTTAATTTGCGCGGGATTCGCTATCGTTCATACCCTCATGTACGTTACCAAACACGAAGTCATTTCTTATATTTACAATTCTTGGCATATTCATGTGTAAAATAATAAATAAACTATGTATAAAATCATGATGTACCATATTCTTGAACCTTCTTACATTGTATAGCTTTTTACAGACTCCCGTATATGTGCTTGTTTCGGGCCACATAAAAAAAAAAAAGTTCCAAGTTTATAACATATTTTAATGCAATATATGCACAATTAACTCAAATACATTGCGTTCTGGCGATATTTTGGAAGGTTTATGTATAAACATTAACACGTGCTTTGACATGTGTTTTTATAAATAGATCAGAAAATCCCTGACATCTGTTTACAAATTTTTGTGTATTCCTACGCCCTTAGTTGTTACGTCACATCGACCTTAGTTGTTACGTCACATAACTGCACGTTCTATACTGAAGTCATGAAGATATGAACTAGTGAGTCTAACAAGGGATCACATAGTACAAAATATTAGCTATTGTAAATATATCTAGATTGATCAGTGGGCGGGGTCAGATGTCAAATGCTAGTACATGTGGGCGGGGTCAGATGTCAAATGTTCTTTTTGAATGACAGGGGATGACCCATTTTTCTGAAAAGGTGCACCAGCAGTGCATTTCGAAACCTTTTTTTAAAAATTACATGAAAAATGTGAGTCAGATTTAAAATTATTTTTAATAAATATTGTAAATATAAGAAATAAAGTGTGATCTATCATCACATGATACAGCTTGAAGTGTTAATATTTTATTGTTAATCATTCGGAGTACTTGATGAACCCTTTCTGAATTATTCTTATACATTTAGTTCTTAAATTTTTCCTGTCCTACATAAAATAGATTTAAAAAATAATACTTCCTCATCCTGAATGAATGCAGAGATAAATACAATTATGTAAACTAGATAAGAAGGGAAATAAGAAGTCATTTTAGATTTACATTAACATGTATATAACAATGTATTTTTGGTAGTTTTAACATTAGATTTTCCTGTTTACGTCAATTACTACAGTTAATGCTATAGAAAATAGATCTCTAAGGAGAAATTGAGACCAACAGTTGTTTGTAGTTTGTAAGATCTGACACTGAATCATAGATTGATGTTTTCTATGATATGTGATGTTGATGATAAACATGATAAACAAACCATGAATAATATCAGCCTTAGTTCAACATGTTTAACCTGGTTTACTGACTTATGATGCTAAACAAACCATGAATGATATCAGCCTTAGTTCAACATGTTTAACCTGGTTTTTAACATGATGCTAAACAAACCATGGATATTATCAGTCTTCATTCAGCAAGTATAACCTGGTTTACTGACTTATGATGCTAAACAAACCATGAATAATATCAGCCTTAGTTCAACATTTTTAACCTGGTTTTCTGACTTATGATGCTAAATAAACAATGATATCAGTCTTAGTTCAGCAAGTATAACCTGGTTTTCTGACTTATGATGCTAAACAAACCATGAATAATATCAGCCTTAGTTCAACATGTTTAACCTGGTTTACTGACTTTTGATGCTAAACAAACCATGAATAATATCAGCCTTAGTTCAACATGTTTAACCTGGTTTTCTGACTTATGATGCTTAACAAACCATGGATAATATCAGCCTTAGTTCAACATGTTTATCCTGGTTTTCTGACTTATGATGTTTCATTACTTTCTGTGATAATAACATTGACCTAAGTTTAACAAATTTGACCTGGTCAGTCTAACCTTGGGTATTTAAAAAATGTATATTTATTTATTTTGTTATGAATATTTCCTGATTAAATGTAGTTTATTGTTAAGTAAATCTGACTTACCAGTACATGTAGATTGTATTTGTATTAGTCTATGTTATGAAAAAACCACAGTTCATTGCTTAGAGTCAAAGCAGAAATATGTCATAAAAGTAATTCCTTTATACACTCATTTTGTCTATAGGAATTATGACATAGGTCATTACCAGGCTTTTACTTTTGATTAACATTATATTGACTTTGGTCTGTGATGACCACTCATGACTAGCAGTCTTTGAAATCCATATTTCTTGGGTGTCAGTCATGTTTATTTATGTTCAGAACTAATATTCACCAATTCTAAAATGTAAAATAGACATTTGTATGTAGTATTTTAAAATACTTATGTCCATATATTGGGATTGGAAAAATGTGATGTGGAAGAACATTTGCCAACTGAAAAAAGCTTTATGATTTAATTTTAATTTACTCCAAGTTTGTTATATTGATATCCTGATTAAAACAATGCTTGTTTATTTTTTAACAGGTTGGACGTGTTGAGCGTGATGCACCCGTAGTTGCTGGTCACAAAGCAGCAGTTTTAGATTTAGAATGGTGCCCACATAATGATGATGTCATTGCCAGTGCATCAGAAGATTGTACAGTTAAAGTTTGGCAGATACCAGAGGGCGGACTTAAAGTAAACTTGACAGAATGTGCAGCAGATTTAGTAGCACATCAAAGGAGGGTTGGTCTAGTCAAATGGCATCCATCTGCATTAAATATATTAGTTAGTGCAGGTAAATTTTTCTTCTTTTTTTATCTGTAGTGGCATATATATCTACTTAAAATGAAATTATTACACTTATTCCAAAAAATACAGTGGTTACATTTGTCATTATACTGAAAAAGAAAAAAAAACAACAACAACAGTATCACTTCACATTGTCATAAATGTATTGCATTAAAAATCTCAGTTTTCACCTAAAGATGATGACATTTTGATTAATTATAAACTCTTGATAAAACACCCTATTCACAAAAAGTAACAAACTTGCAAATACAATTTCCGTTTGTGGCAGACATGATTGTCTTTCAGATCATTCCTTTATTTACCTATGGCACAGAAGGTTAATTCCCATTGTCTTTCCAAAACTTTTTGGGTAAAATCCTGAGTAATTTATCAATTTTAATTTTTATAATTGATGGAAAATTAGCCAACACTTTTCTTTGTTTCAGAACATAACTCGTAATCTGTAACAAAATATTTCAGGTTCGGACAATAAGATTTTCGTATGGAATGCAGGAACTAGTGAAGCGTTACTAGAAATATCCGTCCCTGACCAAATACTATCTGCTTCTTTTAACTATAATGGTAGTAAATTAGTCACAACTTGTAAAGATAAAATGATGAGAGTTTTCAATCCCAGAACTGGAGAGGTTTTAGCAGTAAGTACCTATTCTATTCATGTAATCTTGAAAATTCAGGACTTTATTGTCCAGACTTGAATTCGGTTAATACTGTAAATCCCCGGATATAAGACTACTTTGCCTATAAGACGGGGTGGGATTTTCCCGTCATTTTTGATGATTTCAGGCGATACTGCACCTATAAGACGACCATGATTTGCAGACAAGGTCATACTGGTACCGGTATTTGACGCTACCAATCAGACCAGAAACTTTCGAACAATTTTCGCCTATTGTTTATATTTTTTATTTTTAATACAGTACTTGTGTATTAATTTCTTTGCCGTTTGATTCTAGTTTAAGTTTTGAATAAATCAGAAAACGTAAAAATAAAATAAAAATAAAATCAGTAAAAATAACATCTCATCATCAGTAATCATAAAGACGTATATCTGTTATGTTTTTAAATAAATTCAATAAACTAGATTATAAAAATTGTTATTGTTTATTAGATTATCAATCAGCTGTTGAAGACAGGAACCCTCATACTCAGAACATATTGCCCTTTACGTGTGAAGCAGACAAAGTGTGGTTTATGAAATTTCTAGATTGTTATTAAAAGAAAACAAAAAGAATAAAATATTGTACAGAATATTTACCGCCTCCTCGATTACTGTACTTACCGAAACCTTGATGATTTCTTTGTATTTCTTATTTTAATTATTTATTATAACTTAATTTTATTAAAAGATCAATAAATATACAAAACTACAGAAATTTCACAGCACGTAAATCGCGTTTCTTGTATGTTATGAATCTATAAAATATATCAACCATTGTGAAACTACAATATACAAAAACAAAGATGGCGGACATGACAATCGTGTGTGGACATTTTTTCAAGAATTTCAACCCCTCAGTTGTGTACCGTCGTATAAGACGACCCCCCCCTTCTCAAAAAATAAATTTTAAGGTAAAATAAACCGTCTTATATGCGGGGATTTACGGTAACTTAATCTGACAAGACTTGTTTCTTTTAGACTTTTGAATTGTTAGAATTTTTTTCTGAGATCATATTTACATGGATTTCATCAAACTGAAATGTATTCATTTAAAACTATTGATTTCAATTTGAAATTTCATCTTTATCTGATATTGAAAATTACAGTTCTTTCCTATCAACTGCAGAAGTTCCTTGGACTTCCTGTTGTTGTGGATTTTAGTAGTTGTCTACCCTTCACATTATAATTTAAGCATTGGTTGTTATGACAAAGTGACAAACATCTTCTGCACAATACAACAGATGACAGGAAAATGGTCACTTTTGATTGTTTTAATAATTCATTTAATCAATTTTAAAAAAAGAATTAGATCCAGAAGTTTAAATTTTCATTAAATAAGGACCTAAGTGGATTAGCAGTAACTGGCCCTAGTTTCACAACCATTCCTTAACTAACTGAACTTAAATTTAGCAAATTTTAGCTATCTCTTTCCTAGTTACAAATAAACATATGTAATAAAATTTAATACAGATGTTATAAGCTTGAAGTGGTCTTCGAAATGACACCTTAAATTACTAAATATCTCAAAAATAAACAAAATTATTAAGGTTTTCTAATTTGCCAGATTTAAGTTAAGGAAAATCTTTGTTAAGGAATGATTGTGGATCCAGAGCCAGGATTTAGAGCTTGTTTGAAATGTTATCATAAGGAAAGGCTTGTAAATAAATGTTTTACTGAAGTTTGTATAGTATCATTTCTTAATCGTATCCTCCTCACCTGTATTTTATCTATTTTGTTTGTTAAGTAAAAGATAAAGAGAAAAATATGTTTTAGCATGCATTGAATGTTTTGTTTTATATTGATAATTTTATTCTTTAGGAAACAAAAGCACATGAGGGAAGCAAGGGATCACAGGCTGTGTTTGCTAAAGATGGAAAAATATTTACAACAGGATTCTCACGAATGGGTGAAAGACAGTATGCATTATGGGATGAGGTATGAATGAATATTTGTTAAAAAATAAGATTATACAGCACAACTTCCAGTAACCACTACCATTCTTTCAGATTTTCAAAATTTAAGAGTGAAGTGATGATGTTTTACACTCCTGTCAAGATTTTTTCTTATTTTATGATAGTAAACATGGAAACCATTGTAAACATAAATGTGATGGTGGTGGAAACTGAAGTGCCTAGAGAAAACCACTAAAGTTAAGCTAGCAAAATGAAAAACTTATCTCCCCCAGAGATGTATAAGACTAGATAGTGAAAGAATCAGTAATTCATTAGTGTGCATGAAGACAATTTGCCCGTAAAGGCCACTCACATTATAAAGAGACATACTTTGGTGGTAAAGTGTGATTTAAGTGTGTGGTACATGTACTTTAATAAGAAATGTTTATCGAAATATGACAAGGAACAACATTGTCCAAAAATATGTTAGTTGTCCAAATTCATTTTAAATATACATTTTAAAAATTTAGATAGAAACTCCACAGTCTAAGTTGTGAACGACAAGACATATATTGAATTAGTAGTCTGCTTCAAGTCTGTAGACTCATTTTGCCATTAAAGCAGCTAAGGGCAAAATTCTCCCCTTAAATATACTGTTGTTTATTTAAGGGGAGACTTACTGATTTGGCAGCCTTGGTAGTGTGAAATTAAATGTCCTACTCCATGACATACCACACAGCCTGACTGGGAATTGAATCCTTGACCTTTGAATCCGAAGTGTGAAACCTTATACACTCTACATTTTCTCTTCACTATGAATTGCAGTACATATAATTTACAAGTAAATTTTTTTTCCAGAAAAGCATTAAATCACCTTTAACATTAGAAGAAATTGATCAGAGTAATGGGGTATTATTTCCTTATTATGATGGGGATACAGGTATGGTCTACCTGTGTGGAAAGGTAAGATACCATTAGTGTTAAATAACCTTTACACCTGAGATATTCTTACCTGTTTTGTGACCTAGTATGTAGAGTTCTTAATCGAAAATTGATTAGCTCATGATGTAAGTAAATGGTTTATTGAGTAAAATTGATACACTTTAACTCTTCTTCACCAAGACATGTCACTATCTAGATTTAGCATTTTGGTTCTGGTAGGCATTCTTTTTGGATATTTGGGTTAGATGTTTTAAAAAATATTTTTTCGAATGTATCTAAGAAGGCATGTACACTATAGCAAAGGCCATTTACTTCATGTCAGTTATGTTCCAAGAATACTCTATTGTTAGCATGGCAATGTTTAAGCAATTAAAGGTTCAAAATATTAGTATTTACATATTTATTTTGATTGTGTATGACCACTGTTATTTGATTTTTACTGGATTTTTTTTTTCAGGGTGATTCTTTAATTAGATATTATGAAATAACTGAAGAAGAACCATATGTACATTTTTTAAATTTATACTCCTCGAGTGATCCTCAAAGAGGAATGGGTTTTATGCCAAAGAGAGGTTTAAATGTAAACAACTGTGAAATAGCTAGGTTTGTATAATTTCTTTAAATGTATGATCTTAAAATGTTTGGTAGACTGCAGGGGTTCAAAATTATATTTCATGATGATAGGTTCAGGACTTCTTGTCTTTATTTTTGTTAGGTCCCAAATTAAGATTGGGAGGTACCATGTCAGCACTGGATGGTCTAAAATTGAATAAACTCATGTTTATCAACTTCATTTATATTCTTGATTAAACAAATATATCATTTACAACTTACAAACACTCAAGCAATACTGTTGTCAAAGTCGCTGTGCATTATATTTTTATTTCCAGAAATTGGACAACAACAGCTTTTACAAATTGCAATAAATTAAGTGATTTTGAGATGTTTTAATACACAAAGAAAGAGTATTCTCAAAAAGTTTTAATGCACATAGGGAGTTAATTCTAAAAATTGCCCCGACCTAAAAAAAATGACAGGTGTGTCAGACTTTTACATTAAAAATTTGAATGGTCCCAAAGTAAAATCAAAATGTCCCAGATCTAGGACCTGGGGAATTTTAAACCACTAGACCACTATCATAACAAAAAATTTAACAAAAAAGCTTATCTGGAGAAATTTAGGTAGTCTAGTCAGTATAGAATTTTCAAAATATTAGTTACGTTGTTGTATGTAGTTATATGGTGTATTGGAATTTCCTACCTGGAGACACATGACCAAGGGATATGGACATAGGAACAGATTCAAGGGTTTCGGATTTTAAAGGCCCCAAATGTAGAGTTTGTGGAATGTTCTGTATATATATGATTTCTCATTGTTTAAATTTCGTTCAGTTATTATAGGAATTGATACCAACATATTTGCAGGGTGTTAACTGTCAGTGAACTTGGCTTTCCATCAAATGGGCATTACTTTACATTCAGACAAGTCATTTCCTCTAAATCAGGACTAAACCAGACTGATGAGCCAATAAGCTCAGTTTAAGGCAGAATTAAAACTGTATTAAGTTTTTCAATTTTCTGGTTTTTTTTTTTTGTTTTTTTTTTTTTTTTTTTGTTTTTTTTTTTTTTTTTTTTACACAATGTGTATTGTTTTAAAATAGATAACTTTCAATCACGATTTGTGAGATTCATTTTCTATAAGCTGTAAATAAACTGAATCCTCTAACGTGTGGGTCACATGTTTACAATGATTATTATAAGCTTGGAACATGCACGCTGATGAACAGAGACTAAAATGAATCAAAGGGGAACCTGAAATAAATTGCATTATTTGTCTGTTATTAATATCCAAATGTATATGCAATGATGTTATTTATCCCTTGTAAAGTCACAAATGACAAAATTAATGAAATTATAGGTTTATTTTATCGTATTTCACGGTTTTGTAAGTTGTGTTTACAGGAACCAGGGTTTTTTTATGTCGTAACCATGTTTTAAAGTTAGATGCCACAGGTGGACATCCCGCTCCGAAATTACTGCTATTTCTATATTTATTCGAGCTTTTATCATTGATCCAAATGTAACAGTATTCATTAGGAAATCAGGACCGTTTAATTTTTTTCTAGGAAAACTTAATGCAGCTTTAAACAATTTTCAATCCCAAGCCATCCGGTTATAACGAATAACTATATGAATTATCACATTACATATAATTCTTTGAAAGAAATGATAAACAACTTGCCACATCATTCTGGTAGAAACATTAATATGCTAAAAAAAAATTAACTCACAAAAATGGAGTGAAAAAGAGGTATTAATATAACCATTTTTAGCATTAAATATGTTTACAATGGTTTCCATGTTTACAATGGTTTCCATGCTACACTGGTTTCCATGTTTACAAAGGTTTCCACGTTTACATTGGTTTCCATGTTTACAATGATGTCCATGGTTTTGTTCGTTAAAACTTTGTTGATACTAACAGTGTTTATTTGAGCTAAAAAATGTCATTTTTGAAAAGGAATTTATTTATGATTTTTACAGAATTTATAAATTACACAACAATGGTTTAGTAGAAGTTATTCCATTCACAGTTCCTAGAAAGGTAACATTAACATTCACATTTTACTCTTTTACATTTTGAGGTGAAAATGACTGAATTTATATATCTCATTTATGCCAACTTTATTGCAAAGGCTTTGTAAAATTTGAATATTCAAAAAAGTTTTAAAGGCAATTTTTAGCTCAACTGGCTAAAGCCAGATGAGCTTATGGCATGATGCGCGCGTGCGTGCGTGCGTCCGTCCGTCCCTTAACAGCAAAAACTCAGAAACTATTGGGCCAATTTTAACAAAACTTTGCAGGAATGATCCTTAGAAGAAGTAGATGAAAATTTGTACATTTGGTTTCCATGGCAACCAAAAGTAGGTCACAGCGATCTAGAATGCAAAAAACCTAAAATAAGCTTCTTCTCTGAAACCATAGATGTAAATCTGATGTGATATTTAGCTTCTAGACACCCTTAAACGTATAGGTGAAATTCTGTCAAAAACTAGGTTACGCTTTTTTAGCGTTTTTCTGTCATACTTCGTTAAAAGTGAAAATAAGGCTTATAATGAGATATCAACTTTGAAAATCTTCTTCTCTGAAACCATGAAGCCTTCAGCTTTCATATTTGGCAGTTAATATCAGCTTGAGCCCCTTAACCAAGTTTTTACAAATGGTGGCCCCCGGTCTATTTTTGGCCCCACCCCAGGGGTCCATATATCTGCATATGCATATATGGCTTATAATGGAAAATCAACTTTGAAAATCTTCTTCTCTGAAACCATGAAGCCTTAAGCTTTCATATTTGGCAGTTAATATCAGCTTGAGGCCCTTTTCCAAGTTTGTACAAATGGTGCCCCCCGGTCCATTTTTGGCCCCACCCCAGGGGTCCATATATCTGCATATGCATATATGGCTTATAGTGGAAAATCAACTTTGAAAATCTTCTTCTCTGAAACCATGAAGCCTTAAGCTTTCATATTTGGCAGTTAATATCATCTTGAGACCCTTTACCAAGTTTGTACAAAAGGTGGCCCTCAGTCTATTTTCGTCCCCAACCCAGGGGTCTATATATATGCATATGCATATATGGCTTAAAATGAGATATCAACTTTGAAAATCTTCTTCTCTGAAATCATGAAGCTTAAGCTTTCATATTTGGCAGTTAATATCAGCTTGAGGCCCTTTACCAAGTTTGTACAAATGGTGGCCCCTGGTCCATTTTTGGCCCCACCCCAGGGGTTCATATATCTGCATATGCATATATTGGAAATCAAGTTTAAAAATTTTCCTCTCTGAAACTGTAAGGCATAATGCTTTTACATTTGGCATTTAATATCAGCTCAATCCCCTTTACCAGGTTTGTACAAATGGTGGTCCCTGGGCCATTTTTGGTCCCACCCCAAGGGCCAATATATCTACATATGCATATATGGGAAATCAAATTTAAAAATCTTCTTCTCTGAAACTGTAAGGCTTAAAGCTTTCACAATAAACTCAAGTCCCTTTACCAGGTTTGTACAAATAAAGGCCTCTGGGCCATTTTTGGTCCCACCCAGGGGCGCATATATCTATATATACTTATATGGGAAGTCAAATTTAAAAATATTCTTTTCTGAAACTGTAAGGCCTACAGCTTTTATATTTAGCATTTTACATCAGCTCAAGTCCCTGTACCGAGTTTATATAAGGCACAAGAACCATTTTTGTCAGTTGAGCTCCACAGGCCCTTTTGGGCCTCTTGTTACATTACCACCTCTCTGAATCATGCCAGGTTCTTGCATTACAGGAATACCTCAGATGAAAACTGGATATTGTAAACCGACTTCTATTTCATGGCTAAAAATGCTTCTCTTCAGGTTTTATATTTTTATGTATGATTTAGCAAATTGAATTTATTTACTAATCCCACTTTTAACTCAATATTAATTCATAATTTGTGTTAAATACTTTTTAATTTTATACTTGAAAGGTATAAGATCAAGTTGTTATAGATGATAAAAAACACATAGGCTGCTATTTTCTTTCCCATGTTCACAACAATTTTTTCCGAACTTGATGTTAAATCTCATGAAATACCTTACATAAAGTTGGTTAATAGTGATATCATCCTATTTCCATTTACAGTCAGAATTGTTCCAAAGTGATTTATACCCAGACACACCTGGAGATACACCTGCCATTACAGCTGATGACTGGTTTGCTGGCAAAAATGCTGATCCTATTTTGGTAAGTTATATTAAGCCCATTGAAATAATTTCAAGCCATTTCTCCTTAGTTTTAAATTCTGTGAAAAATAGACTGTAGTTTTTTGGATTATAGTATTTCTTACATGCAAGTAAACAGTTAATTGTGTTTTAATTTGCCCCAGCATTCCAGATTCAGTAAAGTTGAAATTCGATCAGAAATGCTGCATTCTGTTAAAAAAAAAAAAGACAATGTTACAATTACATGCTTTATCAAACAAACAAAAGATATAGCTACTGGACAGGTTAAAAGCTCAGTAAGAATAAAGATCTTATTTAGGGATGAGTTGAGTTGACTAATTAACAAATATTTCATAGGGTTGCAGGCTATATCGCAGTTTATGGACCGGGCAGGCACCCTGAAAATATTATATGGACTGAAGCGAAGCTGGGGTGCCTGCCCGGTCCATAAACTGCGATATAGCCCGCAACCCCATGAAATATTTGTTATATTATACTGAATGGATACCATCTCAAAATAGGCATCAGCATTTTTTTTTTTTTTTGATTAATTAATTCCTTTAAGACGATGATTGTTTACGTATTACAGTTGCCGTTCCTGACTAACTTTGTATTAGCGTTAATCCACTAGTTAAACTATTCGGGTTAAGATGCTGTTTTTGTTTAGTGTAATATTACGTCATCAAGGACGATCGTGTGACGTAAGCAAACATAATACCGCCCGGAGCCTCCAGTCTATATTGCAAATTATCGCCCAGAGTAAAATCAATGCATTTATTAGAAAAACACATTTATGAGGTATAATATTGGTGTATAACCCCCAAGTCAAGATTCTTTCACTTATGTTGAGGTGTTTAGTTCTTAGATGTGGAGGAAACCAGAGTACCTAGAGAAAACCACTGACTTTTGGCAAGTTAACTGAAAACTTCCTCACACTAGGATCTACCCTGAGCAGGACTTGAACCTTGGTAGTGAGAGGCACTGTAATCTGTAAGCATGTGCTTTAGACCACTTGGTCATCATTGAGATGATACTTTAACTACCAAGAGAGCATTACCAACTGATGTTGCCATGCGAAATATGGAAAGAGGTACTGTAAATGTACTTATTTTCACGCAATCAAATTTTAGCGCAAATGCCATGTTGGCACTAATTTGCACAATCATAAATTATTGCACTCAGGGGCGATAGAAATTTATTTAAGAAAAGAACTTAAAGTTTTACTGATCTTATTGTCAAGATGGGTAGAATTCAATTTCCAAAACGGACTATAATAACTTATTGATAATTAGACAACTTTTACCAGTATGTGTATGAGTGAATACTAATATTAGAACACGTCCCCAGTCCGTCCAAATTTTGTGACCTGATCCTCATAAGTTAGAAGGAGACTTTTGGTCGAACAAGTACTTAGATTTAAGCAAGTAAGGGTATAATCATATTACTGCATCGTTAACACATTTATTTGTGGTAATCATAAATTAGCGTGAAATTCACTAAAATAAGATTACCACTAAATCAAGTATGTTTACAGTATCTTCCAACTATAGTTTTAAGGTGAATTTTTCTGATATTTTAAAGTATAGAATTAGTATATATAATAGCTATACAGTTGTATGATTTTAAATTTTTAATTGCAGATATCATTACAACAAGAAAATGCAACGGCTGCACCTAAAGTTCAGGTAGCTGTTGTTAAGAAATCTAATGTTCTAGACAAGCCAGTTGGTGTTGCCGCTGCATCTCAACAACAACAACAACAACAACAGACATCAGCACCACCACCTGCACAGACATCAAAACCTACTCCTGTTGTCAATTCCAGTGATAGTACAGCACGCCAATCTACAGATGTGAGTCAGGCTGCAGCAGCCGCAGCCCCTGCTCTGCCACCAGTAAGTAGGCTTCCTGTTCTAAATCATGTGTCCCTAAGCATTTGTATGGACTTTGAGATTGTTAAGAGATTAAAAAACAAAACTCCAAAAGGACTTCTGTAACATACAACATTTTTATTTCAAAATCATTTGGCTATTAGTTTAATACAAGTGTTAATGTAAATCATTACCATGAAAGACTTACATTCAATTTACTTTGGTAAGGAATATTTTTAAAAAATCAAGATGTTGTGTTAATTAAAATCTGTTTTGTTAACTAAATTGTGACATTCATTAAAATTTTACAAACAAAAAAAAAAAAAACAACAAAAGGTTGCAAAAGTGTTATCATGTTGGTTGTATTTTGATTAAAATTGTAATACACTAGAAATCATATATATATTATAAATATTTATACTATGAATACATGATAATAGTACACCCTTAATAAAAATATACTTACAATATATAGTGTCACATGAAAAGAGACTTAATGGAGGTCATTTGTTTTGCTACACTTGACATTAAATAAGTTTTGATATATTTTATAAAAGTTGGTACAAGAAAAAGATGAGAAATCAAAGAATTATATAAGGTTTATGTTTCTGAAGATTTTTATTTTCAATGAATCATTTGCTGAAACATTTTAATGGACAAGTTCTTTTCTGGAACTGGTTACAATCAGATTCATTTATGCCTATTCTTTATCAAATCAATATTTAAATGACACCAAGTTCCTTGTCATGTGATGGGTAAAATAATGATTTACATCCAAATAAGTTTGATAACAGAAATTTTTTTTATATATTATTGTAGTCAAAAAATATATGTATAGAATCATTAATTCCCAATAACAAACCTAGAAATTAGGTGACTTACTTTTCCTGTCATATCAGTAGCACTGTAAATGTACTGACTTTAGCTGGGTATTAATTTTAGCGATTTTCATGCTGAGACAGTAGCGTTAATTTAAAAACATTGCTAAAATGAGTATTTACTGTAGTCTGTTTCTCAAAAGTTTTGCGCTTATTAAAATCCACATAAATTAGTCGAGAACGTAAATTGCGTTTAAATATGTATACACTAAAATTACAGTATTTTTTAAATTATCTTGCAATTTAGAAATTTTAAGATTTGCAGTCGTAAGATTTTTTTCTGGACAATTTAAATTACGATACCAGTATTCCAGTTTCCAAGACTTTTATGACAGAATTACATTGTATAAACAGAATACATTCAATTTGTGTTAACAACTATTAGGTTGTTTTGGATCTACTCTGACTTCAATAGTTCAGTTCATTTCACATTTTTACCCTTTGGAATTTGTCAGAATGTTGTAATAATTATATAACATTGTATAAGTAAGAGTTCAGTTTGCTTAAAAGAATTTTTGCTCTGATACATGTAGTGTTACTTTTTTTGTTTTGATAATGACATTTTTTGTCAGTAATAATAAATATTTTTATGATTGATGTGAATATAATTGAACATGTACTTAAATGTACACATGTGCTTTAAAAAAGGGTTGCATGCAAGAAAACTTTTTTCTCAAAAATGCACTGGGGCTGAGAAACAAATAACTGAATTGATTCATCATGTATCCCTATTCTTAATGCAATAATACATTGCCAGATGTCATCAAGTGAAAAGGAGACAGTGGTGTTTTGTGTTTGACATACATTTAAATGTAGATGTTCATTGGAAATATAAAATTTTTGACAAAAGAAAAAGTTATGTCATATGTAAATGAGATTGTGTTGTTTTTATTTATTTTTCTATTTCTTATGGAAAATATTATATTCAGCAATCATTATTTCTTTAAAACTCGCTTCTTTTGCATAATTGTCACAATCAGCAATTTTTAGAAGGTCAAGTCCATTGCAGAATCAATACCATCCAAATGATGAGATGCAAATTTTTTGTCTCTCGCTTTTTTTCTCTTTTATTAACTTTTATTAAAAAATGCTTTGATTTAACTTTTATTTTACCAAAAAATGCATTTACATAAATATGATATGTATATTACTTTTTATCCTTTTTTATGATTTTGAAATGGCTTTTGCTGCTTTTTGAATAACTAGTATATATATAGCATATTTAAACATATCGTCACACATTTTTAAGTTTTTAAAATTCATTTCTTATAAGTTAAAAAATCTATTTTTTAAATAAATATCTTTTTGAAAAAGTCTTGAATGCACTATTTATTTTAAAATGGTCTGTAAATATTTTTCTCATTATGACGGAACTCACTACTTCATTATAAGTGAAAGGAACTCGACTGATTTGTAAAACTCTATCACTGGACTCGACTTCTTTCTCTGACTGAATGATAAGCTGTATGTTTTTGGTAAAATATTCGTTTCTATCTGTTTCTTTGGAGAAATAAAAAGTATAAAGCACTTTATAAGCTATATAACAACCACACAAGGGAACTCGAAACTGATTTGATGAAAATGCTGACTTTGTGTATCTTTTGAAATGATATTCTTGAATTACCAGTAAACCATTATTTTCTTGCACTGTTGACATACTTTATGCATGTATGAAACATGTATGCCGTCCATGATGATATTTCTTTTAAAATTTTGACTTTTTACAAGGAATAAATGCTTCTATTTTATTATTAAATCAAGATGTCTATGCATGATTCTATTTTTCGTTTCTTTATTCTTTTTTCACCGGTAACAGGGCTTCGATCCCCAGGCAATATTGGATGATATGAGAAAACTCAAACTTATTGTCAAAGCACACGAAAAGAGAATTAAAACATTAGAGGAAAAATTATCACAATATGAAGCAAATACATCAGAAGAAGAAGGGAATGACCAGCAGTGCTGAACATGTACATGTTAAAATTTATTTATTTTGTTCCATGTTTTTCGTTGTGTTTGGTTTTGGTGTGCTTTGTTTATTTAGTTGTAGTACAAATCGAGGCTCACACTTTAGTTAGCATGGTTTTCTTATACTTACTGAACCATTGTTTCTTTTCTTTTGTGGGTTTTGCTGTTGCTAAAATACATCATTTATCTACATTAATTTTCCAAGATATAGTAATTTATATAATTTATTTTTTATTTCAAGTTGCAATCTATTTATTTTATTTATAACATGAAACTTCACATACTGAAATTATTATTTTCTTTAAAATTCTTGGAAAATATTACAATGAGAAAAATAGTTATGAAACTTATGAATATATTGATATCCATTTGGAATTTCTTTTGTTGTGAATTGATTCATTTTTAATTACCGGTAGTCTCAACATTTTGTGAGTCATGTTAGTTTGTAATACTAGTTTTCTGCAATTTCTTTCTGTCTTTAAATGTAGCTTTTAGAAAACACTCATCTGCCACTGTGCTTGTGTTAGATTTACTTCACTTCTTACTAACAGTTGTAACAATTTCACTCTTAAAAATAATAAACACTTATATATATATAATGTACACAATGTAAACAACGTATATACGGTATGAACGGTATACATATACATATATATTTTTTTGTAGAGATAGCAGTTTTTACACCCATATGTTGTAAAGGGTTTGTAAATGTGTAGAAAATACATAATTTTCAGAGACCTACCACTAAATCTAGTGCTTGTTGTATCATCTGATGTAGTGCATTTCTTATGATTTAGTAATGTATTTTACCTTTGAGGTTACTGGTAGAACCCATGATGCCTTGGTGGTTACTAGTCACAGATGAACATCTCACTTTCCAGTTTTGAACCCAACTCAGCCCTATCTTAGTTGGAGAAAGTTTGTTTGTTCACCTAACCTACCAAAGGTATTTGGTTTTCTCTGGGTATTACAGTTTTGAACCCAACTCAGCCCTATCTTAGTTGGAGAAAGTTTGTTTGTTCACCTCACCTACCAAAGGTCTTTGGTTTTCTCTGGGTATTCCAATTTTGAACCCAACTCAGCCCTATCTTCTCTGGGTATTCCAGTTTTGAACCCAACTCAGTCCTATCTTAATTGAAGAAAGTTTGTTTGTTCACCTCACCTACCAAAGGTCTTTGGTTTTCTCTGGGTATTCCAGTTTTGAACCCATCTCAGTCCTATCTTAATTGAAGAAAGTTTGTTTGTTCACCTCACCTACCAAAGGTCTTTGGTTTTCTCTGGGTATTACAGTTTTGAACCCATCTCAGCCCTATCTTAGGTGGAGAAAGTTTGTTTGTTCACCTCACCTACCAAAGGTCTTTGGTTTTCTCTGGGTATTACAGTTTTGAACCCAACTCAGCCCTATCTTAGTTGGAGAAAGTTTGTTTGTTCACCTCACCTACCAAAGGTCTTTGGTTTTCTCTGGGTATTACAGTTTTGAACCCAACTCAGCCCTATCTTAGTTGGAGAAAGTTTGTTTGTTCACCTCACCTACCAAAGGTCTTTGGTTTTCTCTGGGTATTCCAGTTTTGAACCCATCTCAGCCCTATCTTAGTTGGAGAAAGTTTGTTTGTTCACCTCACCTACCAAAGGTCTTTGGTTTTCTCTGGGTATTACAGTTTTGAACCCAACTCAGCCCTATCTTAGTTGGAGAAAGTTTGTTTGTTCACCTCACCTACCAAAGGTCTTTGGTTTTCTCTGGGTATTACAGTTTTCTCCACTATTACAAAACTAATGGTCTTACAATAAATCCTAAGGAAAAGAATCTTGCCTGATACATAACACATCCTTATTGTGCTAAATTCAGTACAACACCAGTACTTAATTAAATTCAACAGATTAAAATAAACTATATGTCAAAATAATCTTTAAACAGTACTATGCAGTTTGCAATAATTAATATATTGAAACTTTTTTCAGACTAGCATTGTTAAACTTTAGATATAATTAATTTTTTTAAGTCAAGTAAATACCATGTAAACTTGAAAGTTTCATTGACCAGACACTAATCTGTGTAAGTTTTGATATTGTCTTTCCAATTCAATTGTGTTACATTGATGAAGTTACCAGAGTATTGAACATATTTGGGAATTTCTTTGCTTAGGGTTGTGGAAGTAAAATTACTCATATCTGATCTCAATCTGTAAATAAAGAACCAAAGTTAAAACAGTTGTGTAATGAAATAACCACAAAAACCTCCCTGTTTTTAAACCTTTAATATACATATATAACTTTACGGGGACAATCGAAAACTTGTCCCAAGACAAGTGTCTGCTGTATCAAGTTATTTTTCCTGATGTCTTTGGACAGAATACAGTCTTCTTTCTCTTTTCACAGTACTTTCTCTGTTTATGGAGAAAAAAAACCTCTGTATTTTCAAATTATGAAAACAAAAATTACCAGTAACTTTTTATTGTCTTTGATAATACATACCATACCAGTAGTTGAGGTGGTGGCGAGTTTAAGCATAATAAGATAATAAAAACATTATCAGGTATTTTGAGTTTTCATCCCAGATTTGCAATTTTGTCTCAGTATTTTCTTATTTAGGGTTTTTTTTTTTTCATTTTACTAAGAAATGTCTTTATATAAATATAGTGTGATCGAGGTGTTGGTATAACATACTTACGTTCTTGGTTTAAGATTTCTGATTGACTTAATCTCTAGATAAGCATTTTTGTTCTTTTCAGGTAGGTTATAAAGTTCTTAAAAATTAAGCTTGCATCAACCCCACCCCCACCCCCAAATAATAATAACAATAATAATACTAATACTGATACGTTGCAGAGTGTGTAATAATTTGTAAATAACCAAGTGTGTGTTGACATGCATTGATCACTTAAATATTGTGAGACACATTTTTCACAATTTTTTTGCTAAAAATAGTTCTGTAGTTTCCCATTCATGATACATTGACTTGTTATTTATTTTTTTAAAAAAATTTAATTTCTCAATTCATGAATAAATCAAGGAAATAAAATGGTCATGAAAAAGGGTGATTTGCAGTACAGTGCAACCTCAATATAATGCAACCTTTAGTAGGGAAATATGTTCGAAATAGCAACATGGCCGTGTACAGGGTAGGCTTTAGGGGGGGGGGGGGGGGGATGTCAAGGTTTTCCTGTAATTGCTTGCTTATCTGGTGTATGTTAAAATTGCAATACACAAGAAGCTACAACGAGCAATTCTTGAGTCATCAACTATTTATCCCTCTTTTGTTTGAATTCTTTTGTGATATATAGTGGGTACAGAGTTTACATTCTGGGAAGAATTCCTCTACAAAGATCACGTTTTATTATAATATCCAGAGAAATAACGATTAAACCAGCTTTAAGAGGAATTTATGAATGGAAAATGACAAATTTCCTCAATACAAAATAAATTTGAATTTGGTGCAGGTTGTAGCCATGTAATTTTTATTCAGTTTAACATTTCACATAAACATAACTGCATATATTACCACAATGAAATTCAGTCACATTTATGTCTTTTCTTTTGTAAATCTTATTAGTAACTGCATTACTTAGTACAGTTTAGCTACAGATAGAAGACAACTTTGCTATTTAGCTATTGTTTCTCAATTGTTAACATCAGATTTGCTTCATTCAATACATTTGTAATATTTATATGTGTGTATTGTCATTGCATTGGATAGACCTCTTGTATTCCCAAATATTATTGTAAACCACTTAATTTTTCGCGGGCACTTTTTCCTCATGATATTAGCGACATGGTAACAATTGACAAAAATTAATTGTTGTGAAATTAAGGTGATTTTTTATAGTTAAATCTAATATCTAATTACTTACATTTCATTTTATTTCAAAGTGATTTGCTTTCTTTTTTTATCAACCAGGCATACATGTTGTAAGTTATTAACTGACAATACCTATAGTATTTTTACCTAAGTACTAATTAGTTCACGTGGCTTGATAATCTTATAAAGGTGTATATAAGTATATCATGTAATAGTTATTTCAAGGACACTCTTGATAAAGTATATAGAAAGATACAATTGGCAGCTTCTAAAGTCAAAAATATCAAAATTGGAATTTACAGAATATTATATCTGCACACTGTTAGTTTTGTGCATTTCTATTAGTAAACCTATGAGTCTATCTCTGTTATCATATAAATGTTTTCTCCAAAAGTTCTTGTTAATTCTAAGCTTGCTGAATTATAACATTATCATACATCATTCCCTTAAACAGATGCCCTAAATGTGAAAATTAGCTTTACTTGTAGTGATAAAATTTTTATTGGGAAGAGTAGCAGGTGAGCTACACTGGACTTATTGCTGTTTTAAACTAGGTCATCTTAAATACTTTGTTAATTATTAATTTGCTAATTATTTTGTTTTTGTTACTTGTAGGGATTTGATCCGTTAAAAGTAAAGACTGAGTTAAAAGAACTAAAGGACTTGGTTAAAAAACAAGACAAACGTATAAAGGAATTAGAAGAGAGATTATCCACATTGGAAAATTCTGATGATGAAGATGAAGAAAACAAGACAGCTGAACATGTTTAATTATGAATCAGGGTTATTGATTGTTAGAAACAGCAGCTGTCTTCATATTAGAAGTGTTTTATTCTAAAGAAATAACTCAAAATCCTAGTACTTCTTCATCCTGATTTGTTTGTCTTTAGACCAAAACTTGCTGGCTAGCATTCAGCCATTGGTGATTTTCCAGTCTTAATATAGTTTGAGAGTTTTTACAGTTTTTTTAAAGATTATAATGATTTTTTGAAATCATTAAGACCATTGATATTAATTTATTGGTTAAAATTTTTAGAAATTCTAAAAAAAATAACTCATATTTCATTCATATTTGAATTAAAATAAATCATATTTAGATGTAAAATATCTGTTGATATTTGAATTAAAATCAGATTTATGATTCGTCTATACAACCAACCCGCCTATTTGCTAATACTTAGCTATTCAGTTGATTTTCATTATCAATTTTGTTTTATAGTTAGACCAAGTAGTAGATGTCATAAGCTAAACATTGGTGCTAGCATTCATTGGTGCATATGTACATGTGTGTTGCAGCTAAAAGGTTTGTGTTGTGATCTTGTGTCCCAAATACAAAAGTGCCAAGAAACTAATGAATTTGAAGTATTTGTCTGTGTGATATATAGGAGATCTCTTGAATAATCATTTTATTTAATGTGACATTTTTACACACAAAATCATTGACACGAAAATTTGCCGCACTAGCTCCAAAATGAGATTTGTGTTACCAAGAATGATGAGAAGGAATATATGATATTAACTACATACATTGAAATCCATCTACCGGTAATCAGAACACCATTTGTGAATATCTTCTTTTTATGTTGAGACAAGAGAAAATTGTTAAGATAATTTGTTGTGCAGAGACTAATGATCAAATTCTATCCAATTAAAATTTTTAGAAATTGTAGATTATAATTATAATTTACCAGTAGTTCTGCTTCTTCAAATATGAGCTTACAAGAAGAATTGTTTTACAAGATACTGTATCATATGCATTGGAAATGGTTATAATAAACAATTAATGAACACAGACATTGCCGTGATTTTAAAATATATCTTTGTCACTGAAAAATCTTACATTTTATTGAAATTACAAGTTATCTCTGCAATTAATCCCTTTCACATCTCAGCTAGTCCATTCCTCTTGAGAACATTGTTTTTTATAGGAAATGGGGGGGGGGGGGGGGAACATTAAGTTAACTCTGATTTAGAAAAAAAAAACAAATAGAAGATTTTAGGTGTTAATTAAAATTGGTAAATGAGTCGGTTGGATAATTAATATTCAGTCGTTACATAATTAGTATGATAAAGACAATCTAACATTAAGACAGTTGCAAAATGTGAAAAGAGAGAAAATCAAAGATGGTAATTTACCTTTTTGATGCTGAGAAGGAGTCGATGTTTGATATGTTGGAATAGTATGTTTTATAGATAATTTACAAAATGTCGGTAGATCCAATAAATGGTTTTTTGTACAATATGATTTTGTAAACGTGTAATCATTTGTATATTAAAATATCTGGAATATGACTGTTGAAGTAATTTAATTCATATATATCTTATTTGTGTACAATAATTACAATATTATAATACATAATCATGGAAAATAAAATTTTTGTATTTAATTTAGAAAAACATTTCTATACATACACACTCTGGCACCCCTAAATTAACAAGTGTATTGGTCATTTGAATTCACTTGGCACTTTACATTTGTTCAAATTATTATTTATTTTCTGTTTATATCAGTATTATTTCACTTTTTTTGTTAATTTTTAGTAATTTGGTTATTCTAAATAATTTGATGGTAGTAAAAATATACCTGTATTTATTTATTTATTTGTATTTTAGTAATTATTACAGACACAGATTTTAAATGGGGAAAAAACATTACACTACAGTTCATCATAGAAAATTATAAAAATCACTCTTGTAATTTTATTTTTTTTTTTTAATTTTTTTTTTTTTTTTAAGATTTACTCAAATTTAAACCATAGTATTGGGATATGATATTGAGGGGTAAAATTTCTTGTATCATGATTTCAAGATCATGATTGTAGCTAACAGCATATTTCAAAATTTATTTGTACTTACATGTAATTCAATACCACCTGCTTTCTGCACAATCATTTTAAGCCTATTACATAATTCAACATAAACCTAAGTCTTTCTTCTTTAGATTAATTTTGCTATGCATCTTTAAAATGAATTTCAGAAATTGAGAGATGAAATTTTTAACCATTAAAAGAAATAGTTTCAAGTTCTGTGTAATTTATACTGTGTAACCTAACCAACCCAAAAAGGAAATGGACGATCTGTCTGAAATTTACTACAGTCTTGAGGCATTAATATTGTTTGTTAGATATACCTGTAAACAGTTACCTGTCTAATTTGAATAAAAATGTCATTCCCAAAGGTGTTCATTTGATTTTGATGGGTTCTACTATATTTTTGAATTTACCAGTTTAGAAATATTTCAGTTGATTAATGATGTTATATCAGTGTAACTCAATCATTATAAATTAATCTGTCATCTTCATATTTATATCATTGTAAATAAAACATTTAAAAGCATGTGTGAATTATAAAACGCTCACAGTTCATGCCAATTATGATAGACTTTGTTGTTGTAAAAATATAAAACTCTGCCTGGTTTCACTGCCTTGTGAGGTATGACATGTATCATAGCACATTGATATTTTTGGTAAAGAAATTTTGTGTTCAAAAGTTTTTGTTTGTAGGCTTAGGTGCTTGTAGCCTTGTAAAAAACTTGATTTTTGAAAACTAAGCAGTTTTATTTTCTCCATTTAAATTTTTTTAAAAAAATGAATTCAATAGTTTTGATCACAAGTGAGATTTTCAGTCGACATTTTGGAAAATGCAGCAAATAGTCTGATTTATTAGCAGTTAGTGAGAACAAAACTATTTAGATGGGTTTCTTTTCAGAAAAAATGCAGCACCTTATCTAAGATACAATAAGAAGCCTTGCACAATAAAACGGATGTATCTATCCTTGTGCAAAGTAATTGTTAAAATATTTCTACATTTCAATAAATAAATTATGCAATAATTTGGTTAATTTTTTTGTTATGTGGCATTTTCTTTGTTATTAGTAGTATTTATTTCTAGATTTTTTTGTTTTAGTAGATATAATTATATTATAAATAAATGCAAGTAGACATTATTTTCTGTTAAAAAAAGATACTTGTAAAGTTGTTAGTCTTCATTAGTCTACAGCAAAGTAAGTGTTACTGCATGTGTAGGCATTTATGTGGCATTCAAAAATAAGGGTGAAAGATATAAACATAGGAGAAGAATCATAAGTGCTATTTAGACTGTTTTTATTTAGCAATTCTAAAATTACGTGAAATTATTAACATAAGTTAGATATTTGATAACATGACTAATTCACTTTTAACTTATTTTACTGAATAAAGTCACTTAAGTAGATTTAGAAGCAATATCACATTGAAAAAAAAAAATTGAAAAAAATCAAAATATTGCCCAAGTTCATATAAAAATACCTTTGTCGTTACATAGAAACCAAATAGAACAAATCATTGTCATAATTATTATTATTATTATTATTTTAAATCATAGTGTCTCATTATTACTGGGATGTGTTTCTTTGCCCTCTGCTTCAGATTGACGCATTGAAACCTGTTGCACAGTCAAAGATGCTTCATTAAATGCTGTTAGTAGGAAAGTAAGGCATAACATTTGATGTGGTCATCTACCACTGGGTTAAAACTGGATGAAATAGTTAGGAGTTCATGATGCTTGCATGTATATGTACTTAGTAGTTTCCAAATAAATACATCTCTAGTTATATGCAATTTACATGTAGTCGGTTCCTAATTTCACAACTTAACTCAAATTTAGAATTTACATGTCTCAAAAAATAAAAAGGAAATTTTTGAGTCATGACAGCTTGAATGATTGTTGGTTTTGACATTAAGCACATACATAATTCATTCATTCAGTATAAGTCCCAGAGATAGTAATTCTTTAATTTGAGTTTGATTTGGAAATTAGGGGCCAGATTTTTTTTTTCAATGAACATTAGTAAGCATTAATTTTTTTTTTCCAAATAAACTACTTCACAATAAACAATATAATATACAAACAAATATGTGTAAAAAAATTGTTATTATTATTATTATTATTATATTTTTTGTTTAATTATATATACATGTATATATACATACATATTATTATCATTATACATATATTTAATTATTTGCTACAAGTATTTGCTTCAAGAGCTAAGTTATATTAATTTTGTAAAATTGCAGCTTAATATATATATAAATCACTAGCCAAAGTGCTGTAGGACCATAGTGATATTGATATAGATTGGTATGCAATAGTCAGATAGTACACAAAAGTGTGTAAATGTGTGAACTTATTAGAATGATGCAAGTACTGGCAAAGTCAAACATATTTTGAGACAAGCTCAATGTTGTGCTTTTTGTAAAGATCTTTGATTTAAAATTAAATGATAAATCAGTTATATAAATTATATGTAATTTGATTTTCTTAGCAGAAGATAAAATAAGTGACTTATCTGAAACTTAACTGTTTTTCCAAAGTTTTGAATCTGAAGCTTAAGTGTTTTTCCAAAGCTTTGAATCTGAAGCTTAAGTGTTTTTCCCAAGTTACGACACACATAAAGGAATAAAGTAAAGAAAATTTAAAGCATGTTTCTGATCGTTTCATGAGAGAAAAAAGACATATTTGAAAGAATGAAATAATGAAAAGTTTTAAGCATGCTTTAGAATATTTGATAAGAAATCAAATAAGAAACTAAAGTTTTTTCACTGAACTTGCCAAAAAGATAATGACTATTTTTAATGATTTTACATGTCAGTATTACTTTATACTAAAAAATTGTTCAAGGAGTCTGTACACGATAAATTGCTTCCACTCTGATAAGAATCACATGGTTTCGTTTTTGTATTTTTCTGCATGTTGTTGATTTTTCTTGTTTTATTGTTTTATTAAAGATACAGTATGTATATTAGAGCATGGTTATTATTTTTTCTGTTCCCTTTATGTACACTACAAAGAGGTTATTTTTTTGTTTATTTTCTGTACACCAAACTGTACAGTGTACAGCTTATTTTGATAAAACTTTTGTACAATGTACAACACAACAGTAATTAATGTTTTTTGTATCATGTAGCTGTCGCTGTACTTTGTAAATTTTACAGAAATAATGATAACTTATTTTGATAAGTTTTTGTGAACTGTACATTTTAGGACAGGCCATTTGTTTGTTGTACACTTATTGTACATATCAGGTGGGCCAACGTCAACATCGTTCGTATATATGTATATTTTGTCATGTACATTTTTGTTACAACATTTGACATATTTTCTGTTATGTAGTCATAGCAATTCCATGGCTGTTGTTTAAATATTGACCTTTCACTGGTATTTAGTATCACTTTCAACTTAAAATTGTCTCATCTTTATTGTATATCTGCATATATTTAGCATTTATATAAAGGGGTGTTTAAACAATATTATTAGACCTTTTTTATGCACAATTCTGTTTATTTTATTGTAATTAAGTCAGCCTGTCTGTCTGACTACCGTCATGTATGATTGTCCCTGTCTGTAGATACATTTGCAGGGCATAGATAACTAGCTGCTGATTTAGAGGATTTTCACGAAATGTCACATACATGATCTCCATGATCCAAAACTTTTATGTCATGACCTTGAAAATTGAAGCTGGAAGTGCCTGGAATATTTTTTAGTGTATGGATTTGTAAGACTATTATATATATCTTTTAACAATATATATTTACTTTTAGTTTATTAGATATGTTAAATATATAGGGGTAAAATATCTTCAATATTTAAAATCAAGATTTTTGAAAAATTGCCATTTCAGTTTTCAAATCAAATAAGTACCATATATTTGGAGTTAAAATCAAGTCCTGTTAAGCAACATTAGTTGAGTAATATATGTACAATGTACTTGAAAGCATGGATGAATATATAGATCACATTTTATGTATGTTCAAAAATCACAGTTTTAGGGTCATGGATATTAGTCCCTTGTCAGATAATGCTAGTTAGAATTTCAATGAAACGTATGTTTATGCTCCTTGCATACTTTAGTTCACCTTGGCAGAATTTTGGGAATAATTAGAGAATCAATTTTAGAAAGTTTACACACACCATTTCCAGCCTGAATAAAAAAAATAAGTTTTTCGTTTCATGATACAATATTCTTTTTTAAAGGGGGGATTTTCTCCAGTTTAACACAATATTGTAGGTATACAAGTTCTAAATGTGCCAAAGACATGACAAGTTGACAGTGATACTAAGTGTCTGTTATGTGAGGGGTTATGTCTGGTGTGTAATGCTGTATAGAAAACTGCTCTGTGTATTTATGGCAATGAGCATTTGTTTACATGTACATAAATGAAATAGATTGCATTCCATTTTACTGTTTCATAGAATTCTCTACCAGTCCTGCTGGAAGTGCCTGGATTATTTTTTGAGTGTATGGATTTGTATGACTATTATATACATCTTTTAACAATATATATTTACTTTTAAATTATTATATATGTTAAATATATAGGGGTAAAATATCTTCAATATTTAAAATCAAGATTTTTGAAAAATTGCCATTTCAGTTTTCAAATCAAATAAGTACCATATATTTGGAGTTAAAATGTAATCCTGTAACTCACATAATAATGTAATGATTAATACATGTACTTTAAATCATGGATGAATGGACATGTATATATACACACATACATACATTCAGTTTTACATTTTAGTGCTGATATTTGTTATGAAATACAAACTTTACTTTTTATGTCAGAAACTTGTTTTCAAAATAAAAATATAAAAAAGTTAAAAATATTTTTCTTTCTAATGGTAAATAATATTTTTAACATATACATTTTTGGTAAAAAATTTTCCTCTTAATTTTACATGATTATTATATATAACAGTATACAATTTGCATGCATTAAATGCTACATTCCTCCAAAATATGGAAGAGTGTATAACTCAGGTCAAGGTGAATATATAGGACATGTTGGTTGAGTCTATTACTCAGGTCTTGGGTCAGTATATAGGACAGGTTATTGAGTTAATTCATCATCATTTGTAATCAATGTGTTGCTTCTTTGTAATATTTTAATTGTTGTTTTGTATTGTTTTTTGCTTAAATGATAGAACTAGGGAAAAAATTGAACAGGCAGTTTTAACTTTTTCAAAAATACCAAATTTACCAATTGTTAACATCAGTGCATCTTGTGATACACCATAAATTTTACATGGAACAATGGGGGCGATAATACTATCGAGTTACGGCCCCTGATCTGCTAGAGGGCTACTATTTCCATTGAATACCACACCACATAAACTGACATTTTCTCATGAAAATGACCTTTAGATCACAATCAGTCTGTTTAGTTTATCAAGCTATATCATATTAAAGAATCATGTATTAGTTACGGAAATCATGAGTGATTTTACAAAATCAGGAGTTATTTACTATGTAAATTGGATCAATATTATCTAAATTGTTTTATAAATACATGTACCACCAAGATTTGGCATACCAAGTCCGAGACTTAGTAACTGTTAAAAGTGCCATAATTACAATTTGTAGCGAGGAGTCTGAACAATTATGATGCTGCTGTGTTATATATATATATCCTTTTTTGAAAGAGTTCATTATTTTTCAATTTATTTTAAGTACACGTCTACATTTTTTAAAAGCTATATTTTTTATTAGATGCTAACAAAATATATTGAATTAAATACTGACATTTGTGCATCATCTTGATAAAATTTGAAAAGTACACTCTTCACATCATCTTGAATTAATGATTTTTTTTTACTTTTTATTCTTAAATAAGTAAGTCATATGCCTTAATTTTTACTTTTAAATTTTTCTTCTCATTAAAATCAAAGTCATAAGAAGTGTTAATGTTTGAATTTTTTTTTGACCAGGGAAAATATCAAATTCGTTTACAAATATCTTGGTGTGGTAAGTGTTATTTGCTGTAGAATGTTTTATTTTGTTCCGTAAACGTGGTTACTGCTGTTTAAACTAACAAGACCATAAAAACTAACACATGTAAAATTATTTGTTTATAATGTAAACAGTGAACTGTTGAAAAACTCTTGTTTATTCTCAACAACATGGCTGTAACAGGTATTTATAATTTTTCTATCAAAATGTGAAAATCGAAGATAAGAACAAATTGTTTCAGTTTCTGACACTGTATTTTTGTTTAAAGCTTTCAATATAAATTGACTTAATGGCTTAATCTTTGTAATCTTTTTATTATTATTAATATATAATGAAATGAAATTAAATAAAAATAATATAATTTTATAATGTTTTCTATGTTATTATTAAATATTTGATTCCTTAGCAGCATTGTTACTTAATATTTCCTAAACTACAGTAGCTAGCTTTGTATGTGGGAGGTCAGGGTTTGAACCCCAGCTGGATCTTAGAAAGACTTAAAATTTGGTAGTTACTGTTCTTTCTCCAAGCACTGGGCATTTAGAAATGAAAGTCACAGGGTCCTTAATAGGATTCCTTAAAGCTGATGCCCCATGTCTTAGCAGGCATGGCATGCCAAAGAACTCTCCCTGTACATTGCTCTTAGTTCACTGCAAAAGAAAACAATTTTGCCTCTTCACATAAAGCTGATGACATGGTGATATAAAGCTGATGACATGATGATATAAAGTTGATGACGTGATGATATAGAGTTGATGATGTGATGATATAAGTAAAATAATCTTGACTGGAGCATAAAACCCCGTCAAATCAAATCCCCTAATATTTCCAGAATTCATGGATACAGAATAAACATTGTTTGGCTTCAATCATGTTTGTGTGTATGTTTGAATTGCTATTGGAATATGCTTTTTGGTAAACTATCAGAATAACAACAAATTATTTTATGGAAATAAAATTGATGTTTTATTTTGCTATGTAGCAAAATGTCTGCTTCTTTCATTTTTTAATGACTTCCTTTTTTTTGCAATTCAATATTTGATTTTTTTTAAATTAACATCAGTAAAGAAGACTTGTGAGTGATGTCAATATGTATCCATATAGTGTACTGCATATTTATGTTTGTTATCCATGATAACATAATGTCAGAGGCCAGTAACAGAAAAGGTCTGACCAATCAATTTTGTTTTAACAAAGAAGGTCTGAATTATGATTACTAGTATATCATATAGTTATAAGTGATCCACAGAACAAGTACTCTATGTTCAAAATCCAAAAAAGATTTTGTAAGGAAAAGGTACTGTATACAGAAGTAGATATATTTGCTTGTATAAGCAAGTGCCCTTTTAGAATATTCACAATTAAACAAATCTTAGGTAAGATGGTTAATTTTCCTGGCATTGTGTAGGAATCATTCTCATTTTAGCAGATTTTACTTTATTACTCAAAATTGCATGTTTCAAAAAAAGAAGGAAAGAATCACTTCATTCAAATTTCATAATGAATTTACAAGAATTATTTTATAGATCTCTTGGCAATAAAATTTAAATTTTGATAAGTTACCATTCTTATATGTATATATCAACAAAAGTCCATAAATACTATTTATGAGCTTCTGTTATCAATAATCTCATAACAATAAATTTCTGCCTGTAAAGATTAATGTTAAAATAAGTAATAAATGGATATATTCAGTAGGTGATATGGCTATATTGTCTGGGTGGTGTGAAATCCATACATTTGCAAATAATGTAATGCATCATTTTCATTAGCTTTGCTATAATATATGCTGTAAAATAAATCTGACGGGGTTATAATATCTCTCTCTCTCTCTCTCTCTCTCCTCTCTCCTCTCTCTCTCTCTCTCTCTCTCTCTCTCTCTCATACACACACAACACAAACACATACACGATATATATATATATATAGAGAGAGAGAGAGAGAGAGAGAGAGCATGTTGGACAGTTGGTTAACTGTTTGATAAAGGCTTTTACTATTGTGAAGAAACTGTGACCACTAATTTAAGATTAGTGGAATGGCATGGTTCGTCTTAAAGTGCTTGAACAGCACCACTGGGTACTATAGTATTTGGTGTAGTCCGGATTTCTTCTGGCCCTAACAAAAACTTACAAAACGGTGAAATACGATAAATTAAACAGAGAACTTTATTGAATTTTTCATTTGTGACTTAGTAAGGGATACATAACACCATTGCGAATGCATTTGGATATTAATAACGGACAATAAATACAATTTGTCAGGTTTCCCGTTCAATTCATTGGAGTCCCTATACATCCGTGCGCACGCTCCAAGTTCCTAACAATCATCGTTTAACCAGCGATATTTTAAATGTCGCTGCTTAAACATTGATCAACCCGTTCGAGGATTCCGTTTATTTACAGCTAATAGGAATGGAATTTTGGAATATGTATCTCATGGATCGTGATAAAAAGTTATTTATTTTAAATATATATATATATATATATATATATTTAAAAAATCAAAAAAAATTCAGTAGAAAATTGAAAAGCTTATGCAATTATGCAGCTTTAATATATTTTTTAAATCATTATCATCCATTACTGAAATGTTATCTAATTACATTGTAATGTACCAACTCCGAATTTCTTTAATGTATAAATATAAACTTTTTTCACAGCGACATGTAAAACAATATTTTCTGTAAATATATTATGTGAAGCAGCAGGGTGCCGTTTAAATTGTCATTCTTTTTATTTTCGCGCCACAAAGTGTTAAAACGAAAGATGACTCGGGTTAAAATATCCTTTCGGTAGTCCTCGGGTGTTTCGATTATTATAATGTATTCATCGACCTTGATCTTTCAACAGTACAACGTATGAATCTTGATTCGGTCGGTGACTGATGAGAAGTTGAACATCTGAGCAAACACGCCATGGAGAGAGACAGAAGGACGTCCATGCAAGCGACTTTCACTGATTGGGAAGATCTGGATAAAGAATATGTACAACTCCAGGTACAGTTGTAGTTTACACGTCACGAGAAAATAAATTAAAACGACAAACAGCATGGACCCGGCTCCACAACCGGCCTATTTTATTTTTTTTTAAATTCAATTCGTCAGATATTTTACTCGTTGACCTCGAATATTTTTTTTTGAAATAATAGTTGATATACGAAAAATTTATTGCTGTTGCAAATGCGTGTAAATGATGCAGAATCTCTCTCTCTCTCTCTCTCTCTCTCTCTCTCTCTCTCTCTCTCTCTCTCTCTCTCTCTCTCTCTCTCTCTCTCTTGCTCTCTCACACACACACACACACACAGTCAGTTTGCACTGGGGTTAACGGGACCATTCTCCTCTTTCTTTTTTAACCAATTTATTTGAAAAGATCTCATCAGTTGTATACCCCCATCCATTAAATTCAATGCAACATTTTTGATAAAAAAATTGTTATGTGCATCTGAAATTACCATAGAATATTTCTGAAGAAAGAAAACTTGCTGCTATTGGGGCTTTAGATGTGAAAAAATGATGTTTGTATCAGAAGTGATGTTTTTGGTGATGATTTACAGCACATGCCCAAAAGAATCCACCATTTGCCTTCTTTTTTTTCTTTTTTCTTTATACCCTTAGCAACAACAATCACTTTTCTAAGGAAATATTCTAACCTCTGGCACTCCTAGATACTAAGTATTGCTGCCTAGTATTGCAACTACTCTGTTGATAACTGAAAACATGGTAACTTAAAGATCTTGTCTACGATATTTCATTGTGTCCCACCGGAAATTTTGAGCATTGATGTAACATTGATCGTTTTCCTATAGTCTCCATAGGCAAAAAAAATTGGTAGGGTCTGTTCTTTCACCATGCACTCGGCATTTAGAAATGGAAGTCACAGGGTCCTTTGTATGAAATCTTAAATGTCACAGAAGGTGTGGCATGTTAAAGGGCCCTCCCTGCACATTAACCTAAGCACCCTGCCACTTCACCTATAGCTGGTGACGTCTCGATATAAGTGAAATATTCTTGAATGGGATGTAAAACCCCATTATATCATTCAATCAATCCATAAGCAAAACACGCAGTTCTCCTTTGGACCATCTGTATTTGGTTGTGTCCCTTTGTGTGATTGGATCCCAAACAACACATGGATACTCCATTAATGGTTTGACCATGATCCTGAAACACTGCTCCTTGATCTTGCTTGGACAAGTAATGGCAGAGAAAGACTGGTGTTTTTTTGCCTTCTTTGCTATATTATCTATATGGTCTCCAGGTGAGGTTAGTACTGTTGTTGAGTTCAAAGTACTTTGCTGTTTTCATAGAGGCTAAGGAAACTCCATATGTGGTATATTTGCAGATGTGCAGTTTCTGTTTTTTGGCGACTCTCAATACTTCACACTTGTCTGCATTGAAGCTCATATGAACATTTTTCATAATTCACTTTTACAAACATAGTGACTTGAACAATAGGTGGTCAGAGGCACTGTGCTACATTTGTAGGCACTTTTAAGTATTTGGTCCTAAAGTCATACTTGTCTGTATGTGTAAACAATCTTGTTAATTTGATTTTTCAGTTGGACCATGAACAATATAAAAAGAAGTTAGAAGAACTTTTGTTGTGTCAGAAGAAATGTCTAAATGGAATCGCTCACCATAGATACAGGATAAAGAGGATACAGGATACACTTAAAAAGTTGGTAACAATATGCAACAACCATGTGATACACACACACACATGCACAAACACTTGCACATGCACAGGCATGTACACACACATACACAAAGGATAAAGAGGATTCGAGAAACACTTAAAAAGTTGTTAACAATAAATAACAGCCATGTGATGCACGCACACGCACGCACGCGCACACACACACACACACACACACACACACACACACACACACACACACACACACACACACACACACATATGTAACAGAAAAAGAACATAGTCCACTTGTAACAATGTCAGAGGCATAGTGCCATATTTGTTAAACTTATAAATGACTATATAAAAATCTGGAAAACTATTACTGTCATCATGGTTCCTGTCTAAAATGTACAATGATTTTGGTGCATTTTTAAGGGCGGTTATTGTAAACTACATGTTTCATGAAGTATGTTGTCTTCTGATAATTCCTTGTTCAAGGATTAAGTGACAATTTACTATAGGCATGTCACAAATTTTGGACATAACCTCAGGCCCATGGACCTCTTACTTCATAATGTGAAATGTCTAAATCTATAATGTTACAGAGTTGGCATCACAGATGATCCAGAATTTGAAGCAGAGATAAAAGAATTGAACCAAAGATTGCCAACCGAAAGAATGAGTTCAGAGAAATGGAAGACATTCTGCCTCACAAAAATGGGTAAAACAACTTCTGCAATCAATAGTTATTTGCATCACACCTCTTAATAAAACATTGTTATTATTGTCTAATGTCCATACAAAGTCAAGCCCCAGTTGTTCAAAATGACACCTTGAAAATCTAATAAAAAAAAGAAAAAAAAAAATGAAGAAAATAATCAGATCTTACTAGATTTCAGTTCAGAATAATTCAAATTGAAGAATGATTGTGAATCTTGGTTAATTGATTGATTGTTTTAATGGGGTTTTATGCCCCAGTCAGGAATATTTCACCTTTATGGAGACTTTACCAGCTATACTATAGCTATAATAGATTAAGTGATAGAAATTTTGACGTTTGCTTTGTGCATGGAGGGTTCTTTAGCATGCCACACCTGTCGACATAGAGCATTGGTGTTTATGGTCTCCTCTGAAGGACCCAGTGACTCAGATGAAAGATACCTGTCTTTGATTTTATTTTGTTTTTGCAGAATTTACTTAAGTATCATCCTAGGACAAGTAAATGTGTCATTACTAAACAAAGCTGACAAGTAAGTATAGCGTATACATATCATATACATGTACTATAAAGTTCAATCTAGAATATAATGTATATAATGTGTTTTTATTATTTTGTGTGACAGTTCAATCTAGAAAAATGTGATATACCAGAATGGAAGTATCTCATTTGAGTTGTTTATTTTACATACAAATTTAATACCTTGTTACCAGACTTGCAAGGGATTGAGGTTCAAGATCCCCCTTCTCTTTCTCTCTCTCCCCTCATTTGAGCCGTAAAATTTCATTAGCACACACGAACGCACAGAGTGGAGTGAAGTAATGATGTTTTACTCCCCAGTCAAGATTCTTTCACTAATTTTGAGATGGTCAGTTATGAGATTGTGGAAGAAACTGGTGTGCCCAGAGAAAACTGTCGACCTTTGGCAAGTGAACTGGCAAATTTTCTAACACTAGGATCTGTCCCAACTCCAAGTGGGATTCAAACTCAGGGGGTGAGAGGCGCTGTAAACCGTAAGTGCACTAACACACACAGAGAGAGAGAGAGAGAGATATTGAGAAAAGACAATTATATTGAATGTTTATGATGTTGTACAGTATCATCATAATATGAACAAGAATTTTGTTTCATTCTCTTTTGTAGATATGAATACAAGCATGACTATGAGAGGTTTAAAGTAATAGTTAGTTACATAACATTGACTCTTTCCTTGGTTATGTTGGTTATGCGGGGATACAGGTAAACTTTCTTATGTTTGTTTGTCAGTTATCACTTTCAGGGCTAGCCCTGGAATCTTTTTTGGTTTCGCCAACCCATCTTCTGCAACAATGTACATGTCGCCAGTCTGAAAATATTTTTCGCCAATATGCAACACAAACAATAAGTGATGCTTAAAATTTCTTACTTATATGATCAATGTAGAACTGAAGGAAGTGTGACATGATATCTAAATAGGGGTCAAATCAGGCATATAGGTAGCATTTCAACCAGAGTGCAAATTACCTAGATCTGTACAACCCTGTAGTGTTTGCAATTCTAGTAAAGAATTACATTTTTATGTAGACACTGTTTCCTTTGATAACCAATAAACAGATCGCATGGCACAAAATATAGTTTTTGCCTTGTAATAAGTTTGAACTGATTGTTCAAAAGTAGTTTGCAAGTCAGTGTCAACAATTTTTTATGATCTGAAGATGATCGGTGTCGTATAAGTGTTGAAGTAAGATAGTTAGTGCATGATCCAGAGGTAAAACTGTTTATCTTGCCCGTCTAAATGCAAAATTTACATGCCATAAAACCAGTTTCGTTATCAAATGACAACCAAAAAACTATCATCATTCAAACAGATATGTTTCACATCAGATTAGGAGTCGGACGGTTTTGTATGTCTGTTCCATTATAACATATGAGGTACCCAGGGAAGGCACTTTTGATTTTGGGTAACCACCCATAGAAGAGATTTACAAATTCTTATGACCACCCATATATGCAATTTTCTGCAATTTACAGCCCCCCATAGAATTTATTTTTTTTTTTAATCAAAAGATTTTATTTATCCCAAAACTCTAACATCCTCATATGGCATAAATGGATGTATTAACTTAAAACTTCATCTGCAGACATTCGTGCCATCTTTATGCAAGTTCCTCGGATGTTTTTTTTCGCTACAGCTTAATATCGGAATGTTATTGCACAAAATACCATTAGTCGTTATCGGTGTCAGTAGCGAATACAGAACAAAACTAAAAACAAGGGCAGCTACTCATACTTTCGATTATCAGGTCTATTCATCCTAAAAAATACTTTGCCCCTGTTCACATTTTATCCTGGATTCATTCGCCCTACTTTTAATATGGTTTTATTCCGTTATCAATAAGTTGATTTTTTAAGGCGTATCTTATTTTAAAATGCAGAGATGACTTCAAACTATTATCCTTTACAATCAGTTATTTTCTGATGAAAATCTCTTTAGGACAAACAGATCTAAGGTGAACATACTCGGGGCCGGCGAAAGTATATCCAAGGCAAATTGACACAGATTTCGTCCATTCGGAAATGACTGTTTTACTACGATATGGAACACTAGAAATTACCAAAATTTTAACGATAAAAACTACCGGCGAACCCATAGACTTATATTTAACGTTTTTGGAGCGATTACATTAGACCAACCACCCATAGATGTGTTTTATGTCCAACACAACATACGATAGATTTGTTTTTCCATTCTGACCAACCTGGCATATATTTTTATTAAATTGCCTTCCCCGGGTGCCTTATATGTTTTAATGGAACAGCCCTAAGATATTTAGACATATAAATATACTTTTATAGAGCTTGTTGTGCCTTGTAATAGCCTGCATCCAGAGCCTCTTGGTGCACTCGCCCAGTCACACTGTCCTGTAGGTACTCTGTTATTATGACGAGTGCCAATGACAATGAAGAAGTATCTAAAATTTTAAAGTCTTCTAAATAGTATTAATATTTTAGTAGTGATCTTTAATAAATATTGCATTGTGTAAGTATTATAAAGTGTCATGAGTATCGCTTGCATTTAAGTTCAATATGTCATAATAGAAAAACTTAAATGTTTGTATTTGTATGAATTTTAAGCTCACCTCACCTTCAATCCATATTGATGAATACAGTATGTCCTTGTTTCACATACATGTATAAGCAAAAAAAAAAAAAAAAAAAAAAAAAAAAACATTGCAGAACAATTTGTCCAGACAAGCTGTAGCCTATGAAAACATGGTCTAGATAAGGGAGTCAGTAGGGCTTGAAAACTTTGTCTAATTAGTTTAAATGATTAAGGAATGATATGAAGGATACCATCAATATCATTTTTAGACAGTAATTCTAAGCCATTGTTTCTGTTTGTAATAGATGGGTAGATGCAGTTCTTCATTTCTTGTTTGTATGGTACTATTGCACTCTTACTATCAGAGAAAATATTTTAATAGTAAATGGATCAAGGTAAGTTCTATATATCTGTATTTCCATAGAAATAATGACCAGTATTACTAAGGACCCAAAACAAATATCCTGCTTCAGGACCATACATTGAAACTTTGAGAAAAGGAAAGAATGGAGTGGAGTAATGGTGTTTTACACCCCAGTCAAGAATCTTTCACTTATTTCGAGGCGGTCAGTTCTGGGATGGTGGAGGAAACCGGAGTGCCTGGAGAAAACCACCCACCTTCAGCAAGTGAACTGACAAACTTCTCACACTAGGATCTGCCCCGAGTGGAATTTTAACCCAGGCTGTGAGAGGCACTGTGATCCGTAAGCGTGTGCTTTAGACCACTCGGCCGAGAAAAGGAAAGAGAAAAAGAGGATTGAACTAGTTTTTTAGCTTTGGATTTTTGATTCCAACTAAAAGACCAAAAATAATAATTTTTTGGAGCTCTGGACTCATTAATAACTTTCCCTAGCATAATAATCTTTTATATGCTATCATCCCTACTATGAAATTATTTTAATTGATTCATAATTATAAATTCATCCTGCTATGATTTATTAAAAATTTCTTAAAAAGCTCCATAAATAAAGTTACATGTTAGTTCTGTAAATTATTTAACTATGATGTGAAAAAAATATTTATCTTGTACTTTGAACTTCTTTGTAACCGAGTTGTGTTGACAGTGACTAATGCTGAACAATGATGTGAAAAAAAAAATTTATCTTGCACTTAGAACTTCATTGTAACCGAGTTGTGTTGATGGTGACTAATGCTGAACAATATTAAAAATAAATCAGTTCAAGAAATGAACGGATGGGAAAATTTAAGATTTTTAGTACATCGCTATTAAGAATGAAATTTAAAAAATTAATTTTTTTTAAAAATTTTATATTCTATTAATTTTTTTTTAAAAATGTATTTTCTTTTAATTTATTTTTAAAAATTTATTTTCTTTTAATTTATTTTTGAAAATTTATTTTCTTTTAATTTATTTAAAAAAAATTATTTTCTTTTAATTTATTAAAAAAAAAATTATTGTCTTTTAATATATATCTGTGTACAATAGGAGTTTAATATACAGTATCTTGTTAATTATTACTTTTGTCTACATTGAAGGATTAAGGGATGGTGGGTGACACATCACTTTATATCTACTGTATGTGCAGGAATTACATTAATCTGGTAAGTACCAGTATATTACATTTAGTTAATACACGTTTAAAGATTTGAAGCACCGTTGGAAGTACATAAAACTGCATCATTTTATAAATTTAAAAGAAACAAACAGCTTTCATAAAACATTTTAACAATAAAGGGGGGGGGGGCCTTGGGCCTTGGTTAAAATTATTTTCATTAATTAAATGGTTTTCACTAACCCATAGAAATTTATGATTATACAGTAGTACTGGTTTAATGATATAACTTTAAAAAGTGCATTACAACGTGTTGATTCTATGGTAAGATATCCTGGAAATAGGTTATGTTGTATTACGGAACTGTTATAATTTTGTTTATTTTTCAGGCCAGATGGATATACATATCAAGCATTTAGAACACAAGGAACTATATTCTCTTTATATCTAAGTAAGTTTTTAAGCTAAGTTATTTTTCCTTCATCAGAAATGATGAGCAGTCTCATTGAAAACTCAAAATTATTTTTTGTTATGAATGTTTCATCATTTGATTTTAGAAACATACATGTCTGTATATAGGGCATCTTAGGTGAGTATTCTTCCCATGACAATTTCAAAGTGACATCCCTAGAAATAAGACAGATTTTTTATATAAATCTCCTACATAAAGATATCATTTAAAAAAATCATTTTTATTGAAATTGAAGATATTTGTTCATAAATAATAAAAAAAAAAAAGGTCTAAAATGTTGTTAAATATACACAAAGCGATTCTACAAATCTGTAAACCTATCAGAACAACAAAGTATGTATGACAGTAAGTTTATAGTTGATGGCGTGTAATTTTTTAAAACTTTATTTTTATTTTACAAAATTGAAATTTATTGTCTTTTTTGTGTTATAAGAAGGCTTGTTTTGTTTTCTGTAGGTTGTATGTATGTACTGCAGTTCTTCTACCAAAGAGGTTCGTTGTATCGTCTACGTGCACTAGGTCAAGGTCATGAAATGGATTTAACTGTTGGTAAGTTTACAACAAATGCTCACATACATGTAAAAAATGGATTTGTCTTTACAGAAAGTTTAACTGAAATAACTGAAATAACTTGATATGATTTTGAAAAGAAAAGTATTTGAGACACATGCATTACCATGGGAATCTCCTTTTTTTTTTTCTTACATGATGTTCAGTCAACCTCGCTTTATAAAATCCTTTTAAAAACCATTAATATGAAAACTTTTTTAGTTTCGATTGATTTGAAAAGTTTTGCTGATTAAAATACATTGTATTTTATTATTGTATCTCTGAATTCATTTGAATTTGTTGGCTATGGTAAAAGGATTATAGGATAATGATATTGGTAAAGTAAATCAACTTTATTCATGTGTGAATTTGGTGACTTTTGAATTGGTAGTGGTGTCATCTAAAACCACAGAAATAGGATAAAACACTTAAATAATTGACTTCACAGTATGCTAAATGTTTTTAATTTGTTGTTTTTAGTAATCAGTTCATTCTGTAAGTGTACATGTACATTATATAATTATTTGTTTATTTAAGAGGGATTTATGTCCTGGATGTGGCGTGGACTTGCTTTCTTGTTGCCATTCCTATTCGTTGGTTATGTAAGTATTTTTACTAGTTTTCAGAAGAACAATGTAGTATTTGTAATGGTGTTTAAAGCCCCAGTCAAGATTCTTTCACTTATGTGGAAGGAGTCAATTCTTGGATGCTGAAGAAACACTGAAGTACATGGAGAAAACCACCAACCATTGGCAAGGGAACTGACAAACTTTCTTACACTAGAATTTGCCCCAGCAAAATTCGAACCAAGGAGGAAAGGGGCACTGTGATCTGTAAGAGCACACTTGGTAAGGAGCACTGTGATCTGTAAGTGCACACTTGGTAAGGAGCACTGTGATCTGTAAGTGTACACTTGGTAAGGAGCACTGTGATCTGTTAGTGCACACTTGGTAGGGAGCACTGTGATCTGTAAGTGCACACTTGGTAAGGAGCACTGTGACCTGTAAGTGCACACTTGGTAAGGGGCACTATGATCTGTAAGTGCACACTTGGCAAGGAGCAATGTGATCTGTAAGTGCACACTTGGTAATGAGTACTGTGATCTGTAAGTGCACACTTGGTAATGAGCACTGTGATCTGTAAGTGCACACTTGGTAGGGAGCACTGTGATCTGTAGGTGCACACTTGGGAAGGAGCACTGTGATCTGTAAGTGCACACTTGGTAAGGAGCACTATGATCTGTAAGTGCACACTTGTTAAGGAGCACTGTGATCTGTAAGTGCACACTTGGTAGGGGGCACTGTGATCTGTAAGTGCACACTTGGTAATGAGCACTGTGATCTGTAAGTGCACACTTGGTAAGGAGCACTGTGACCTGTAAGTGCACACTTAGTAAGGACAATGTGATCTGTAAGTGCACACTTGGTAAGTAGCACTGTGATCTGTAAGTGCACACTTGGTAATAAGCACTGTGATCTGTAAGTGCGCACTTGGTAGGGAGCACTGTGATCTGTAAGTGCACACTTGGTAAGGAGCACTGTGATCTGTAAGTGCACACTTGGTGAGGGGCACTGTGATCTGTAAGAGCACACTTGGTAAGGAGCACTGTGATCTGTAAGTGCACACTTGGTAAGGAGCACTGTGATCTGTAAGTGCGCACTTGGTAGGGAGCACTGTGATCTGTTAGTGCACACTTGGTAAGGAGCACTGCGATCTGTAAGTGCACACTTGGTGAGGGGCACTGTGATCTGTAAGAGCACACTTGGTAAGGTGACCTGTAAGTGCACACTTGTTAAGGAGCACTGAGATCTGTAAGTGCACACTTGGTAAGGAGCACTGTGATCTGTAAGTGCACACTTGGTAAGATGACCTGTAAGTGCACACTTGGTAAGGGGCACTGTGACTGTAAGTGTGCACTTGGTAGGGAGCACTGTGATATGTAAGTGCACATTTGGTAAGGAGCACTGTGATCTGTAAGTGCACACTTGTTGAGGGGCACTGTGATCTGTAAGAGCACACTTGGTAAGGTGACCTGTAAGTGCACACTTGGTAAGGAGCACTGTGATCTGTAAGTGCACACTTGGTAAGGTGACCTGTAAGTGCACACTTGGTAAGGGGCACTGTGATCTGTAAGTGCACACTTGGTAAGAAGCACTGTGATATGTAAGTGCACACTTGGTAGGGAGCAATGGGATCTGTAAGTGCACAGCTGAAAGCTCAGATGAGCTATTGCTATCCATCTTCGTCCGTCGTGCGTCGTTCGTCGTCCGTCGTGCGTAAATTTTTTACATTTTAATCTTCTTCTCCAAAACCACTGGGCCAAATTAAATGAAACTTGGTAACCATCATGCCTGGGTGAAGCCCTTTCAGATTTGCATAAATAAAGGAGTTATGTCCCCTTGGGGCCCCATGAGGGGGGAAATAGTGAAAAACTTTAAAAATCTTCTCCTCTGAATCTACAAGAGATAAACCTTAGTTATTTCATTTATAACATCCTTAGGTCATCTATTTTCAGATTTGCACAAATGGTAGCCATGGGGCTCAAAATGGGGAAATCGTAAGGCACTGAGTAGGGAAATTGCTAAAAATTACATAAATGTCACTATATCTTTAAAACTATTAACTTTTTGTATAGGCATGTATTTTAGAATATTGTAGGTATTGCAACAACGATCATTTTGATATATGGATCAAGGTCATATGTTAAAAGGTCAAGGAAACAGCTGCAGAAGGAGAATAAAATTACTAATTATCTTGAAAACTATTAACTTTTTGTATAGGCATGTATATTAGAATATTGTAGGTATTGACATGATGATCATTTTGATATATGGTACAAGGTCATATGTTGAAAGGTCAAGGTCACAGCTGCAAAATAAGACTTAAATTACTAATTATCTTGAAAACTTATAACTTTTTGTATAGGCATGTATATTAAAATATTGTAGGTCTTGTGGCAACAATCATTTTGATATATGGTTCAAGGTCATATGTTCAAAGGTCAAGGTCACAGCTGCCAAAAAAGACTTAAATTGTTAATTATCTTGAAAACTTTTAACTTTTTGTATAGGCATGTAAATTAAAATATTGTAGGTATTGCAACAACGATCATTTTGATATATGGTACAAGGTCATATGTTGAAAGGTCAAGGTCACAGCTGCAAAAGAAGACATAAATTGCTAATTATCTTGAAAACTATTAACTTTTTGTATAGGCATGTATATTAGAATATTGTAGGTATTGACATGACGATCATTTTGATATATGGTACAAGGTCATATGTTGAAAGGTCAAGGTCACAGCTGCAAAAGAAAACTTAAATTGCTAATTATCTTGAAAATTATTAACTTTTTGTATAGGCATGTAAATAAAAATATTGTAGGTTTGCGACAACGATCATTTTGATATTTGGTTCAAGGTTATATGTTCAAAGGTCAAGGTCATATCAACATAGGAATGCTAAAATTATTAATTATCTTGAAAGCTATTAATTTCATGCATAGGCATGTATATTAGAATATTGTAGGTATTGACATGACAATCATAAATGCTTCAAGGTCATATATGTTCAAAGGTTAAGGACATAGCTGCATAAGTATACTGAAATTGAATAATGATTTGGAAATTATTCATTGTTCTACAGTTACTTCATGCATATTATATAAGCTACTTATAAATGAAATGTGAGTGGATATATTTCTGATTAAGTTTTGTGGGAGTTCTTAACTTGAGAAAACTTTTAAAGTTTCTGTACTTAATATATTGTCTATTGCACTTTGCAAACAATATTTGACATATCTTCAGGTGAGCGTTAAGGCCCATGGGCCTCTTGTTATTTATCAGCTCTTTTAATTCTGGATTTAAATATCATCCTATAAGTACAAAGTATAAAGTATGTTAAGAGAAAGTAAAGAACAACAATGAATGATAAAGTAAAACATCTGGCAGTTAAACATTGTTTTTTTTAAAAAACAATAAATAGCTTGAAGTCATTATTTTGCCTCAATTGTTTCATTTGTTGCTTTGAATTCAAAAATTTGTAATGTTCACTGTACTTAAAAGTTATTGAATTTTCCGATATATAATTTTGTAATGTAATACAATTTGAATGTTCTGGTGTAATTATTATTGTCAACAATTGTTAATTTGTATTTTGTAGTTTTTCCAGATGTACAATGCATACACCCTGTACAAACTGATATACCACCCACAATGTAAAGAATGGCAGGTTAGTTGGATACAGGCCTTTGTGTCTTCTTAAACTGACATCTCAGTAAGTGGGAGGTCTTGGGTTGAACCCCGGTGGGTCTGACCCAGGACTTGATAGCGGGTAGTAGCTGTACTTTCGACAAGCACTTGGCATTACAAAATGAAAGTCATTGTTCTTTCGGATAGGAAAATAAAATAAACGAGGTCCCATATCATGGTAGGCGTGGCACAATTTAAATAACCCGCTGTATAATGTCATCAGCAAAACTGCTCAGGCAAAATTTCTGCTGGCAACTTCTCGATATAAGTGAAATATTCTTGACTTAGATGTTAAACACCATTACCCAACTCAACTCTTTATTGACACATGAACATTGATTAATGACCTTGACTTAACAGTCTTTTTCAGACTCTTCTTTTTTTCATGCCTTGTCATTTGGTAGAGGTTCTATTAAAATGAACATAATGGGAGTAGGAATATTTAGTGTGACATTTTTAGTTGGATACAGGCTTTTGTGTCTTCTTTAACTGATATATGAACATTGATTAATGATCTTGACTTTTTAGTCTTTTTCAGACTCTTGTCTTTTTCCAAGGCATTGTCATTTGGTAGAGATTCTATCAAAATTAACATAATGGGACGAGGGATATTTTAGTTGACGTTTTTAGACAAATTAAGTATTTTGAAGTTGAGGTTCATCTTCTCTACTGTTATAAATGTGTTTAGCTCTCAACCTTATGAAAGCTTTTAGTATGTATGAGATTTTTTAGACAATGTCGTTAAACATTGACCTGTGTTACGGTCCTGCTTAAGGTTTGAAACTAAAGCCAGTAACCAACATCACTACCTCACTAAATGCTTGATGCTAAAAATAGTGACCTATGTCTGTCTCCTTGAAAGTCTGGCACTAAAACCAAATGTATATCAATATTCATTGCCATAAAATTTTCTTGGCTGACCACTGCGGTAGCTCAGTTGGTAGAGTGCTCAGTCTGTAAGTGGGAGGTTGTGGGTTCGAACCCCAACTGGGTCTGACCCAAGACATTAAAGTGGGTAGTGACTGTTCTTTCGTTAAGCACTCGGTATTACGAAATGAAAGTCACGGTTCTTTTGGATGGGAACTTTAAATAAATGAGGTCCCATGTCATGGCAGGCATGGCACAATAAAAAACCCTGCTGTATAATGCCATCAGCGCAACACACAGGCTAAATTTCAGCACTTTCACCTATAGCTGGGGACGTCTCTATATAAGTGAAATATTCTTGACTGGGATCTTAAACACCATTATTCAACTCAACTTTTCTTGGCTGATGATGGCTTGACATAAGTGATATATTATCTTGACTGGAATGTAAAACTTTTTTTCTTTTGTTCATTTCTCCTGACACTTAACTGAATGTTTTATATTTTCAGGTTTATGCTTTGAGTTTAATTCACTTTGTTTTATCTGTGGGAAACATTACAACAAGTTTGAAAGTGGTAAAACAAAAACTAGAGTTGGAAGGAATTGGATTGAATCTACAAAAGAAATACAACTTTAAATCTAAAACCAAAGTTGTGTAAAATGGACTTGGCGATATTGCACTGCATCTGTATCCAAAGTTGTGTAAAATGGACCTGGCGATATTACGATGCATCTGTTCCCAAAGTTGTGAAAAATGAACTTGGGATATTACAATGCATCTACATGTATACCCAAAGTTTAATAAAATTGACTTGGTGATATTATACTGCATGTGTACCAAAAGTTGTGTAAAATGGACCTGGAGATATTACACTTTAGGACTTAAAACCCAGTTGTATTAAAAAGACCCTATAATATTCCTTTTTCTTTAAAATTAAAGTTCAATAAAACTTGATGCAGAAATATAACAAATACTCATAGAAAAATTGATCTATGAGAGACACTTTGGTATTTGGGATTCCATAGTATTTAATATGTATTGCAAAAACATATCCACGATTGAAAAATACAATTTTCTGATAATCGTCTAGTAGTAGGTCATATACTCACTTTTATGTATTGTATGTTTGGTCCTTTGGACTATACCACTGAAAATTTGTTGGTCTATGGACAAAAAACGATTGGTTTTGTAGCGTTTGACTTTCCAAATCCTGTATAGAATATGTAACCCTGGGTACTTATTGATAAAATATCAATAACAAAATTAAAATTAAGATATTGATGTGTTTTAAAATTTTGTTTGACATTAAAATTTGTTTTGTATTGGTCACTTTAAAAAGGCATTAGGGATATTGTATACTCGTATGTAAGAATATGAAAGCCTTTGAGCTCATAGTCTTTTCAATTCCAAAAAATAATCATTACCTATGTTTTTTTTTTTTTTTTTTTAAAGAAGAATGGTGTTATGCTTTAAATGCTGTACATTAATGATAATTTAAGGTTTTAAAGTTGGAGTTTTCATGGTGTGACTTAACCAGGCTTGAAATTTACAAGTTAAGATCATCAATGCATTTTGCAATAAAAGGATCCAATTTCATTGTTATTTCTTAACTAAAATTTTTCTTCATTATTGCAGACTTTGTCAGTCATTCATGCTGCAGTAAAACCTCCATAGATAATTTTGTTCAGACAATTTTTGACTTTAGGCTTTAGAAAGAGATTTTGCAATTAATTGAGGGAAGGGGAGAAGGTTATAAAGAAATAATTTGTGTAAATTTTAAAACAGTTTGGCAATAAGCAAAATAATCAGGAGTGTTAAAAAGGTTTTGCTGTATTACAAATAAACATGTTCAAGAGAAAAAAATAGAACAAAGGTGACATTATGAGATTTCAAAAGTGACTCTTAAAATTTTGTTATTTTCATGACTTTTATGATTAAAACTACCTTGGTGGCTCAGTTATAGAGCATCTGCCTATTAAAAAGAGGTTGTGAGTTCAAACCTGGGATGGGTCATACATAAGACTTTAAACTTTGAGATATTGCTTCCTTGCCTGGTATTAGGATGTTAGAGTATCGACTGGTTCACCTGGTGACAGACTAATTGACTGGGGGAGTAATATGCTTGTCTGAGGCATACTGACTCAACGAGCTAGCATCTTAACAAAAAGTCATCTTGAGTGTGTGCTTGTACATGACAAGCCATAATACACATAATAGGAAGAGATTTTGCAATTAATTGAGGGAAGGGGCGAAGGGAGAAGATTATAAAGAAATATTTTGTGTAAATTTTAAAACAGTTTGGCAATAAGCAAAATAATCAGGAGTGTTAAAATAAGGTTTTGCTGTATTACAAATAAACATGTTCAAGAGAAAAAAATAGAACAGAGGTGACATTTAAGAGATTTCGAAAGTGATGCTTAAAATTTTGGAATATTTTGAAAACTAGCAAGTTATCAAAATTTAGGGGTGGGGGGATAGGTAGGAAAAATTTGTTAGGGAATGATTGTGAAACTTAAGAGTCAGATAAATTTCTTATAAGTTTCTGGATTATCTTGCCAGTAATGATGTGCAATCATAACAGACTGTTCGAGTTAGTCTAGACGTAGGAGATGGGGCATTTATAGGTATTTTTGTTAGAAATAGAAGAGTTGTATTTATATAAAAAAAAAGGAAATGTACAAGTTGTGTATGATTATAGTGGCAGCTGAATACCAGATAGTAGTTGATTCCATTTATTATTAAAAATATTTGTTTCAGTTGACATAAATGTTTTTCATTGTTATTTTCATGACTTAAGATTAAAACTACCTCGGTGGCTCAGTAATAGAGCGTTTGCCTTGTTAATGGGAGGTTGTGAGTTCAAACCTGAAATGGGTCATACATAAGACTTTAAACTTTGAGATACTGCTTCCGTACCTGGTATTAGGATGTAAGAGTATAGACTGGTTCACCTGGTGACAGACTAATGGACTGGGGGAGTTGTATGCTTGTCTGAGGCATACTGACTCGATGATCTAGCATCTTAACAAAAAGTCAACCAGGGTGTGTGCTAGTACATGGCAAGCCATAATACACACTCGTATATCATATGCAAACATGAACTTTTTACATTATTCCATAAATATTAATAACCTTGCTATGGTAGCAAATATCTGAAAAAAATGCTGATGTGACATAAAGCATCATTACTACAACTTCAACATATACATGTATAATTTGTAAAAAATATACTCAAGATCACGCTTGATGTAAAAAACAAAAACTTTATAGTAAGTTTCTAGTTTAATTTTAACCTTCTAGGCAGCTCAAGTAAGACAGATTTAAATAAAAACTCATAAAAAATCAAAACGTACACGCATTGTTAAAAAATTTAAGGGGTTTGGTTGAAAAGCAACTCGTTATTGACAGTTTTCTCTTATCCACAAAACGGGCTAAAACACGGTACTGGACGCTGAACATAGTAAGTGACAATCCCAAGTCAAGTGACTTATCAGTGACGTCAACAATATATATATATATATATATATATATATATATATATATATATATAATTCTGTTTTCATTGTTTCTCCCATCAACTTGTATTTTTTTTTCGTTGGCTGTTAGTACATATTTTTAGATCTTTTATTAATCCATTCATCACTTTAATTCATAAGCAGGGTAAATGCGTATTAGTTTTTACCATACAAGGAGTTAACGGCTCGTTTAATGATTTAATAGATGCATGACAACAAAGACAACACAAAACGTCATTTAATGAGTTAGATACTTAGAAGAAATTATTAAACACATTGTAAAACCTACAAACCCACTTTGAAGGTTTCCGTCATGTCACTCCAACATCCGTACGGAATAAGTAGTACTTGATCAGTATTCTTTAAAATCGACTCAATATTTATCCTCTTACATTAAACCCTGATCCTTTGTACAGACAACATGTTAATAAGATCGATTTTAATATTGCTATGTTTCTACACATATTCTGGGACTGCTGTTTTCAGGAATCCTACTCTTCAAGATGTTGTAAGTACATGCTAGGTTTATACACTTTCAAAAACTTTTCACAAACTCTTTGATGAAGTAATTTTGTTCGAAGTTAATTTCTTTTACCACCCAAGCTTTCCATCAAAGCTTACAGATAAGAACTACAAGAGAACTTACAACTTTACATGTAAGAGGATTAAGCTAGGGTTATACAATATCAAATACTTTGATAAAAAGCTTTGATCAAAGTAATTGTAAACAAAGTTATTGTCTTTATTCTATCAAAGCTTATATATTAGAACTACTGGAGAACTTATAATTTTACATTAAGCATTTCTTGTCTTATAAAATAATAATTCCCTTTTTAGTATTGCTTTTATTTAGATTAGCTAATCCATTTTGCCGCAAGCGTGTGACTTGAAGCTTGATCTTCTTTCATTAAAATGTTATTGGTTAAATTCCATCAACTTTGATCAAAGTTGTAACAAAAAAGAAGTTTTATTTATCAAATTTCCTAAAGCATTGTTTATATTTTATATCAAAGTTTTTGGTAATTTGGACAAACTTAAAAATTGACTCGAAGATTTTGATATTCTTATATTCGAACAATAAATTAACCGTCTTATTTACACTTTTCTGCATATATATGTTTCATAGTCAGTTCATTGTTTCGATAGTTAATTGATTAGGTAGGGTGAAGCACTGAGTCAAATGCTTTTCGGAAATCGATAAAGAATAAATTTAATTTAACTTGTGTCAAGTTTAGTATTTTGAACGTTTCTGCTTGTATAAAAAAATCAAAATTCTGCACATAACAACTATCACTTTCTGATGAAGTGTTTTTACGAATAAGTAAGACTTGATCGTCTACTGAATGTCTCCACGAATAATAGTCATGTTACTTATTTAAAAAATGTTTGTCACGGTTGATCCATGTTTATGACGCTATATAAACTTAAGTATCAATCTGTTTATTAAAAGGAACATCCGACAAACGAAAAATGATAAACAATGTAGACGTAAGAGATAGTTGGTGGGTTGGTTTAATGTTGCTTCATACCTCGATTAAGATTGTTCTACTGATATGGTAGCTGTCATAACCGGAATGGCCGAGGAAACTGTGTTTTTAAAAAAATATGGGAAAAAAGTTTTAAAAAGTAAATAAATAAAACCGACCTTTTGCGAAGGAACTGGCATCCACTTCTCATTATAATATGTCTGACCCAAACCTTTGAGGTTGCAAGAACCATTGCGATCCGCAAGGAATCGGTCATTGGTGATTCAGTAAGTAAATGGTATCAAACATAACTCTTAAGCCTCCGGGGCCTCAGTGGCAGAATGGTGTAAAATGCGCGTTACAGACCACAGCGCCTCTAACCGCATGGGTTCGAACCCCACTGGGGACAGTCCTAGTGTGAGAAAGCTTGTCAGTTCGCTTGCCGAAGATAGTTGGTTATCTTCGAGCACTCCGATTTCCTACAATATCCCTGGACTTACCGCCTCGGAAAAAGTGAAAGGATCTTGAATTGGGCGTAAAACATCCCACTCTTTCTAGATTGAAAGGTTTTATAGATTCTAGATTTTATAAGCATTCTTGATATACATGTATTTTTTCTTTACCTAAATCTTGCAAATATCATCGGATCGGAATTTGAATTATTTTTCAATTGTGACAAGTTAGTTATTTATTATATTTGTAACTTATGGAACCTTTAATCTAGTTTAATTGTTATTTGTAGCACCCAACGATTGATAAATTGAGCTAAAAATATTCCGTATAGTGCCATATACCACTTTTTTTTTAATTTGATCATAAAAATACATTCAAAACTGTATACATTGTCATATACCATTATTAAGTTCACTTATTTTATGACCAAATTCAAAAATGGTATATATAACAAAAGAAATCTCTTATCTACGTTATGATTTTGAAACTGCGACCAGTTAAACATTTAGATGTACAAATATCTATCAAGAAGTGTCAATTATAATACATGTATATTGATTTGATACATGTACAATTGGATTTTAAATACTGAATGAAAACTAATTTTTATATTCGTAATATTGAAAACTTTGAAGTTAAAAAAGGATTGCATTTAAGAAAAATTTTAAATATGGCTTTCAAAAATTGCGAAAACCATAAGGCATATTATTTGAATGTTCTTTACTTCCTCGATTATTAATTATGTCGCCATAATAACATGCTCTTGAAAAGATGGACTACAATAAACAACATACATTCCCTGTTGATATGTAACTAATTAGAAGTATTTAATATTGTTATAGGATTATCTACGAATGTATGGATATCTACTGGACGCAATGCCAGGTACTCATACGCTCCCACCAGCAGAAAAATTAAGACGGGCCATCAGGTGAGTCTAGAAATATCTATAAGAAAGTCCACAAATGTTAACAAGTCTTTCATTACTGTTAGGTTATAAATGAAAATAAAAAAACCTATTGTATCTCTCGCAGAACATTTGTTCATTTCAGGAGTAAAAGTAAACTTTTAGATTCTGAGAAATTTTCTTCGTTTATTTGCTAAAGGTAGACGTCTTTCACTGGGCACTTCGGTTTCCCCCTCCATCTCAGACCCCATCGCCTCGATATAGGTGAAAAAAGTGACTGGGTCATTTTAACATCTTTATTACTCCTCTACACTCATTATGATATATTTTATCGCTTACAAAAAACACCCGAATTTAATGCTGGGTAGCTTAGTATAAAATACACCTTGTCCTTATTTAGATATCTGCGACTGATGCGACTCGATTTTAGAACCGGGCCCCAGTTTCACAATTATTTCTTAACTTAGATTTTCCTTAACTTAAATCTGGTAAATTTGAAACCTGGATAATTATGTTAATTGTTGAGATATTGAGTAAATTAAGGTGTCATTTTGAAGATCATTTTAAGCTTGTTACGTCCATGTTAAGTTTTTTCACAAATGTTTATTTGTAATTCAGAAAGAGAATCCTGAAAATAGCTAAATTTAAGTTGAGGTAAATCTTAGTTAAGGAATGATTGTGAAAACGGAGCCAGAGATTGTTAAGTTCTATGGTTTCTAAATTATATGCATTGATCTGTTGTATTAAACAATTTTCAGATCCTTCTATTTTTATATTTGAAAAATATTTTTGTAGCACGTTCTGCAAAGCACAGATTTCTGAACCTTTTATTTCTGTTCCATTATAGGCCGAATCCTACTTATATCTGTTAAGGCATTGTCATTTTTTGTAATCTATTTAGATTTTAAGTTGGTGATATATGTTTATATTTTTCCAGGGGTTTTCAGAGATTTAATAATTTAGAAATGACCGGTGTTATAGATGAAGCTACAGCTAGACAGATGAACAAAACAAGATGTGGCTGTCCGGATATAATGATGAACAAACCAGAACAACCGTTACCGTTTGTCCTTGGTAAGATAATACTTACATAACAGTAAACCTGTAAAGTAAGACCTCTTATAGAATCTGAGAAATATGGATTCATAATATAAAAAAATAAAAAACAAACACACCTTTGTTTCGTTCAAATCACAATCCCAAAAGCAAATATGAAAAAAGAGAGACTGGTTAGTTAAGTTTAACCGTGATATTCCTCTCGGGAAGTGGAACCGGGTTCTTCAAAAGGATAAGAGAGGTGGTCTTAATGAAGAGGTTCTTGTTTTGAAAAAGGAAGCAAAGTGACCTTTAAAGGCTAGTCTAAATGGACAGGTGGTCTTGATATAGAGGTTTTACTGTAGTTTGATCCTTTTAACAATATTTAACGGAGTTTTTTTTAAATGCATGCAGTACAAAAATATAATAATTTTACTTTAGTTATATTATTTACATTACAGATTAAAAAAATTATAATATAAATATCACTAAAAATGAATACAAAACTTAAAATTTTTTAAAATGTTTTGTATCTTTTATCATCACTATCCACATAACATTTTTATTTATTTATTTATTTATCTTAAATTTATTTATTAAATTATGCACATTTCAAAGGAGGGGCGTGATGTCACTTATATTTGATTTTTGATTTAAAGCCAACCAAGCAATAGCATTGTTTAATAATAATTTAATTATTTGTGATATCATAATTAATGCTAGGTATTACCACATGTCCCCTATACAAACTAGAAACATTGCATAAAAACTGTACTAAACATTTTACGCAATGTATAGAAAACGACTGCGATTTTCAGTGGTGAAAATTGTAATTGGATGAAAATTGAGTAAGTTTCCAGAATGGCGTATATTACAGTATCGTGGGTAAAATAGGTAGAAAATGCAACGAAATCTTCTAACAAGATAAGAACCTATGTACACCAGCGATATCTATATAAAGAATAAAGGCGATTACACCGAGACACCGAAGAAAATATTTGCGTTTTTTTAATGTGTTTGGATTTTCAGAAATATTTCTTCGTTGTAGGATCAAAATGGTCAAAAACAAGATTGACATGGAAAGTGCAGTATTTTAACAGACGGAGTGGTTTTACATATAAACTAAGAGAAGACCACCAAAGGTATTTAATCATCAATTTTTTTATTTTATTCTATAATCACAATACGTAAATCATTTATCGTCTGAACGCCGCTTTTCTACGACCATCATTTTCTTGTAGGTTATTACTCCTTTAAGGACTTCTACGTCTTGTTTTAAGGAATTAGGTTTTTAACGCCTTCCTTATTCTTTAAAAGCGTTTATAATATTTTTGTTTTTCACATTTTGTGATAAAAAAGAGCTGTTAATTTTTTCAGATGTTAATGTATAGATTGGATTAAATTAATGGTGTTTTACGCCACGTAGTCATTATTTTTCTGTTTTTCGTGTGGCTTAGTTGCCAGTTTCTATAACTATAAAGAATTTGCTATAAAAAACTAGGAAGTGTAGCAAAAAATTCTCAAAATACTCAATCAGTCATACGAACTTTAACGTTATTGCTGAAAATAATAACGAAAGCAAAAAGATAATAATGAAATAATAAATAAATAAAAATAAATAAATAAAAATAAATTAAAAAATTAAAAAATTAAAAAATTAAATTTATTTAATTAAATTAAAATAAAATAAATAAATAAATAATAATGATACATGAAAAACACAAGACAATATCAACACTTTGTATATTGAGAGTCCCGACTCTAGATGAGTACTGATTAATTTAAAATGTGGATATCCAATGTTGTGATGCATCTAATAATAAAAGTTGTTCGTTTTTAATGTCGATATATTTTTTTTATTCAGACGTGAACTGACGAGAGCTTTTCAGGTGTGGGCTGATGTAACACCGTTATATTTTACTGAAGTTAGAGATCAGAATCAAGACACAGATATTAACATATTCTTTGCTAGTGGAGTGCATGGTGATGGTAATGGGAACGGGTTTGATGGGCCAGGTATGTCAAACAATTTTGTGACTTCTTAAATAGTAAATCAGTGTGTACACTTTGTTGTGTGTGTGTGTGTGTGTGTGTGTGTGTGTGTGTGTGTGTGTGTGTGAGAGAGAGAGAGAGAGAGAGAGAGAGAGAGAGAGAGAGAGAGAGAGAGAGAGAGAGAGAGAGAAGATTTTTGGCTAGTAAGGTATATAGTGATTTTAAAGGTAATGTTTTTTAAGGACCAGGTATTGTACGTCACAATTTATTTTTACTTAATGGGAGTCAGTCATTGCACCTTGTGGTACCTGCTAGTGTTTATGAAAAGCTTTTTTGGCACATGTATCCAAAATAACTTCACAAAAATACACAGCTAGGCAAGCTTTTCCACGTTTAAGAGTAGTAATCGTTTCTCAAATATTTTGGGGCATTATATTACGTTGTGACGTCATAAACACCAATTTAAATACACGTATTTAGCTTTTTAATTAGACATTAGAATCGCCTGCAAAAACAAAGACTGAAAAACTGTATACAGTTGATATTTCAATTCCTTGTTTTTTTAATGTGTTTTTTTTAAAATTTACCTCCCTCTGAATAAAAAAAATTCGTTGTTTTGATTCTATTGCAAAACTGCAGCGTGCATCCAGATCATTATATTTAACCAGTAATGTTTTTTATGCTTTCATAATTCAAAATGAAGAACTAATGAATTACATGTAAAGAAGTTTTGACAGTGTCAGGCTTAACAGTCGTTTTTATGTTACTTAATTACATAGTTTACAATGTTTGATGCAGGAAGAGTATTGGCTCATGCTTTTTTCCCGGAGAATGGAAACATTCATTTTGATAATGATGAAAATTGGAAGATCAACGAAACAGGCGATGGAATTGACCTTTTTACGGTGGCTGCACACGAAATTGGACATGCACTAGGATTGAGCCATTCAACCGTTAGTGATGCTTTGATGGCACCATATTATGGCGGGTATGATCCGGACTTCCGGTTACATACTGATGACATTGCAGGAATACAACAACATTATGGTGAGTATAGGTACTTCGACTGAGAATAAGTCAATATTTATCATGAAACATAAAATCAACTGGTTAATTACATGCACTTAGCTAAAAAGAAACAAGACAATAACTACAACTATTTAATTGAATAAGGGTATAGATTCAGTTTAGCAACATCTTGATTGCTGGTCAGATTTCGCCCGGCAGCTTGGCAGAAGCCAAATCTTTCTTATTGCTCTTTAAAGTGAGAAAACTGTGTGTGTGTGTGTGTGTGTGTGTGTGTGTGTGTGTGTGTGTGTGTGTGTGTGAACAACAATGGTTACTTAGGTGAACCTGTCGTGGAAAACTTTTTTGATAAAAAATATATATCAAAAAGTATGTTTAGATAATAAAGACAAAACATTGTTGATAGGGAGGGCAAGTATACTGACGTGTAGTATTTTTGTGTATGTTTTATTATATATATGTTTAGGTCCACGGGGACCCACTCTTCCACCTCCGATTCCAACTCTACCTCCAATTCCAAGAACGACACCTAGACCAACACAAGCACCAACACAGAGACCAACACAGAGGCCAACACTAGCACCTACAACCAGACAACCATTACCCACAAACTGCGATATCCATTTTAAAGGATTCATTAGAGGTAATTTACGGGCATGGGTTGTAAAATAACCTATGAAATCGGTGTTTGGTACAATAATCAACATTAATAGCCCTTTAGGTATGAGAAACTCGGGTAACGACACTGACCTATAGGGCACTTTTTGTAATAAATAAATTATATATATATATATATATATATATATATATATATATATATATATATATATATATATATATATATATATATATATATACACTTGTGTATTTATATATAGTTTCTTGGTAATAGCCACGTAAAACTTGAAGACGTTCAAGTTGATTCATTTGTCTCAGAAGTTCCATCGTTAAATGCTTCAAAACAGCAATGATTTTATTGATAACGGCTGTCTAGTTGTAAAATCATTACTTGATTTAAAATGAATTTGTTCGTAAAAAATTATTTTTACGTATATGTGAAATTTTATAGAAATGGCATTGAACAATTTTGTTCTGTTTAATCCGACATATATTTCAGAAACTTATTTCTTAATATTTGTTTTAGAAATGCTTGATCTGTAATTGTCACTTCACGTGCAAAATAATTCGAAGAATTTTTAATTCATTTTTTCTCGTATTTTGCACTCGCGTTGTTTTTAAGTTACATAAGGTGAAATGTTGAATATTGAAGTAAATAAATTTTATTTATTTCTTCTAAAAACCATGCTCGAAACTAGCAGAAACTAGTAGATACATTCGAAAATAGGAAAAATAATCTACTAGCAATGAATCACTAATATTGATGTTTTGTTCGATAGAAATGTCTATATAATTTTTTTAACTTTCATTCTTTAAGATATATATGGCGACAGCATGGGATTCTGGGATAGGTATGTGGCAAAAATTACAGATGAGGGCGGTATAGATAGCAGTGGCAAAGTCCCTGTCAGGTCTTTGTTTCCTGGCGCCCCTCTTTGGCCAGATGCAGTGTTTAATATTAATAGTGCTGGAAGAGTGTTTATAATCAGAGGTAAACCAAACTAATTTTTAACTGTTTTATATACATGTATATAATTAATTGTTTCGGTCAAAAACTTTAATAGGTTTTGTTATACCAATCCAAAGTACGAGGCTTTATAACCTTGCTCAATGCTTGATGCTTTAAAAAAATCAAGAGACATAAAATATAAAAATTAATAATTTCGTAATAATAATACTAAATAATAATAAAACTCAAAATGTTTTGGTACTATCGTAAGTCCCCAAAAATTATTTAAAATATAATAATATGCACATTTTTTATACATTTGAATAAAGATAAGCCACATTTTAAGAATTTTGTATTTACGTTGTTATTATTTGGCTTATTTTGATTTGTAGGAATGCGTGTATGGCAGTACAAAGAAGGTTCGAATGGATATGAGTTCGAAGGGAGGTTTTGGATTCGAGGAAGGGTTAATGAAATACCAGAAAGACCTCGGGGTGCTCTAGTTAGAAGTCGTAACGAAATTTATGTGATGGGGGTAAGTTATTTTAAATTTAATTATTAGAGTCTGAATCCTATCAGTCAGTATATTATCATGTCACATTTTTTTCAATTTTCTAAAAAAAAAAAGTTAAAGGAATTTCGACATGACAACTGAAAATATATATGAAAGCAATAACGAAATGACAACTAAAGAAATATTAAAAAATATATAATTAATAAATAAAAAAAATAAGAAATTACTAATAAAATTAACTAAGACAATAATAATAAAAGGCAAATGCAGAAAAGTAAAAAAAAATAACAATAGCAATTGTCAGCATTTTAGCAATTTTAGAGTTCTATGGTTTGTGGAGTGTTTATTTTTTTAAAATTTTTGTTTACTTTTCAATACTAGTAGTCTTTAAACTGAGGTGAGTCCAGGCTTGATAGAGAGTCGATAATTTAAATCCTGCTTGTATAGTGAAAGTTCGGGTAAAGTCCCCCTTCCACATCAATACTAGTGGTCTTTAAACTGAAATGAGTCCGAGCTTGATAGAGAGTCGATAATTTGAATCTTGCTTGTATAGTGAAAGTCCGGGTTAAGTCCCCTTTCCGCACGTTCCATTTGGGCTTGATAGTCGGAAGATTAGATCAGGGAGTAAAGCAACTAGCTAGTACTTGAAAAGTCCCGAGTTTGAGACAAGATTTTGTCGCTGCATGTTTTTTCTTTCTTGTTACAGAGTTCTAGATGGTTGACTAATTGATTCTAATAAAGCAAACACGTTTATTATTATTTCAGAAATATTATGTATGGAGGTGGAACCCGTATGATAATTCAGTTATTAGTGGTTCTCATACCTTGATAGATAGAGCGTTTTACAGATTACCTTACGATATGGATGCTTCTGTAATGTGGAACTCTACTACAGCATTCTTCTTTAAAAGATCTCAGTAAGATAATATATTCTACGAATTAATAATATATTCAAGTTTTTCTAGTTCTGTTTTTTAGTTTAGTTTTAGTTCAGTTCATAAGTTAATTGCTTCTTTCACCTTGGATCTCCGATGTCTCAAAATCGAGAAATAATATATTGAAATGAAATATAAACTAAACATAAAGCCGACAGCAAAGATTGGATGTATATAAAAAGTTATTTCACCATTTCCATTTTTATTTGAAATGATTTTTTTGTCAATTACGACAAAAAGGTAACTGCGCCATATTTAACTATGCTATTTAAAACATTGAAAAATCTTTTATGGGCCATAACTGCATCTTTAAGCGAAAAAGAAAGAAAGAAGAAGAAGAAAATTATTGTATCTTGTTTTTGTATACACGTATATTTTCACACGTAAGGGCATTCCATAGCTTGCAATTACACCATGTAGCAGCAATGAAATTGGTAAGAAATTTAAAGTAATCTTCCATTTAATGATGCATACTTGCACATTTTTCCATGTGATAATTCTTAAAAATCACTTACTGTACTCTACAGTATGTTGATTCCATTGTTTAATTCAATGTCTATAAAATGTTTTTATGTAAATGGCCGATTTATTAAAATTTGCATAACATTTGCATAATATTTTATATTTTGTTTACAGGTATTATTCCTATGATTTTAGACGTGAGAGGGTTTCCGGACCATTTCCAGTCGGACCAGCTTTCATTAAAGGAGAATGTGGGGATGCGCCAAAATAGAAACTAGCAATATTTATATTTAAAAAACTGTCTTTCATTTTATGTTTTAATAAAATACTATGATTTTTTAAGTATATCTTTTGTTTCTAACTTTTTAAATGTCGAGAAAGTGAATATAATTTTATATGCATATATTATTGTTTGTCATTATCAACTTTTGAATTTATTTAATTAGAAATAAAAAAAAAAAACAACAACTAAAAATAGCATACAGCAGTGAAGTAAACAATGTATTGCAAGGACGTCGGTAACCCTTTGTATAGATGATACAGATAATGATTAAGATATCGTTATATTGAGAAAGCCACAGTAATTGGCCAAGAGGTCTAAGCGTGTTTACTGATCACAGGTCCTCTAAAATCCCATATGTAAATCTCACTCGGGCAATTTCTAGTTAGAGAAGGTTTGTCAGTTTGCTTGTCGATGATTGGTGGGTTTTTTTCGGGCACTCTTCTTTCCTCAACCATTCTATAACTGACTGCCCCTACGTGTGAAAGAATTTTGACTTAAGTTAAGACAACATTACTTCACTACACACCACTTATATTCTGATCAAGAATTTGTTTACAAATTACGAATTGACTGCTCGTTCGTTAGTGGGATTGTCTGCAATATTTCAGAGTTACAAACCAAACAAGACCCCCATACGGGATCCAAACCTGCGTCCCCCGGGCATTATTACCAGAGGTACTTATTTCTGATGTTTAGAAATTTTATATTTAATGTAAGAAATAAGTGTCTGGTACTACTTCAACCAGGAATAGCCAGGAATATTTATACTACAGATTTTGTATCAGCTGTGAAACACATATATCAAATACTGCTGTTTTATAAAATGTTCTCCCAAGTGCAGGTATGATATTTATTGTCCATGTATAAACCATATTAGGTCACCAACAAACCTTGTAACGATTATATCCTACCAATTTGGTGTTAAAATTTAAGTTTTGAATCATGAAACTAAACTTTTACGTCTGCATCAAGTTATTCGGGGTTGCCATTTTGTTATGAGGATTTTTTTTAAAATTTTCCTGTATAATCTGTGAAATCTTTACAACGCGTTTCACACGGGTTTAGTATCATCTATACAGTTGATATTTCATTATGCCTCTGGCTATTTCAGGAACATTATTTTTTCGCACAAACTTTCAGTATTTCGTTTATATTATATCATTTTGAATATTATAAAACACACAAAAGTATAAATGTTTGCCACATCATGAATGTCAATGAAAAAGAATCAAATTTGTGTCATCTTTTGGTGGCGTTGTTTCAATATTTCGCCTTTAAAAGTTTTTTTTTTTGGTCGAGTAAACGAAAAGTTTGTACGAAAAGACAAATAATAAAAAAAATTTGTCACCATTATTGATACAAGATTAATTCTTTGATTTAACTCTGACCGGACAAACAATTGGCTTTTTAATAGGTTTAATTAATAAACTAAAGGAAGGAAATCCGTTTTCCGTATAGGACGCTACTACATTTTTATCCCTGATTTCATTTCTATCAATAGATCTAAGCTTATCTTAAAACAATCGCAAAATAAGCTGAATTATGATGCAGTATTGTGTGGTGCTTGTACTTCTTGTGCCATGTGTATTATCTGCACCGGTAAGGTTAAGGCGATTACGAAGGGATGTTTCTTACAACGCTGTGCCGGACAATGTCAACAGTGATCACGGACAAGATACACGTAAAATAGATGTAAGTGAAAAAAAATCTATGTACAATGAGTAATGTTATAGTATAAAATGATGAGAACAATGGGTCTGGGGAAAATGAAAGGGAAAAAATGAAACAAGTAATTTGTCAAAGGCCTGAATCGCCAAAATCACAACCCCCCCCAAAACTTGGGCTACATGTTTTAACAAAAAAAATTATACATATATATATGTATGTATGTATGTATCTTTATTACAAAAACTACTTGACATTTACTAAAGTGTCCGTCAAAATTCGGGAATCTTATAATCTTTTAATCAGTGCTATCGGTTTTTTTCTTTCCCATGTCTTGTTTGGTTCTTGTATTATCAACTTGCATTAACTTGTGTTTTTTTAATCCGACGGCCTTTTACCACTATCTTTTTTTTTATAGATCAATGAAATATAGGAATATGTGAGTTTTTGATTGATTGGAGTATTTTTAAAGCTGCAACAGTACTATTGCAGACATTTGAGGCTAGAAAATGTTATTATACAAAAATATAAATAAAACGTTAAGTTGATGTAAAACTGACTGCATACAATGAAATATTTTAAAAGAAAGTAATATCGAAGAAAAGTAAAAAATGAAAGACTGGATAGTATATGATAAAAATTATATTTTACTAAACAACTTTATTTTCCAAAGAAAGTTAAAAATTTGATGTCCACTTGCTTGATAAAATATCTTGCACTGATGATGCTAAAAATTATGTCCTTTGCGTTGGATTGGTTGTTGACCTGACAAAGGACATATTGTGGAGGTGTTCTCCCTTAAATCAATAGACGAGTAAAACAAATGTGTCTGAAAGCTGCATAGCATGTACTTTTTTCATGACAACCATAGTCATACTACAAGGAAACCACATTAAAAAGAGTTTTGAGAGACAATAAATACGTGTTAAGTATTAAACTTTTATAATAATATCATTAATGCCATACCTGGCTCTTGTCCCGTACATTAGTTACATGCAAACGTAATATTGAATTAACTCCATTTTAGTGTTAAGGTATTTATTTATTGTGTGTGTGTGTGTGTGTGTGTGTGTGTGTGTGTGTGTGTGTGTGTGTGTGTGTGAATTATCCAGATGACCTTTGCTAAGCAAACTGACAAAATTTCCTACACCAAAGGCAGTACCTTTTCAACTATTTATAATTTTCAGAGTTTTTATTAATGTAATTGATAAAGTTTTGCTATTTCTAGAAATATCTTCGGATGTATGGGTACCTGAATGATTATCCGGCCAGTAGTAATATCACGGCCAACAGCACGGCTAGGACCGATGCACTGAAGTAAATACAAGTATATACGTATACAAGTCTATATCTATCAACATTCTATTAAAATGAAGTCACTCTAGCTTTTTACACACACAATGTTATTTATAAATGTCTTATTTATAACATCAGCGATATTGATTTTTTAATATATAAATTATAATCTTTGTAAAGCAATCTTTTCACATTAAGCATGTTCTTTTAGACCTTTATAATAGAATACATACAAACAAGCACAAAACCCCGGTAGAAAATAAAATAGCGTGAGTAGGAATCCAATTCCAAATACCTTTTTGTATAATATTGGCAAAAAATAATAAACTAAAATAAAATGAAATAAATAAATTAATTAATTTAAAATAATAATAAAAAAAACATATCGCTTTTTAGCAAACCCTAAACTTAAGCCCATAATATTGATCATTGATAGTAAAAAACGTCAGCAGATTTTCCTTTGTTATGTGTAGATTTTTTGAGAATGTTTTCGTTAAACATTCTGATTTTTGCATATGGCGCATTTCTAAAATCACATGTTACAGAACATAAACACTCTCCTGATTCTTTGATATTCATTATTTTTTGTCGTAAATGTGTGGATGAACAGAAGTTAAAGTGTTTTTGTTTTTTTTTAGGTAACTTGGTCTTAGCATAATGATGTCTTATCTGACATTTTTTCGATCTGTCATTTAATACAATTCTAGTAAAGTTTTCATTTTAAGACATAATATACAAATAACGATCTGTACTTTAGACAACTGCAGGCATTTTATAGAATAGAGATTACTGGCAACCTTGATACAACGACTCGGATTCTGATGAATGCCAGACGATGTGGTTGTCCAGACAAAACCCCAGGCTGGAAGGAACCTACAAGAGCAAGCTTTACTGTCGGAATTTATGGTGATCATGTGATTAAAATAATCTATGTCAACACAACGTTGAAAGTTACTTCATATCTGTTTTGTTTTGATAGTATAGTTTTTTAAGTGTTACATGAATACAAGAAATTGTTAAAATGTTGCTCAATTTATAACTACTGAGTTTTATGAAATTCTGTCAAATATACCATACTTGTATTATGTGCATAGTAATTATTGATTGGTTAAAGTTTGTATACAAATTCAATTATCGGGTTTTGCAAGAATAACCATAGGGCTCTCGTGAGTTTTGTTAAAAAGGGGTTTAATAATCACTCGTGAATTTTGTGTTTAGATGAACTGCCGTAATATAAGCTGTCATAAATTTCTATTTTTTAAATGTTCATGTGAAAAATTAAATGTCAAAAGATGACCATATATATATATATATATATAAAAGACTGAGATAAAATACCATATTTATTTACACAGCTTAATTGTTGTAAGGATTTTTCTTTTTATTGTATCTGCATTGTTCATTCCTTACAGAGCAGAAATGGACTTCTACACTGAATGTCACTTGGAAAATAACACAACATTATACTGGCAACACAGTCGTAAATCTGGCCGTTCAAAGGTATGACGTTGGTTATCGTAAACCGACCAATAATAATAATAATAATAATAAAGTTATTATAATAATTATTATTATCATCATCATCATCATTATCATTATTATTATTATTATTATTATCATTATTATTATTATAGGTAAATGTATATTGAAAGCACTTTTATAAACTCTCGACTGAGAACGTGTAGCTGATGTTATGGCAATATGTGCTGTGGTTTAAGTACGCTTATCTTGTAGGATCTTATTATGTCAATACCGCCTTGATGGCTCAGTTGTAGAGCGTCTGCGTTAAGAGGTCGTGGGTTCGAATTTTCAATTTTCATAACACTGCAATGAGATTAAAAAATTCATGAGCAAATAATTCCGATGTTTTGAAAACACGTGTCATCAACAATGACAGAAATGTGACTGCGTTACATCTATATCTGAAAGAAAACATTACTTCTTAAAAAACCCATTTGTATTAAATAAAGATGATATTATTCAAGATAAAAACAAGTACCCAATGTCTTAAAATAACTATATACTTAAAGATTTCACTCCTTCTTATTCGTCCTTTTGCGAAAGAGATATTTTATCTTTGTTGGAAATTAATGCTTATAAAAACCATCTTGTTTCTCTTCATCTAGATCTGAGATAAAGCGAGCGTTTGATATCTGGTCTGAGGTAGCAAAAATAAATTTTATAGAAGTGTCTGGACCTTCTCATATCACCATTTTATTTGGGAGTTACGATCACAATGGCGGCATTGGAGACGAATCATTTGACGGACAAGGTACCAAATTGTCATTTTTAAAAAGTATCTATTTCGCAGCACGTAACCATTTTTTCAAATCTTTTGATCAGCATTTTACCTGAAATGATAATAATTATGCATTTCTTCGAGTGTTGTCGGCTCCATACAACACTTTAGAGGTCCAAATTCATCATTAGAAGACCTAAATAGGATTAAACTTAGTTGTTAGACTCCAAGCGGAATCTTGGATCCTGTTATCTTTCATTAAAGAATTCTATTTGAAATATCTGATTTATGTCAAAATATTATTCTTAAAACATTATTATTATCTTCTAATTATCCGGCTTGTTAGAAAAAATTGATGTTTAAACACCATTTCAGTTTAAATTGTAAAATCAAACGTACAGAAATCAGGAAAGGGGTAATGCCACTAACACCTTCATTGCATGTCTCTGAGAAGTACTCGTTTTCTGATTCTTACAATAAAATGCAAAATTCAAGTTTCTAGTTTAATATTAATGATAACAGTTTACAGATAACTTGCACTCTTTCTGTTTGCTTTGGTAGGACAAGTCCTTGCACATGCTTTCTTTCCTGAAGATGGTAGAATACATTTTGATGCAGACGAGCCGTGGGTTATTAACACGTATTTTGGAATAGACTTATTCACAGTTGCCGCTCACGAAATCGGACACGCCATCGGCTTAGGTCACTCGGATAAGAGTTTGGCGTTAATGTACCCTTTCTACAAAGGTTATGACCCTAACTTTCAACTGGACACAGACGATATTGCTGGCGCTCAGTATTTATATGGTAAAACTATATCATTTTTCTCAACATCATTCCGGATTTGGTAAATATCAATGATCAAGCCTTTTATTTGCGTCACAATGTCACTACGACCAATGTCTTGGTCACATTACGCACAAACTTGACTTCCGCGGCCTTACCAAGTATGACTGCAATCAGGGTACTTTTTTACTATACATAATTTTTAATTTTTTCTGGCCATTTAAAATAATGCAAAAATAATTATTCTTTTTAAATCGTCGTTTTTATTTGGACTTCTAAATTCTTAATCTAATGCGTTCTTTAAAGTGCTAAAATTAATTTTTGCCGAATAGATTGATAGTAAGACAATATCTTGTCCTCATTGGGAGTAAGAATTAGTATTATCCAGAAAGGATTTTTTTTTTTTACTTTTGGTAAAATGGGAAATTTGCCAAGTGGGATGAATAATGAATTTTTTTTTTTTTTTTTTTTTTTTTTTTTTTTTTTTTTTTTTTTTTTTAATTTACATGCTTATTTCAGCAGTTTTTCTTGACATCGAATGTCTTTTTTAAACTTAAAATCAGGCTATATAGTTTCATAATATAAATTATTATAAATAATATTGCGAGAATAATATTGAGAGAGAGAGAGAGAGAGAGAGAGAGAGAGAGAGAGAGAGAGAGAGAGAGAGAGAGAGGTAGAGGTGGGGAGAGTCGATACTTGACGATAATAACCCATAAAAATGATACATCGTTTTGTTTTAAAATTGAAAATGTAACAATGTAGAATCGGGTTTTTCTGTTCCATATTAGGACCATCATTAACAGCTACCACACCTTCCACGACCACAACGAAATCAGAAACCACAACGACCGGAGGGGCTACTACTTTACAGTCTATATTTTACACTTCAGGAAACACAGGGCATTTTTTAGTATTTTCATCTATTATATATTGTATACGTTTGTATATCTAGGTGTTTGATACTTACATTAAAATGACCGATTTCCGGAGATGTAAAGATGAGAGAAGCAAAGTGACGAATCATTTGTGACAGTGAGTTTAAGGTTCAAGAAGGTCTATATCCTTCTAGACATCAGTGTTATTTCAATGAAGATTAAAATATCTTATATCAATATTATATCAAAACAAACTCTCTCTCTCTCTCTCTCTCTCTCTCTCTCTCTCTCTCTCTCTCTCTCTCTCTCTCTCTCTCTTGCGCTTCTACTAATTTCAAATCCCGCCTATATAGAAAAAAGTGTCGACACGTTGAAGCTGGTACTTACGATGATGTACATCATGGCGTTTGAAGTCTCTAAATTTATAATGCCAAACATCGTCACCTCCCATTTCCTTATATGGCTATTATGTAATTTTGATATTTTTACAGTAGATATGTAAATAGTTGTTATATCATTGGCTTACGTCAATTGTACCATCAATATGATTTATTTTCTCTCTCTCTCTCTCTCTCTCTCTCTCTCTCTCTCTCTCTCTCTCTCTCTCGTGTTTTATTAGTCTATAGTCTACAGCGCCCTAGGTTCTTTTCTTTCTACCCCCTGGGTTTTGGCAACCTATTAGTCTAGATCGCTCCTAGTTTCGATTCCAACTCTTGCAGTGGGAGAACGTCCGTCTGTTTGATTGTCGAATTATGGTGGTTTTCTCCGGGCACTCCGGTTTTGCCTATCATTCCAAGATTGACCGCCTTGATATGTAAGATTACAAATCTTTACTAGATAACACACCATAACTCTCTCTCTCTCTCTCTCTCTCTCTCTCTCTCTCTCTCTCTCTCTCTCTCTCTCTCTCTCTCTCTCTCTGGGATAGGATATGATTTGATATGTATTTTATTGGAGTGTTATTATATGAACAATATAACAATGAAACATCTAATAAAGCTTATGATGTCCTAGATATTGTGTTATTGTGTTGTATTGTGAGTAAGTATGACATCAGGAAAGGACCCGATGACGTCGTCAATCCCTATAACTGGTCAGATGTCGGTTATGAATCGTACCTGCTAAAAATCGGAAGTTCGTTATGCAAAATCATGTGCGAAATATCCTCCCAAATTATGATGAATATAAGTCAATTAAATTGAATAAGAAATATAACAGCATCATAATACAATCTTCAACAGACGAAAAATTACAATATTATTGAAAACGGGAAAAATTGCATTGATCTTATATAATACAGTGGAATAGGAAAATAATTAATCAAAAAAAAGTTTGGATACTTTGAATGCGCTTAAAAGAGTAACAAGAAATCAGAAAAGACTTAGAAACAACAAAGAAAGATTTACCGTATAGTCATGAAGCATTTATTTAGAACTTTTGTTTGTTTATTTTTTCCACAATTTTTGTTATCCATAAATCCGTACAGAAAACATGAGATACAGTCTTCAGACCTTTCACTAGATGTAAGTAATCCTAAATATATATATATATATATATATATATATATATATATATATATATATATATAATATTGACTGATGTTTTATTGTGTTCTGATAATGAAAATGAAATCTGACTAAATCTGTTTTATATTTTCTAAAATTAGATCTAAGAACCTGAATTTCTTTCCTCTTTTCTTTTTCTTTTTTTTTTTTACAATTTGGAAATAGAGGCAACGGTTTTTTATATGTTTACATTATCAATAGGGGTCTAGTAAATGTTTGAACGTCCAGATTCCTTATTGAAATTCATTTGAATTTTTTTTTTTTTTTTTCATTTTTTCCAATTGTTTACACATATCGTCAACGGTAACTGTAATTGTTTACAGGTACCCTACAATAACCAGAGCACCAATGATGAGCCATTTACTAAACGAATTTTACATAACACTAAATAGATAAGAAAAAAAGTTGCTTTTACATGTTACACCTTCATTTTGATCACAATTATAAAATGAGTAGTCTAAATATAATTAATATTATTATTTTAGAAATATCTCCGACATTACGGTTACCTTGACGATCGGGCTTATAGTAGTGATGTACCAGCATTAACAGACACGAGAACTGCCGGTCTGAGGTTGGTTGAACCATTACTTTTTAATTTTTGTACATGAATGATTCAAAGTTTGCATTGCGAACTAGGTTTACAAATGAATGGTGAATTATAGGAGGTCTGGTGGGATTAGTTTAAACATATTTTATTGTGAAAATTACAAACGGATTGGACATAAGTTATCTCAACATTATAATTGTCCTCTCCATACATTCTAAGCTTTAACAAAGTAATCATGACTGATGGAACTTATATAATTAAATAAAAAGATAAGAAATAAAAGGAAAATATATAAATAATTAAGTAAATGTTAAATGAGATTAAGTAAGAAGCATAAAGTAAGTAAGTTAAAGTTAGTGACACTCTAAGAACACCAAGAACAGATGAAAATCAAAGTTGAGTAACTTGTTACTAAAATCTAGAAGATTGTTTAATGTATAGCTGAACGTAAGAGAATATACGAGAATTGATAGTGTCTGATAAAAGACAATCACCATAAAGTAAAAGTTCTAGTGTAACAGGATGGATGTTAATCTGGTTTAGAGAAGCAAATAAAATATTCCTCTGATATGTATATTTAGAACAGTCAAAAAAGTAGTGAAAAGCATTTTCAAAGTAATAGCCACAACTACAAGAAGGATCATCCACAATGTTTACACGATGAAGATCGCCATTCAAAGAGCTACAGGAGTTTCGTAACCTGGAATGCAAAATAGTAAATTTTCTTTCACCAATGTAATAGAATTTAGGAGCTGTTGCACGAGTTATATTAGATATTGATTTTTTGAAAAGATTTAAAGAAGTCACAGATCTGCAGTCAACACTGAGATTGTTCCACAATTCAATAGAGGAAGGAAGGAATGATGTTTTATAGCAATCAAGTCTGCAATTTGGAGTAACAAAATTAGCATTATTTCTAAGATTGTAAGGATTATATTGTGAAACTGTAAAAGGAAGTAATTCAGAAAGATATGATGGAGTCATGTCATTTTTTATTTTGTACATCATTATCAATTTTTTCTTTTTCCTCCTTGAAGTTAGAGTCTCCCAACCAGTTTCAAAATATAAGGATTCTCTGCTAGAGTAAGAAGGAAGACCAGTAACTATTCTGGCTGCTTCGAGCTGTACTTTTTCTAAGGAATTGCAGTCACCAAATGTGCAGCCATCCCAAACTTCTGATGCATATTCTAATACAGGAAGAATAAATGAGATGTAGATTTTAGAAAGACAGTCTTTACTAAGAATATATTTTAGTCTTCTAAGAATTGCAACTTGCTTCATGGCAGAAGATGCGATTTGGTTTATATGGGTATGCCAACTATAGTTATTAGAGAAAGTTACTCCGAGATGTTTGTGAAAGGGCACAGAAGAAAGCAGGTTGCTACCAAAGTACAGCTTGGGACTATTGTTAATTTGAGAGTGAGAAAAATGCATTGAAACTGTTTTGTTTTCATTAAAAGTGATTAACCATTTTTCAGACCATTCCTTCAGAACACTCAAATCTCTATTTATAATATTTTCCATAAACTGCACATTTGAAGAATGATAGCTTATAGAAGTGTCATCTGCAAATAATCGCGTGAAACCTAGAAGATCATCTGCTAAGTCATTTATATAAATCAAAAACAGTAAAGGACCTAGAACGGAACCTTGAGGTACACCTGCTTTGATAAACCCAATGCTGGAAAACGAATCATTAACAACAACTTTTTGAGACCGATTTAACAAGTAATCTTTTAACCAAGCTAAAATATTACCCTGAAAACCATAATGTTGCAATTTGTGCAGAAGACCTTTATGCCAAACTCTGTCAAAAGCCTTTGATATATCACAAAATATGACACAACTGTTTAGGTGTTCATTTGCATTCTTTGCTATGTTATGGTAAAGTTCAATGAGTTGATAAGAAGTGGAATGACCTTGGAGAAACCCAGATTGAAATTTGTATATTAATCTGTTGTCTAGAAGATAATTGTGTAAATGCTTGTGTATAATTCTTTCAAACAGCTTACCAACACAACTTATTAAGGATATCGGTCTATAATTAGACGCAATGCATTTATCTCCTTTTTTAAATAGAGGCAATACGTGTGCTAGTTTCCATTTGGACGGATATACACCTTGTTCTAATGATAGATTAAATAGATTAGACAGTGGATAGCATATAGTGACAGCTGTAAATTTAAGCATTCTGTGACTTATTCCATCAGGTCCAGTTGCTTTTCCCAAAACAAGGTTGTCAAGGAAATCTTTTACTTCATCAGGGGTTATTTCAAAGGTACTTAAAGAGTTTACACATCTTTGAGAAAAATATGGCAAGTCACAACTACTATCATCTACATTAGAAACAGAACAGAAAAAATCGTTTAATACATCGGCCTTTTGTTTGTCAGACACCGCACAACCGGAGTCAGAAGTAGATAAGGAAGGAATAGTAGTTTGAGATCCCGATGTTTTAGTTAGTTTGCGAATTAGTTGCCAAAAACCTTTACTGTTAGAACTACTGAAGTCGTCCAGGATACCACCTACTTCACTGAAAAACTTTTCTTTGCAAGCTTTTTTCACATTGTTTACATGATTTCGTTTTTTTTTATATTTTTCAATGTCAGATTGTCTGCCTGAACGTCTAGCTAGTTTGTGTAGTCTGTCTCTCTTTCTTATTTCTGTCCGTAGCGTAGAGTTAAACCACACCTTGTCCTTTGGTCTAATAGTTACTTTTTGTGTTGGAATACATTTCTTGGCTAGACAGAGAAATTTATCAGTAAAATCGTTACATGATTCATCAACAGGTTTGTTCATAATTATGCCGTTCCAGTCCGTGAGTTGAATATGTCTATTGAAGCTATCAAAGTCTGCTTGTTTGTACAACCAAATTGTTCTAGTAAAGGCAGATTGAAAACAACTACTTAGAGAAAGGGTCACTGATGTGGCACGGTGATCACTAACCCATTGAGGCACTGGAATAGCTTCAGATTCTAATACATTTAAACTACGTGTAACAATAATTGGGTCAAGTAAAGTTGAGGAATTTGAAGTTATTCTTGTTGGTTCAGATATTACATTAACCATATCAAACATAGAAAGAAGATCGTGTAATTTACTTGTGGTAACATTTAACAAATCAATGTTGATATCACCAACAATGATAACATTAGGGTTTTCATCTAGAGCCCTTGTAACGGAATTATAGAGAAGATCCCAAAATGATGGCGGTGTTGTTTGTGGTCTGTATACGGTGCAAACTAAAAGTTTGGTATTTGGGAGTATAACTTCTAACCAAATCACTTCACCAGATATAAATTCCAAGTCATTTCTTCTAGTACAATAAACAGAATTAGACCAATAGACTAATACCCCGCCACCATAACAAGTTCTATCTTTGCGTTCTGGTGTTTCAAAACCATCAAGTAATATATCATCAGTTTTCACTTCTCCGTCAAGTTTAGATTCAGTAAGACAAACAATTTGATAATCTGAGACTATATCTTCCAAATACTCTAGTTTGGTTCGAACAGACCTGGCATTAAGGTGAAATATAGAGAAGTTAGTCTCATGATTACTAGAAGGACCTGGATTAGGATGAATATCGTTACAAATAAGTAGCAATAACAACAAGACTAACGTAAAGTTAATGTTCTGAAAGTATGACTGTATAAACATACAGAGTATTAGAATGCATGTGGCTTGTAAATTTGCTTTAAATAGTTGATAGAAGTTTGTAACTTCTCTGAGCAAATAGAATTTATAAGAAAAAGGAAATTTCAATTTGCAACAAGTAACTATAGCATAGAAAATGCCTATCGCCGCTCTGTAACTCTGGAGGCAATCACCTGAATGGAAATAAAGTCACATATACGGAGATGAATGTCGGCGATAGAAGCAAATGGTAGATAGTATCTTGAGTGTCACCAAGAATAATAAAAGATACAGACAGAGAAGAAAAACATAGATTACAAATATTTACAATCAAAAACATGAATAACAGAATGAACACAGTAAACATGTTATATACAAACATCCCATAGAAAAAATCAGTTAAATCAAAAAGTAACCCGTTCACATAATTTTACAAACACAACCAAATTACGTTACAGTAATTTAAGTTTACTGGAGGGTTACAATTAGTTACCACCGCCGACTGCTCCATCAGAATCTAGAGGTGGCATCTGATCATCAATGCGATTTAAATCAATGTTAATGATGTCATTGGCCAACCTCAAACTAGTTATGTGCTGTTTCGGACTGGTACTAGTCTTCTTCAGAAATATTCGGCCATCAAGTGTCCAAAAACTGTCGATTTTCTTCTTCCTTTTTGCGTCAATCAGATTATTAACTATATTTTGTCTGAATCTTGTAAGATCTTCTGTTATGAATATTTTATCAGAATCTGATCTCAAGCTCTTTTTAGCTTGAAAAACAATGTTACGAACTCTATAGTTGCGAAATTTGGCAATGATCTGGGCCCTTCCATTTTTAGGAAAACCAATAAGATGCGACCGTTGAATGTCATCAGTTGTGAGGTTTAAGCCGAGCTTTTGGTTACAAATCTCAAGGACTTTACTGTCGGTATCAGACTTTATCCCGGTACTAACTGGTACATTACGAAATCGAAGAGATTCACGTCTTGTGTACTGTTCTAAACGCTCTATTTCAACTTGAAGCTCAACGACAGTAGATTGTAGAACCTCGCTTGTTTCACTTATCTGTTTATAGTTAGTTTTATTAGCATCATGAATTAATTTAAGTTTATTAACTTCAGTACTTAGGGATTTAACTTCATGATCTATAGCGTCAACTTTTTGGAAGTATTTATTGAACTTCTCCATTGTAGGACTCAGGATATGACTAATAGTTTCCTCTATTTTGGGGAGAATATATTCACAAAGCGACGGTGCAACGCTTTTAACAAAATGTTCATTATTAATTGTACTAGTCACGAGTTCTGACAAGTTGATTGTTTTGTTCTTGGATAACTGTATCTCTATTGGGTTCGGAGAAGAAACAATCTCATCAGTCGTTGCCTTCTTATTTTTGTATCGACTCTTGGACGAACTGACGGACTCTCAACAATGCCATCAGGACTTGACATAGTATCCTTGCGTTTAGTTACAGGAGTTTTCACTGAATTGGATGACATTTCGATTGAATACAAGTGACTGATATATAAAAATAAATATACACACAGTGATCGACAATACTGAACTATACTCACTAATATCTTTGATCCTTGTATTTACACTAAAATACTCCTCGGAAAGATACTAATAACACAACTAATGTCTCTAACTACAGCATCGTTAGATTTTAGATCCTATTATCCATCTACCAGACAACTTACAACTCTCGGCGATCACATTAGATCAACTTATTGGGATGTCTTAACACTAGTGTTTACAACACACTCAACCCCACCGCCATAATGTCTGGTGGGATTTTTTTTACTCTACTGCAAAAATTAAAAAAAAAAAATAATGAATTAAAAAAATAGATAGATAAAAAAAATACAGTCAACGTCGTCAATTTTAAAATTCTGTTGACTAAATACATTTATTAATATTTCGGGTAAAGTAAAAGAAACTGAAATCGCTCTTGTTGTTTTGAGGTGCAATTTGCAGTCTTATCCGGTATTCAACTGGGAGTATTGTATTCTAATACATGTATTTTACTGTCTAATATTCTACTTAAAGAAGATAAAATTAAGTCATCTTAATTAAATTAATTTTTGTCAGCTATCCTTTATTACATAGAAATACATGTACTTATTGTTAAAGATTATTCTATCCGTTTGGCTTCAATGTATTCATTTTCCGAAGGCAAAACAGCTTATTGAGATTTTAAAGGGGTTTGAAGAACTTTATTTCTATTTAAACATCGTGATGTAATATTTTGAGTTGGTTTTAGCATTGCTTTAATAAATACCAAATTATTGATATCAGACAGCAGTTGTGTACTGTGCATTAGGAAATTTCAAAATTCAAATGAAATGAATTGAAAGGTACATCAATTATTATTTAGCCGCACAGCGAAAATACCTTTTCTTCTTGTGATCTAAATTTAACACTTTAATTCATTTCAGATTTTTCCAAAGTTTTAATAATTTAAACGTGACAGGAGTGTTAGACAGTGCCACACTGCGTTTACTGAATACACCAAGATGTGGTTGTCCAGACATCAGAACATCATCAAATGCAGAAAACTACGCATTGGGTAAATCTTTTGACACCATATTATAACAATTGCAAGATTTAATTAATTAATTTATTTATTTATTTATTTATTTATTTATTTATTTATTTATTTATTTATTTATTTATTTATGTGTTTGTTTGTTTGTTGATCTAAATTTTAGTCTTAAATTAACGAGTTAATAAATCACTGGTTGTTATATAAGTGAGATAGTGTCTCCTATTCGCCCACTAGAGATCAACCTCGGTTCCCATCTAAAATCAATGGTCCAAATATATACCTGTCCTATCCTGTCTGGTTTTTATTTGCCGTTTCTGTAATTAACTTTTGTTGCAAAGCGTTTCTATTGAATTTACTGTTGCCAAGGACTTGCTTATCAGTTCATGATAAGATTTCTCCTTCTTTTTCCTTTTTTTTCTACTTTAAAACACTGAATTTATTTTTTCGTTTCCAGAAAAGAACTCTGAAATTCTGCTATCTGTCGTGATTTAAAAATACATCTCGCTGTCTCGGTTATAGTGACAATAACCTATTAAATTGTTTTAGTTAAAAAATTACTTTAAACATTGTTAAACAATTTTTGTCAAATCATTGAATCATTCATTCAACATTTAAGCCCTTTACTTATTTTTGACGATTTAACTATTTTGAATTTATTTGCTTATAAATGTCTAATTGATTGTAGGTACAAAATGGAGAACCAAAACAGATTTAACATGGAAGCTGATAACGCCCACAACCAAAATATCAGAAACTCTTCAAAGGTACATTACTTTATACTGATATATGAGATTTATTGATTAAATGAGGTTCTCAGTCCTAAAGTCTCAGACGAGAAAATTTCACTTATACACAAGTATTGGTGAATTGCCATAAATATTAACCTTTGCAGTGTTATCAGAACAAAGGAAAAGTTTCTTAACATGCCACACCTATATTGGCACCGTGCATCCGTGGGTTTCAGATACACCAATGACTTACATTTCTAAATCGAATTGCTTTGCGTAACAATAAGCACTAACAAATTGAAGTCTTGGTCAAGCCTTGTCAGTGTTAGAATTCGGACTTAATACATAAACAATCAGATAAAGTACTTACTGAGCTACCGTAGTGATCCGGGATATAAGAGAAAAATGTAAAGAAATTATTGTTGCCAAGTGCTAATTCTTTATGAAATAAATAATAAATGAATACTGGTACTTTATATATTTTATTTCATTTTATATTATTTTAAAGAATATATTATTCCAAATTGTAGTAAATATATATTAAAAAACAAAAATATAATATCCGTGTGCATGTAGCTAAAAACTTTAAAATAGTCAAAGCGGTAACTGATACTGAAAATTACGACAAACTAGCGTGTTTATAATGGACTGTAAGAAAGACAAACGCAAATAAGGATACAACACTGTAACATCACAAAGATATCGACTTCTTTATCAAAAAAAAAAAAAAAAAAAAAAAAAAAAAAAAAAAAAAAAAAAAAAACCACCACAATGGATTGCATTACAAGCTGAAAAAATTGTATATATGATTTCAACCTTGCGTGTCACTTATAAAGAAGCATTGACTTTAAAACCAGCTTGAATGGTTGGACCCCTTGAAAATTATTTTCACTAAAACCACAACACTACAGTCATGACATGTTTATACATTGATTTCTTTGATTTTCATTACAATCCTGCTAATCTTTTTTCACACATTGTTTAAGACAAAATTTAAAATCATTATCATTGTATGTTTTCAGATCCGAATTGGCAAGGGCTTTTAAAATTTGGTCAGATGTTGCCGCCATTACGTTTACAGAAACGACTGGTACAGCCGATATAAATGTTTTATTTGCTACCGGTGATCATGGTAACGGGGACCCGTCTGAAGAACCGTTTGATGGACCAGGTTAGTTATTTTCTATTTTACGTCATATTAGTTCAGTTTTTAAGGTTTTTAGGAATTTTGCTTATGAGTCATAGACATATTCAGCTGTTAAACATCTTTTTATTCATTTCTATATGTTTAAACCAAATTTTGTAACGGATAAAAGCGTTAAAAGATGGCAACAGGATCATGAGCAAAATGTCAATCTGAGTACATTTTGGTATCATTTTCCCACCGGCTTCACCTTCTTTATCAACCAGGCCCTCAACTTATGAACGTGGACATTTTATGATTTCTTATCGAGATATGTAACTTTATGAATACTACTATACGACGGGAACCTGTCTTGATTTAACTTCCGTCTTGGTATCTAAACAGTTTCCTGTTTACAGCATACGGGCATTGAAGACGCGCGCTACATACATGTACATGTACTTCTATTTGTAATAAGTATGTGTAATAAAAAAAAGTGAATCCGAGTTTTGAAATTGAAATTTTTTATACGGTGTTTTTGAAACAGTTTTCTATAGATTTTTATGTACACGTTAAGTTAGAATTCACTTACTGGATCCTGATTGAAATTTGTTGGGTACGAATTGGTTTTTTTCTCGGTTACTTTATTAGTTATTGTTCATCTCGTGTATAGCTTGAGCACCTTTATTAAAGAGTCATTAGAGCCCAGGAAAATGAGCTTAGCAGGAATTTAAGATATGACTGATTTCTTTCATATATTTATTTTGTTTAATTTAACATATCTTTTATAGTTTAGTTCTGTTGTTGGAATTGCAACAAAGTAATTCTATTTTGTTTGTTATATGGTTTATACGCAATAAAACAATTTTAATTAACCCCTGGATTTCATTACCTGGCGTCGAGTTATAAAAACGTCTTTATGTCTCTCAGCAAAATCCCAAAATTCATTCATACGATTAAATTCTGTTTTGTACGTATCAAATTAAATTGAAAACCCAAAATTCATTCATACAATTCAATTCTGTTTTGTACGCATCAAATTAAATTGAAAACCCAAAATTCATTCATACGATTAAATTTTGTTTTATACGTATCAAATAAAATTGAAAACCAAAAATTCATTCATACGATTAAATTCTGTTTTGTACGTATCAAATAAAATTGAAAACCCAAAATTCATTCATACGATTAAATTTTGTTTTGTACGTATCAAATAAAATTGAAAACCCAAAATTCATTCATACGATTAAATTCTGTTTTGTAAGTATCAATCCGATTCTTGCTGATGGCTCATTTTGGGCATTATAAACAATAAAATAAAGGTAAATTCCACCTGTTTATATAAAAAATACTTTTATCCGTGTTATTTCCATTTCAAATTTAATATTCTATACTATACAATGCTTGATCCAACAAAAATATATAACTGTTTGTATTTAGGGAACTCTAGTTGTTATATACCTGGAACAATATTGCAGTTCTACACAACCACAAACTAGACGCCATTTTGTCACTTTTTGAATGAATTTGGTATTCAATGTAGTGTTTTTTTTGTCTTGATTCAGCTTTCTACATGTACATGTTCTTGGCTTTAATGGTTATCAGTAATTTATTTCTTTTGTTTAGGTTCAGGTTGTCATGTGCAGAATTTTGAAATTTACAAAAAGAAATATTCGAAATTCTGTACATGACAATTAAGACAAGATGTTTATTGCCAATTTATTATTTTTTTTAACAATTGTTAATTATATGTTATTCTAGGAAATGTATTAGCCCACGCATTTTTTCCTGAGGATGGGAGAACTCATTTTGATGATGCAGAGAGCTGGGTTGTAAATTCAAACAATGGTATTGACTTCTTCACAGTAGCAGGTCATGAAATAGGACACGCCATCGGGCTAGATCATTCCCAGGTTCAGTCGGCCTTAATGGCGCCATTTTACACCGGATATGATCCAAACTTCGCGTTAGACGCTGACGATATAGCTGGTGCTAGAGCTCTTTACGGTAAAATTTTATTACCTAGCATGATCTACACTTGAACTGTCATTTTCAGTATCTTCTTGACATATTTCAGTCAAAGTTCAAAATGCTATTGCTCTATTCATCTTCAATATCTGATAATTTTTATTCATTTTCACTTAATATGTTTATCAATTTTTTAAAATAAATGTTTGTATTCTTTTCTCCTAACGAGATGAATGACAAAAATTATAGATTCCATATATAAAAGTTAGAGACCTGGCCAGGTCTGACTAAGACTTCAAAATCTGTAGTGAGTTTTCTTTCGCCAAGCACTCGGCATTACAAATGAAAGTAATTGAGTCCTTTGGAGGATACCTTGAAAACCGATACCTCGTGTCACGGTAGGCGTGGCAGGTTTAAGATTTCTACCTTCATATTACCCTAAGCGCACTGCAAAGGTAAAAATATCTTCCAATTCACCTATAGCTTGTGATATCTCGATAAAAATGAAATGTTTATCACTGTGACGTTAAACTCAGACCAATCAATCAATCAATCAATCAATCAATCAAGCTTTCTTTTTTAGGACCTGCAGTCATTGCAACAACAACAACAACTGCTGCAACATCGACATCTACATCGACGACGACAACAGCGGCCGACACCACAACCGCAACCACAACAGGTACTACGCCAACATCGTCGGTGGCGAGTACTTCTACAACATCAGAAGCAGCTACAACTACAACAACCATGGCGACCACTACAACATCAGAACCTACAACTACATCTGTATCATCATCATCGTCAACAACGAGCGTTGCCGCATCAACGGTCACCAATGAACCAGGATCTACAGACGGCTCGACCGGAAACTCGGGGAACGCCATATTTCAGAATAATGCTTCATTTACCCACATGGTTTTGTCATTGTTTATTTCAATAATGTTGGCCATTGTTGTTTCTTGATTAAATTCAATTGACTTATTTATTTATTGTTGTATGAGTTGGTTGACATTAAAATATTATAGTACTTTGTAAATTTCAAACATTTTTTACTTCTGTGGATTTGTAGAGTTTTCCCAAGTATTTCTAAATACTCAAAACGTTGTTCTGCTGGATATTGAACTGCACAAGTTGATATTAACCGTAAAGCGACCTTTTTGGGGGACGTTCCGGAATAAACTGACATGTTCATTTTTTTCGCATAATAGTTATTATTGTAAATTACTGAACTTATTTACCCAGTATATTGACATTGAGTTTGTCCTTTAACCTTTTTCTGTATTTACCTTCAGTTTATTATACTGCCATGTCCTACTTTTGAATTTTATGAAATAAAAAAATACATTCAAAAGTTGTCATGTGCTACTTTTGAATGTATTATTTCAAAAAATTCAAAAGTAGCACATGACAATACGGAGTTTTTCAAGAAAAACATAGTTCTTTGCAAACAAAAGGGTCCCTCTATTTAACTGCTATTGTATGCATTACTTTGTATTTAAAAATATAGAAACCTGAAGATGAACATATCCAATCAAACTGGAGATAATATAATTTACTCACAACCTTAGCAGAGATTTTACTTTATGAAACATTTTCAGAACCTCTTTATTAATTTTTGGTATTGATACAGAATTCCGCTTTGAAAAAACATAACTTTCTATAACCACTGCAGTAGCTCAGTTGGTAGAAAGCTCGCTCCGTAATTGGGAGACCGTGGGTTCGAACCCCAACCGGTTCTGACCAAATACTTGAAAGTGGGTAGTGACTGTTCTTTCACCAAGCACTCGGCATTACGAAATGAAAGTCACGATTCTTTCGGATGGGAACTTAATATAAACGAGGCCCCGTGTCACGATAGGCGTGGCACGATAAAAAAAAAACCCTGTTGTATAATGCCATCAGCGCAACGCACAGGCAAAATTTCTTCATCTTCGCTTATAGCTGGCGACGTCTCGATATAAGTGAAATATTCTTGACTGGGACGTTAAACACCATTACTCACTCAACTAACTTTAACTTTTATAGAGAAAAAGCTACGTTTGTTAAAATTGAATTGCGTTTCTTTCATTGATTTCAATGTATGTTTTCTTTTTCCTTCTTGATTTCACATTTTTCCGTTTTTGTTGTTTGTGATTTTCCCTAGGTATTGCTAAGAACAAGAAATCGACTCTTAATAATTTATTTCAGATATATCTACACGAATCATTTAATGCAGTCATGGCATCCTATAATAAACCTGACACAATTTGATTAAGTTAGTACAAGATTATAAAATGAGTTACAAGCTCTCCTTTTCCATATCTTCTTTTTTACCAGTGATACGAGTGTTTGTCAAAAAATCAACGATGCTGTAGGTTAGTTTAATAACAAGAGCCCACGATTTTGAATTCCCGTGTTTCGTTGAGTGTAAATTCTGTACTTGTAATGAAAGTGCTGTTACAACTTGTGGGGGATATTGGTCACGAATGTCGATAAGCCCCCCCCCCCCACCCCACCCCAACTAAACACTTCCCATAAAGTGAACAATAGCCTTTCAAAAGTACACGTTAGTCAAAAATTGGTTAAATTCGTTAACATCGTTTAATTTTCCCTAAAAACGCTTATTATTTCAAAACATTACCTAATTTGCCAAACGTAAACTTCAGCAAATGAAGCTTACATAATCTGTTTCTTGATTGAAAAATAGTGCCCCTCTTCAAAGGAGTGAATGGAGTTGAGAAATGGAATTTAACGCCCAAGTCAAGATTCTTTCACTTATATTAAAGCGACCAGTTCATGAAAGATGAAGGAAACCGAAGTACTGAGAGAAAACCGTAGTCCATCGACAAACGACCTAACAAACTTTCTCAGACAAAGATCTGTCCCGAGTGGGATTCGAACCTAGGCGTTTCAAGTTTTCAAGACATGTTAGTGTTCTTATATTGGTACAGAGTACATTATATGTTTTATAATAGATATTAATGGTTGGATGACATTTTCATTAAAGAAAAGTGTACCTATGGACCACTGAAGTTTCGAATTATTATTTGGTCACTTTGATGAAATCTTTAGTGAACACAAGTACAAGTTTATAGTGAGCAACTAGACGCCTTCTAGTCCTTCAAATCCAGAGTAGAGAAGTAATGTTTAACTTACTTTTCTCTGACACTAAGATTTCTAAATTTTAGAATGAACCTAGCCGGTGAAATGTAAATATTGACACATAATGTAGAAAAAATTCATAAAAATATTGATAAGCAAACGTCAGAAGACTAAATAATAACATCTTTAAAAAGTTTAACACTGTGACAGATTTACTGTTAAAAAGTCTCTTTATTGGCGAGGTTTCTAGAATTTTAAAATGTCAGAAAATGAAAAATATGGATAAACAAACAACACAAATCACGTAAAAATAGTGAACAATGCCATGTTATACAAATCGTGTAAAAATAGTGAATACTGCCATTATACAAATCACGTAAAAATAGTGAACAATGCCATGTTATACAAATCGTGTAAAAATAGTGAATAATGCCATGTTATACAAATCACGTAAAAATAGTGAATAATGCCATTATACAAATCACGTAAAAATAGTGAATAATGCCATTATACAAATCACGTAAAAATAGTGAACAATGCCATGTTATACAAATCGTGTAAAAATAGTGAATAACGCCATGTTATACAAATCACGTAAAAATAGTGAATAATGCCATGTTATACAAATCACGTAAAAATAGTGAATAATGCCATGTTATACAAATCGTGTAAAAATAGTGAATAATGCCATGTTATACAAATCGTGTAAAAATAGTGAATAATGCCATGTTATACAAATCGTGTAAAAATAATGAATAATGCCATGTTATACAAATCACGTAAAAATAGTGAACAATGCCATGTTATACAAATCGTGTAAAAATAGTGAATAATGCCATGTTATACAAATCGTGTAAAAATAGTGAATAATGCCATGTTATACAAATCACGTAAAAATAGTGAATAATGCCATTATACAAAACACGTAAAAATAGTGAATAATGCCATGTTATACAAATCACGTAAAAATAGTGAATACTGCATGTTATACATATCAAGTAAAAATAGTGAATAATGCCATGTTATACAAATCACGTAAAAATAGTGAATACTGCATGTTATACAAATCACGTAAAAATAGTGAATACAGCATGTTATACAAATAACGTAAAATAGTGAAACTGCATGTTATACAAATCACGTAAAATAGTGAAACTGCATGTTATACAAATCACGTAAAATAGTGAATAATGCCATGTTATACAAATCACGTAAAAATAGTGAATAATGCCATGTTATACAAATCACGTAAAAATAGTGAATAATGCATGTTATACAAATCCCGTAAAAATAGTGAACAATGCCATGATATACAAATCGTGTAAAAATAGTGAATAATGCCATGTTATACAAATCACGTAAAAATAGTGAATTATGCCATTATACAAATCACGTAAAAATAGTGAATAAGACCATGTTATACAAATCACGTAAAAATATTGAATACTGCATGTTATACAAATCACGTAAAATAGTGAATAATGCCATGTTATACAAATCACGTAAAAATAGTGAATAATGCCATGTTATACAAATCACGTAAAAATAGTGAATAATGCCATTATACAAATCACGTAAAAATAGTGAATAAGACCATGTTATACAAATCACGTAAAAATATTGAATACTGCATGTTATACAAATCACGTAAAATAGTGAATAATGCCATGTTATACAAATCACGTAAAAATAGTGAATACTGCATGTTATACAAATCACGTAAAAATAGTGAATACTGCATGTTATACAAATCACGTAAAAATAGTGAATAATGCCATGTTATACAAATCACGTAAAAATAGTGAATACTGCATGTTATACAAATCACGTAAAAATAGTGAATACTGCATGTTATACAAATCACGTAAAAATAGTGAATAATGCCATGTTATACAAATCACGTAAAAATAGTGAATACTGCATGTTATACAAATCACGTAAAAATAGTGAATAATGCATGTTATACAAATCACGTAAAAATAGTGAATAATGCCATGTTATACAAATCACGTAAAAATAGTGAATACTGCATGTTATACAAATCACGAAAAAATAGTTAAAAAATGATATGTTATACAAATCATGTAAAAATAGTGAATACTGCATGTTATACAAATCACGTAAAAATAGTGAATAATGCATGTTATACAAATCACGTAAAAATAGTGAACAATGCCATATTATACAAATCACGTAAAAATAGTGAATAATGCCATGTTAAACAAATCACGTAAAAATAGTGAACAATGCCATGTTATACAAATCACGTAAAAAAAGTGAATAATGCCATGTTATACAAATCACGTAAAAATAGTGAATAATGCCATGTTATACAAATCACGTAAAAATAGTGAATAATGCCATTATACAAATCGTGTAAAAATAGTGAATAATGCCATGTTATACAAATCACGTAAAAATAGTGAATAATGCCATGTTATACAAATCACGTAAAAATAGTGAATACTGCATGTTATACAAATCCCGTAAAAATAGTGAATAATGCCATGTTATACAAATCACGTAAAAATAGTGAATAATGCCATTATACAAATCACGTAAAAATAGTGAATAATGCCATGTTATACAAATCACGTAAAAATAGTGAATACTGCATGTTATACAAATCACGTAAAAATAGTGAATAATGCATGTTATACAAATCACGTAAAAATAGTGAATAATGCCATGTTATACAAATCACGTAAAAATAGTGAATAATGCCATGTTATACAAATCACGTAAAAATAGTGAATACTGCATAATATACAAATCACGTAAAAATAGTGAATACTGCATGTTATACAAATCACGTAAAAATAGTGAATAATGCCATGTTATACAAATCACGTAAAAATAGTGAATACTGCATGTTATACAAATCACGTAAAAATAGTGAATAATGCATGTTATACAAATCACGTAAAAATAGTGAATAATGCCATGTTATACAAATCACGTAAAAATAGTGAATACTGCATGTTATACAAATCACGAAAAAATAGTTAAAAAATGATATGTTATACAAATCACGTAAAAATAGTGAATACTGCATGTTATACAAATCACGTAAAAATAGTGAATAATGCATGTTATACAAATCACGTAAAAATAGTGAACAATGCCATATTATACAAATCACGTAAAAATAGTGAATAATGCCATGTTAAACAAATCACGTAAAAATAGTGAACAATGCCATGTTATACAAATCACGTAAAAAAAGTGAATAATGCCATGTTATACAAATCACGTAAAAATAGTGAATAATGCCATGTTATACAAATCACGTAAAAATAGTGAATAATGCCATTATACAAATCGTGTAAAAATAGTGAATAATGCCATGTTATACAAATCACGTAAAAATAGTGAATAATGCCATGTTATACAAATCACGTAAAAATAGTGAATACTGCATGTTATACAAATCCCGTAAAAATAGTGAATAATGCCATGTTATACAAATCACGTAAAAATAGTGAATAATGCCATGTTATACAAATCACGTAAAAATAGTGAATAATGCCATTATACAAATCACGTAAAAATAGTGAATAATGCCATGTTATACAAATCACGTAAAAATAGTGAATACTGCATGTTATACAAATCACGTAAAAATAGTGAATAATGCATGTTATACAAATCACGTAAAAATAGTGAATAATGCCATGTTATACAAATCACGTAAAAATAGTGAATAATGCCATGTTATACAAATCACGTAAAAATAGTGAACAATGCCATATTATACAAATCACGTAATAATAGTGAATAATGCCATGTTAAACAAATCACGTAAAATAGTGAACAATGCCATGTTATACAAATCACGTAAAAATAGTGAATAATGCCATGTTATACAAATTACGTAAAAATTGTGAATAATGCATGTTATACAAATCACGTAAAAATAGTGAATACTGCATGTTATACAAATCACGTAAAAATAGTGAATACTGCATGTTATACAAATCACGTAAAAATAGTGAATAATGCATGTTATACAAATCACGTAAAAATAGTGAATAATGCCATGTTATACAAATCCCGTAAAAATAGTGAATAATGCCATGTTATACAAATCACGTAAAAATAGTGAATACTGCATATTATACAAATCACGTAAAAAAAGTGAATAACGCCATGTTATACAAATCACGTAAAAATAGTGAATAATGCCATGTTATACAAATCACGTAAAATAGTGAATAATGCCATGTTATACAAATCTCGTAAAAATAGTGAATACTGCATGTTATACAAATCACGTAAAAATAGTGAATAATGCCATGTTATACAAATCACGTAAAAATAATGAATAATGCATGTTATACAAATCACGTAAAAATAGTGAATAATGCCATGTTATAGTATATGAATAATACATTATGTTAACATAGAAAACAAAACAAAACAAACAAAATACACAATAAATAAATAAATATCACAAAAATATAATCTAGTCATGTTATAGTATGCAATTAAAATAGATAAAATCGAAAACAATAATTGATAAATAAATAAATAAAAGAATTAAAATAATAACAAAAGTATACCAATAAAATCACTCAATACAGGAAACAAAACATACCATGTTGTAGTCATTAAACCGGAAGTGACTGTTCTAAGTCGGGTGTTTAATTATGAGTATTATAAGTATGAAGTTATCATTCGATGGGGTTGCGCTTTAAGAGTTAGTGGCACCACCCATAATGTAGTGTTTTTGTTAATTTTATAAATGTTTTATGTTCGTTTGAGTGAAACGAATTAGAAAATAACGTAATTTCATATTCCTTCGCTCTTTTGTGTCCCCGTTACCTAATACTGTCGCGTTTTTTTTAAATCAATTTATTGACTAATTACTTTTTATTTATTATTATTTATTTATTTATTTATTACATATTCAACTCACCACTGCGGTATCTCAGTTGGTAGAGTGCTCGCTCCGTAAGTGAGAGGTCGTGGGTTCGAACCCCGACCGGGTTTGACCCAAGACTTTAAAGTGGGTAGTGACTGTTCTTTCGCCTACGAAATGAAAGTCAAGGTTCTTTCGGATCGGAACTTAAAATAAACGAGGTCCCGTGTCACGGTAGGGCTAGCACGATAAAGAACCCTGCTGTATAATGCCATTAGCGCAACGCACAGGCAAAATTTCTGCACTTTCGCCCATAGTTGGCGACGTCTCGATATAAGTGAAATATTCTTGACTGGGACGTTAAACACCATTACTCAACTCAACTCCTATTCAACTTTCTTAGTGTATATATGTAAACCCGTTATAACCTGTACTTTTGTATTTTTCCAAAGTAGAAAGAAAAACAAGATCAAATATTTACTATCGATACGATATTTTACGGTTGATGATCACGCAGAAAGCCGCATATTGGACAATGATTTCGTTTCACAAATAACGTACATCTATAGAACGGAATAATGTATAGGGAATATAAGAGATCATTAGAGAGACTTTCAAACACTTCCAATACCATCGAAAACAATAGGTAGGTGAATAATGAATATGGGTATTTCTTCTTTAAATTATTTTTACCTTAAGCTAATATTCAGAATTCAATGTTTACATAATCGTTATGGCCTGTGTTGACAAATCCCTCCGTTGACAGGAGAACCTCAATAGGCTAAACTTGAACTGGAGTCTACAATGTATATAATATAAATCACAAAATACTCCTTTAATGCATTCATTGTAATACTTACCCGCCCATAAAAGCTGTTTTTCACAATCTCGATCAATTACAAACCTAAAAAATGATGTTAGAAATGTGGATTGCAGATTCCTGTACAAACGTGAAACGTGATAAAAACGTGATACAAAGGTTTTGTTTGAAATGGTCATGTTTGAGGACTTAATTTTT